>CATORF010000633.1:40200-569200 GCA_951804975.1 Anthophora plumipes | reverse complement strand
CTCTGCTTGAAACCCCACGAAAACCAAGATATCTCCTGTTCTGCATATCCAACGAACTGTGGAGTGGTGAAAATCCCAGAACACGTGTTTCTCGCATTAAATAGCTCGAATAGAGTGATCTTGATGATCAAGCATACTTCGGACAGAAGTCTCACGAAGATTATCGTAAAAAATGCATATCTCAGCTTGAAACCCCACAAAAACCAAGATATCGCTGGTTCTGCATATCAAACGCACTGTGGAGTGGTGAAAACTCCAGATAACGTGTTTCTCGCATTAAATAGCTCGAAAAGATCGATCTAGATGATTCAGCATACTTCGGACAGAAGTCTCACCAAGATTAACGCAGGAAATGCATATCTCAGCTTGAAACCACACGAAAACCAAGATATCTCCGGTTCTGCATATCCAACGAACTGTGGAGTGGTGAAAACCCCAGAAAACGTGTTTCTCGCATTAAATAGCTCGAAAAGAGCGTCCTCGAAGATTCTGCATACTTCGGACAGAAGTCTCACCAAGATTATCGTAAAAAATGCATATCTCAGGTTGAAACCCCACGAAAACCAAGATATCGCTGGTTCTGCATATCAAACGCTCTGTGGAGTGGTGAAAACACCAGATAACATGTTTCTCGCATTAAATAGGTCGAAAAGAGCGCTCTCGAAGTTTCTGCATACTTCGGACAGAGGTCTCACCAAGATTATCGTAAAAAATGCATATCTCAGCTTGAAACCCCACAAAAACCAAGATATCGCTGGTTCTGCATATTAAACGCACTGTGGAGTGGTGAAAACAACCAGAGAACGTGTTTCTCGCATTAAATAGCTCGAAAAGTGCGATCTCGAGTATTCTGCATACTTCGGACAGAAGTCTCAACATGATTATCGTAAAAAATGCATATCTCAGCTTGTAACCCCACGAAAACCAAGACATCTACTGTTCTGCATATCCAACGAACTGTGGAGTGGTGATAACCCCAGAAAACGTGTTTCTCGCATTAAATAGCTCGAAAAGAGCGTCCTCGAAGATTCTGCATACGTCTGACAGAAGTCTCACCAGGATTATCGTAGAAAATGCATATCTCAGCTGGAAACACCATGAAAATCAAGATATCGCCGGTTCTGCATATCATACGCACTGTGGAGTGGTGAAAACACCAGATAACGTGTTTCTCGCATTAAATAGGTCCAAACGAGCGATCTCGACGATTAAGCATACTTCGTACAGAAGTCTCATCAAGATTATCGTAAAAAATGCATATCTCAGCTTGAAACCCCAAGAAAACCCAGATATCGCTGGTTCTTCATATCAAACGCACTGTGGAGTGCTGAAAACACCAGAAAACGTGTTTCTCGCATGAAATAGCTCGAAAAGAGCGCTGTTGATGTTTCTGCATACTTCAGACAGATGTTTCACCAAGATTATCGTAGAAAATGCATATCTCAACTTGAAACCCGACGAAAACCAAACATCGCCGGTTCTGCATATCAAACCAACTGTGGAGTGGTGATGACACCAGACAACGTGTTTCTCGCATTAAATATATCGAAAAGTGCGATCTCGATGATTCTGCATACTTCTAACAGAGGTCTCACTATGATTATCGCAGAAAATGCATATCTCTGCTTGAAACCCCACGAAAACCAAGATATCTCCTGTTCTGCATATCCAACGAACTGTGGAGTGGTGAAAATCCCAGAACACGTGTTTCTCGCATTAAATAGCTCGAATAGAGTGATCTTGATGATCAAGCATACTTCGGACAGAAGTCTCACGAAGATTATCGTAAAAAATGCATATCTCAGCTTGAAACCCCACAAAAACCAAGATATCGCTGGTTCTGCATATCAAACGCACTGTGGAGTGGTGAAAACTCCAGATAACGTGTTTCTCGCATTAAATAGCTCGAAAAGATCGATCTAGATGATTCAGCATACTTCGGACAGAAGTCTCACCAAGATTAACGCAGGAAATGCATATCTCAGCTTGAAACCACACGAAAACCAAGATATCTCCGGTTCTGCATATCCAACGAACTGTGGAGTGGTGAAAACCCCAGAAAACGTGTTTCTCGCATTAAATAGCTCGAAAAGAGCGTCCTCGAAGATTCTGCATACTTCGGACAGAAGTCTCACGAAGATTATCGTAAAAAATGCATATCTCAGCTTGAAACCCCACAAAAACCAAGATATCGCCGGTTCTGCATATCAAACGCACTGTGGAGTGGTGAAAACACCAGATAACTTGTTTCTCGCATTAAATAGCTCGAAAAGTGCGATCTCGATGATTCTGCATACTTCGGTCAGAAGTCTCACCAAGATTATCGCAGAAAATGCATATCTGAGCTTGAAACCCCACGAAAACCAAGATATCGCTGGTTCTGCATATCAAACGCACTGTGGAGTGGTGAAAACACCGGATAACTTGTTTCTCGCATTACATAGCTCAAAAAGAGCGATCGATGATACTGCATACTTCGGACAGAAGTCTCACCAAGATTATCGCAGAAAATGCATATCTCAGCTTGAAACCCCACGAAAACCAAGATATCTCCGGTTCTGCATATCCAACGAACTGTGGAGTGGTGTAAACCCCAGAAAACGAGTTTCTCGCATTAAATAGCTCGAAACGAGCGATCTCGATGATTCTGCATACTTCGGACAGAAGTCTCACCAAGATTATCGTAAAAAATGCATATTTCAGGTTGAAACCCCACGAAAACCAAGATATCGCTGGTTCTGCATATCAAACGCTCTGTGGAGTGGTGAAAACACCAGATAACGAGTTTCTCGCATTAAATAGGTCGAAATGAGCGCTCTCGATGTTTCTGCGAACTTCGGACAGAGGTCTCACCAAGATTATCGTAAAAAATGCATATCTCAGCTTGAAACCCCACAAAAACCAAGATATCGCTGGTTCTGCATATTAAACGCACTGTGGAGTTGTGAAAACAACCAGAGAACGTGTTTCTCACATTAAATTGCTCGAAAAGTGCGATCTCGATGATTCTGCATACTTCGGACAGAAGTCTCACCAAGATTATCGCAGAAAATGCATATCTGAGCTTGAAACCCCACGAAAACCAAGATATCGCTGGTTCTGCATATCAAACGCACTGTGGAGTGGTGAAAACACCACATAACCTGTTTCTCGCATTAAATATCTCAAAAAGAGCGGTCTCGATGATTCTGCATACCTCGGACAGAAGTCTCACCAAGATTATCGCAGAAAATGCATATCTCAGCTTGAAACCCCACGAAAACCAAGATATCGCTGGTTCTGCATATCAAACGCACTGTGGAGTGGTGAAAACACCAGATAACTTGTTTCTCGCATTAAATAGCTCCAAACGAGCGATCTCGATGATTCTGCATACTTCGGACAGAGGTCTCACCAAGATTATCGCAGAAATAGCATATCTCAGCTTGAAACCCCACGAAAACCAAGATATCTCCGGTTCTGCACATCCAACGAACTGTGGTGTGGTGAAAACCCCAGAAAACGTGTTTCTCGCATGAAATAGCTCGAAAAGAGCGCTCTTGATGTTTCTGCATACTTCGGACAGATGTTTCACCAAGATTATCGTAGAAAATGCATATCTCAACTTGAAACCCGACGAAAACCAAACATCGCCGGTTCTGCATGTCAAACCAACTGTGGAGTGGTGAAGACACCAGACAACGTGTTTCTCGCATTAAATAGATCGAAAAAGTGCGATCTCGATGATTCTGCATACTTCGGTCAGAATTCTCACCAAGATTATCGCAGAAAATGCATATCTGAGCTTGAAACCCCACGAAAACCAAGATATCGCTGGTTCTGCATATCAAACGCACTGTGGAGTGGTGAAAACACCGGATAACTTGTTTCTCGCATTCAATAGCTCAAAAAGAGCGATCGATGATACTGCATACTTCGGACGGAAGTCTCACCAAGATTATCGTAAAAAATGCATATCTCAGGTTGAAACCCCACGATAACCAAGATATCGCTGGTTCTGCATATCAAACGCTCTGTGGAGTGGTGAATTCACCAGATAACGTGTTTCTCGCATTAAATAGGTCGAAACGAGCGATCTCGATGTTTCTGCATACTTCGGTCAGAGGTCTCACCAAGATTATCGTAAAAAATGCATATCTCAGCTCGAAACCCCACAAAAACCAAGATATCGCTGGTTCTGCATATTAAACGCACTGTGGAGTGGTGAAAACAACCAGAGAACGTGTTTCTCGCATTAAATAGCTCGAATAGAGTGATCTTGATGATCAAGCATACTTCGGACAGAAGTCTCACGAAGATTATCGTAAAAAATGCATATCTCAGGTTGAAACCCCACGATAACCAAGATATCGCTGGTTCTGCATATCAAACGCTCTGTGGAGTGGTGAATTCACCAGATAACGTGTTTCTCGCATTAAATAGGTCGAAACGAGCGATCTCGATGTTTCTGCATACTTCGGACAGAGGTCTCACCAAGATAATCGTAAAAAATGCATATCTCAGCTTGAAACCCCACAAAAACCAAGATATCGCTGGTTCTGCATATTAAACGCACTGTGGAGTGGTGAAAACAACCAGAGAACGTGTTTCTCGCATTAAATAGCTCGAAAAGTGCGATCTCGATGATTCTGCATACTTCGGACAGAAGTCTCACCAAGATTATCGCAGAAAATGCATATCTGAGCTTGAAACCCCACGAAAACCAAGATATCGCTGGTTCTGCATATCAAACGCACTGTGGAGTGGTGAAAACACCACATAACTTGTTTCTCGCATTAAATAGCTCGAAAAGAGCGTCCTCGAAGATTCTGCATACGTCTGACAGAAGTCTCACCAGGATTATCGTAGAAAATGCATATCTCAGCTGGAAACACCATGAAAATCAAGATATCGCCGGTTCTGCATATCATACGCACTGTGGAGTGGTGAAAACACCAGATAACGTGTTTCTCACATTAAATAGGTCCAAACGAGCGATCTCGATGATTAAGCATACTTCGTACAGAAGTCTCATCAAGATTATCGTAAAAAATGCATATCTCAGCTTGAAACCCCAAGAAAACCCAGATATCGCTGGTTCTGCATATCAAACGCACTGTGGAGTGCTGAAAACACCAGCTAACGTGTTTCTCGCATTAAATAGCTCGAAACGAGCGATCTCGATGATTCTGCATACTTCGGACAGAAGTCTCACCAGGATTATCGTAGAAAATGCATATCTCAGCTGGAAACACCATGAAAATCAAGATATCGCCGGTTCTGCATATCATACGCACTGTGGAGTGGTGAAAACACCAGATAACGTGTTTCTCACATTAAATAGGTCCAAACGAGCGATCTCGATGATTCTGCATACTTCGGACAGAAGTCTCACCAAGATTATCGTAAAAAATGCATATCTCAGGTTGAAACCCCACGAAAACCAAGATATCGCTGGTTCTGCATATTAAACGCACTGTGGAGTGGTGAAAACAACCAGAGAACGTGTTTCTCGCATTAAATAGCTCGTAACGAGCGATCTCGATGATTCTGCATACTTCGGACAGAAGTCTCACCAAGATTATCGTAGAAAATGCATATCTCCACTTGAAACCCGACGAAAACCAAACATCGCCGGTTCTGCATATCAAACCAACTGTGGAGTGGTGAAGACACCAGACAAGGTGTTTTTCGCATTAAATAGATCGAAAAGTGCGATCTCGATGATTCTGCATACTTCTAACAGAGGTCTCACTATGATTATCGCAGAAAATGCATATCTCAGCTTAAAACCCCACGAAAACCAAGATATCTGCTGTTCTGCATATCCAACGAACTGTGGAGTGGTGAAAACCCCAGAAAACGTGTTTCTCGCATTAAATAACTCGACAAGTGCGATCTCGATGATTCTGCATACTTCTAACAGAAGTCTCACCAAGATTATCGCAGAAAATGCATATCTCTGCTTGAAACCCCACGAAAACCAAGATATCTACTGTTCTGCATATCCAACGAACGGTGGAGTGGTGAAAACCCCAGAAAACGTGTTTCTCGCATTAAATACATCGAAAAGGGCGCTCTCGATGTTTCTCCATACTTCGGACAGTTGTTTCACCAAGATTATCGTAGAAAATGCATATCTCAGCTTGAAACCCGACGAAAACCAAAATATCTCCGGTTCTGCATATCTAACGCACTGTGGAGTGTTGAAAACACCAGATAACGTGTTTCTCGCACTAACTAGCTCGAAAAGAGCGATCTCGATGATTCAGCATACTTCGGACAGAAGACTCACCAAGATTATCGCAGAAAATGCATATCTCAGCTTGAAACCCCACGAATACCAAGATATCTACTGTTCTGCATATCAAACGCACTGTGGAGTGTTGAAAACACCAGATAACGTGTTTCTCGCACTAACTAGCTCTAAGCGAGCGATCTCGATGATTCTGCTTACTTCTGACAGAAGTCTCAACAAGATTATCGCAGAAAATGCATATCTCAACTTGAAACCCCACGAAAACCAAGATATCTACTGTTCTGCATATCAAACGCACTGTGGAGTGGTGAAAACACCAGATAACGTGTTTCTCGCACTAACTAGCTCGAAAAGAGCGATCTCGATGATTCTGCATACTTCGGACAGAAGTCTCACCATAATTATCGTAAAAAATGCATATCTCAGCTTGAAACCCCACGAAAACCAAGATATCTACTGTTCTGCATATCCAACGCACTGTGGAGTGGTCAAAACACCAGAAAACGTGTTTCTCGCATTAAATAGCTCGAAAAGAGCGCTCTCGAAGATTCTGCATACTTCTGACAGAGGTCTCACCAATATTATCGTAGAAAATGCATATCTCATCTTGAAACTCGACCGAAACCAAGATATCTCCGGTTCTGCATGTCAAACGTACAGTGGAGTTGTGAATACACCAGAAAACGTGTTTCTCGCATTAAATAGCTCGAAAAGAGCGATCTAGATGATTCTGCATACTTCTGACTGAAGTCTCAACCATATCATCGCAGAAAATGCATATCTCAGCTAGAAACCTCACGAAAATCAAGATGACGCCGGTTCTGCATATCAAACGCACTGTGGAGTGGTGAAAACAACCAGATAACGTGTTTCTCGCATTAAGTAGCTCGAAAAGAGCGATCTCGATGATTCGGCATACTTCTGACAGAGGTCTCACCAATATTATCGTAGAAAATGCATATCTCAGCTTGAAACTCGACCGAAACCAAGATATCTCCGGTTCTGCATGTCAAACGTACAGTGGAGTTGTGAATACACCAGAAAACGTGTTTCTCGCATTAAATAGCTCGAAAAGAGCGATCTAGATGATTCTGCATACTTCTGGCAGAAGACTCACCAAGGTTATCGCAGAAAATGCATATCTCAGCTGGAAACCCCACGAAAACCAAGTTATCGGCGGCTCTACATATCAAACGCACTGTGGAGTGGTCAAAACACCAGAAAACGTGTTTCTCGCATTAAGTAGCTCGAAAAGAGCGTTCTCGAAGATTCTGCATACTTCTGACAGAGGTCTCACCAATATTATCGTAGAAAATGCATATCTCAGCTTGAAACTCGACCGAAACCAAGATATCTCCGGTTCTGCATGTCAAGCGTACAGTGGAGTTGGGAATACACCAGAAAACGTGTTTCTCGCATTAACTAGCTCGAAAAGAGCGTTCTCGATGATTCTGCATACTTCTCATAGATGAAACACCAAGTTTATCGCAGAAAATGCATATTTCAGCAGGAAACCCCACGAAAACCAAGTTATCGGCGGCTCTACATATCAAACGCACTGTGGAGTGGTCAAAACACCAGATAACGTGTTTCTCGCATTAAATAGCTCGAAAAGAGCGATATCGATGATTCTGCATACTTCGGATAGAAGTCTCACCAATATTATCGCAGAAAAAGCATATCTCAGCTTGAAACCTCACGAAAATCAAGATGACGCCGGTTCTGCATATCAAACGCACTGTGGAGTGGTGAAAACAACCAGATAACGTGTTTCTCGCATTAGATAGCTCGAAACGAGCGATCTAGGTGATTCTGCATACTTCTGACTGTAGTCTCACCAATATTATCGCAGAAAATGCATATCTCAGCTTGAAACCCGACAAAAACCACGATGTCGCCGGTTCTGCATATCAAACGCACTGTCGGGTGGTGAAAACACCAGAAAGCGTGTTTCTCGCATTAAATAGCTCGAATAGAGCGATCACGATGATTCTGCATACTTCTCATAGATGAAACACCAAGATTATCGCAGAAAATGCATACTTCAGCTGGAAACCCCACGAAAATCAAGTTACCGGCGGCTCTACACATCAAACGCACTGTGGAGTGGTCAAAACACCAGAAAACGTGTTCCTCGCATTAAGTAGCTCGAAAAGAGCGTTCTCGAAGATTCTGCATACTTCGGACAGAAGTCTCACAAAGATAATCGTAAAAAATGCATATCTCAGCTTGAAACCCCACGAAAACCAAGATATCGGCGGCTCTGCATATCATACGCACTCTGGAGTGGTGAAAACACCAGATAACGTGTTTCACGCATTAAATAGCTCGAAAAGTGCGATCTCGATGATTCTGCATACTTCGGACAGAAATCTCACCAAGATTATCGCAGAAAATGCATATCTCAGCTTGAAACCCGACGAAAACCAAGATATCGGCGGCTCTGCATATCATACGCACTCTGGAGTGGTGAAAACACCAGATAACGTGTTTCACGCATTAAATAGCTCGAAAAGTGCGATCTCGATGATTCTGCATACTTCGGACAGAAGTCTCACCAAAATTATCGTAAAAAATGCATATCTCAGCTTGAAACCCCACGAAAACCCAGATATGAATGGTTCTACATATCAAACGCACTGTGGCGTGCTGAAAACACCAGATAACGTGTTTCTCGCATTAAATAGCTCGAAAAGTGCGATCTCGATGATTCTGCATACTTCTAACAGAAGTCTGACCATGATTATCGCAGAAAATGCATATCTCAGCTTGAAACCCGACGAAAACCAAACATTGCCGGTTCTGCATATCATACGCACTGTGGAGTGGTGAAAACACCAGATAACGTGTTTCTCGCATTAAATAGCTCGAATCGAGCGATCTCGATGTTTCTGCATACTTCTCATAGATAAAACACCAAGATTATCGCAGAAAATGCATATTTCAGCAGGAAACCCAACGAAAACCAAGATGTCGCCGGTTCTGCATATCAAACGCACTGTGGAGTGGTCAATACACCAGATAACGTGGTCCTCGCATTAACTAGATCGAAAAGAGCGATCTCGATGATTCTGCACACTTCGGACAGAAGTCTCACCAAGATTATCGTAGAAAATGCATATCTCAGCTTGAAACCCCACGAATACCCAGATATCGCTGGTTCTACATATCAAACGCACTGTGGAGTGCTGAAAACACCAGATAACGTGTTTCTCGCATTAAATAGCTCGAAAAGTGCGATCTCGATGATTCTGCATACTTCGGACAGAAATCTCACCAAGATTATCGCAGAAAATGCATATCTCAGCTTGAAACCCCACGAAAACCAAGATATCGCTGGTACTGCATATCAAACGCACTGTGGAGTGGAGAAAACACCAGATAAGGTTTTTCTCGCATTAACTATCTCGAAAAGTGCGATCTCGATGATTCAGCATACTTCGGACAGAGGTCTCACAAAGATTATCGCAGAAAATGCATATCTCAGCTTGAAACCACACGAAAACCAAGATATCTCCGGTTCTGCACATCCAACGAACTGTGGTGTGGTGAAAACCCCAGAAAACGTGTTTCTCGCATTAAACAGGTCGAAACGAGCGATCTCGATGATTAAGCATACTTCGGACAGAAGTCTCACCAATATTATCGCAGAAAATGCATATCTCAGCTTGAAACGCGACAAAAACCACGATGTCGCCGGTTCTGCATATCAAACGCACTGTGGGGTGGTGAAAACACCAGAAAGCGTGTTTCTCGCATTAAATAGCTCGAATAGAGCGATCACGATGATTCTGCATACTTCTCATAGATGAAACACCAAGATTATCGCAGAAATTGCATATCTCAGCTTGAATCCCCACGAAAACGAAGATATCGCTGGTTCTGCATATCAAACGCACTGTGGAGTGCTGAAAACAACAGATAACGTGTTTCTCGCATTAAGTAGCTCGAAAAGAGCGTTCTCGAAGATTCTGCATACTTCTGACAGAGGTCTCACCAATATTATCGTAGAAAATGCATATCTCATCTTGAAACTCGACCGAAACCAAGATATCTCCGGTTCTGCATGTCAAACGTACAGTGGAGTTGTGAATACACCAGAAAACGTGTTTCTCGCATTAAATAGCTCGAAAAGAGCGATCTAGATGATTCTGCATACTTCTGGCAGAAGACTCACCAAGGTTATCGCAGAAAATGCATATCTCAGCTGGAAACCCCACGAAAACCAAGTTATCGGCGGCTCTACATATCAAACGCACTGTGGAGTGGTCAAAACACCAGAAAACGTGTTTCTCGCGTTAAGTAGCTCGAAAAGAGCGTTCTCGAAGATTCTGCATACTTCTGACAGAGGTCTCACCAATATTATCGTAGAAAATGCATATCTCAGCTTGAAACTCGACCGAAACCAAGATATCTCCGGTTCTGCATGTCAAACGTACAGTGGAGTTGGGAATACACCAGAAAACGTGTTTCTCGCATTAAATAGCTCGAAAAGAGCGATCTAGATGATTCTGCATACTTCTGACTGAAATCTCACCAAGATTATCGCAGAAAATGCATATCTCAGCTTGAAACCCCACGAAAACCAAGATATCGCTGGTACTGCATATCAAACGCTCTGTGGAGTGGTGAAAATACCAGATAACGTGTTTCTCGCATTAAATAGGTCGAAACGAGCGATCTCGATGATTAAGCATACTTCGGACAGAAGTCTCACCAAAATTATCGTAAAAAATGCATATCTCAGCTTGAAACCCCACGAAAACCCAGATATGAATGGTTCTACATATCAAACGCACTGTGGAGTGCTGAAAACACCAGATAACGTGTTTCTCGCATTAAATAGCTCGAAAAGTGCGATCTCGATGATTCTGCATATTTCGGACAGATGTTTCACCAAGATTATCGTAGAAAATGCATATCTCAGCTTGAAACCCGACGAAAACCAAAACATCGCCGGTTCTGCATATCAAACCAACTGTGGAGTGGTGAAAACACCAGATAACGTGTTTCTCGCATTAAATAGCCCGAAAAGTGCGATCTCGATGTTTCTGCATATTTCGGACAGATGTTTCACCAAGATTATCGTAGAAAATGCATAGCTCAGCTTGAAACTCCACGAAAACCAAGATATCTCCGGTTCTGCATATCCAACGAACTGTGGAATGGTGAAAACCCCAGAAAACGAGTTTCTCGCATTAAATATCACGAAAAGAGCGCTCTCGATGTTTATGCATACTTCGGACAGATGTTTCACCAAGATTATCGTAGAAAATGCATATCTCAGCTTGAAACCCGACGAAAACCAAAACATCGCCGGTTCTGCATATCAAACCAACTGTGGAGTGGTGAAAACACCAGATAACGTGTTTCTCGCATTAAATAGCCCGAAAAGTGCGATCTCGATGTTTCTGCATATTTCGGACAGATGTTTCACCAAGATTATCGTAGAAAATGCATAGCTCAGCTTGAAACCCCACGAAAACCAAGATATCTACTTTTCTGCATATCCAACGAACTGTGGAGTGGTGAAAACCCCAGAAAACGTGTTTCTCGCATTAAATAGCTCGAAAAGAGCGCACTCGACGTTTCTGCATACTTCGGATAGATGTTTCACCAAGCTTATCGCAGAAAATGCATATCTCAGCTGGAAACACCACGAAAATCAAGATATCGCCTGTTCTGCATATCAAACGCACTGTGGAGTGGTGAAAACAACCAGAGAACGTGTTTCTCGCATTAAATAGCTCGAAAAGAGCACTCTCGATGTTTCTGCATACTTCGGACAGATGTTTCACCAAGATTATCGTAGAAAATGCATATCTCAGCTTGAAACCCGTCCGAAACCAAGATATCTGCGGTTCTGCATGTCAAACGTACTGTGGAGTGGTGAAAACACCAGAAAACGTGCTTCGTGCATTAAGTAGCTCGAAAAGAGCGCTATCGACGTTTCTGCATACTTCTGACAGATGTCTCACCAATGTTATCGTAGAAAATGCATATCTCAGCTTGAGACCCGACCGAAACGAAGATATCTCCGGTTCTGCATGTCTAACGTACTGTGGAGTGGTGAATACACCAGAAAACGTGTTTCACGCATTAAATAGCTCGAAACGAGCAATCTAGATGATTCTGCATACTTCTGACTGAAGTCTCAACCATATCATCGCAGAAAATGCATATCTCAGCTAGAAACCTCACGAAAATCAAGATGACGCCGGTTCTGCATATCAAACGCACTGTGGAGTGGTGAAAACAACCAGATAACGTGTTTCTCGCATTAAGTAGCTCGAATAGAGCGATCTCGATGATTCGGCATACTTCTGACAGAAGACTCACCAAGCCTATCGCAGAAAATGCATATCTCAGCTGGAAACCCCACGAAAACCAAGATATCGCCTGCTCTGCATATCAGACGCACTGTGGAGTGGTGAAAACACCAGAAAACGTGTTTCTCGCATTAACTAGCTCGAAAAGAGCGTTCTCGATGATTCTGCATACTTCTCATAGATGAAACACCAAGATTATCGCAGAAAATGCATACTTCAGCTGGAAACCCCACGAAAACCAAGTTATCGGCGGCTCTACATATCAAACGCACTGTGGAGTGATGAAAACACCAGATAACGTGTTTCTCGCATTTAATAGCTCGAAAAGAGCGATCTAGATGATTCAGCATACTGCGGACAGATATTTCACCAAGATTATCGTAGAAAATGCATATCAAAGCTTGAAACCCGACGATAACCAAAATATCTCCGGTTCTGCATATCCAACGCACTGTGGAGTGGTGAAAACACCAGATAACGTGTTTCTCGCATTAAATAGCTCGAAAAGAGCGATCTAGATGATTCAGCATACTTCTGACTGAAGTCTCACCAATATCATCGCAGAAAATGCATATCTCAGCTAGAAGCCTCACGAAAATCAAGATGACGCCGGTTCTGCATATCAAACGCACTGTGGAGTGGTGAAAACAACCAGATAACGTGTTTCTCGCATTAAATAGCTCGAAAAGAGCGTTCTCGATGATTCTGCATACTTCTCATAGATGAAACACCAAGTTTATCGCAGAAAATGCATATTTCAGCAGGAAACCCCACGAAAACCAAGTTATCGGCGGCTCTACATATCAAACGCACTGTGGAGTGGTCAAAACACCAGATAACGTGTTTCTCGCATTAAATAGCTCGAAAAGAGCGATATCGATGATTCTGCATACTTCGGATAGAAGTCTCACCAATATTATCGCAGAAAAAGCATATCTCAGCTTGAAACCTCACGAAAATCAAGATGACGCCGGTTCTGCATATCAAACGCACTGTGGAGTGGTGAAAACAACCAGATAACGTGTTTCTCGCATTAGATAGCTCGAAACGAGCGATCTAGGTGATTCTGCATACTTCTGACTGTAGTCTCACCAATATTATCGCAGAAAATGCATATCTCAGCTTGAAACCCGACAAAAACCACGATGTCGCCGGTTCTGCATACCAAACGCACTGTGGGGTGGTGAAAACACCAGAAAGCGTGTTTCTCGCATTAAATAGCTCGAATAGAGCGATCACGATGATTCTGCATACTTCTCATAGATGAAACACCAAGATTATCGCAGAAAATGCATACTTCAGCTGGAAACCCCACGAAAACCAAGTTATCGGCGGCTCTACATATCAAACGCACTGTGGAGTGGTCAAAACACCAGAAAACGTGTTCCTAGCATTAAGTAGCTCGAAAAGAGCGTTCTCGAAGATTCTGCATACTTCGGACAGAAGTCTCACAAAGATAATCGTAAAAAATGCATATCTCAGCTTGAAACCCCACGAAAACCAAGATATCGGCGGCTCTGCATATCATACGCACTCTGGAGTGGTGAAAACACCAGATAACGTGTTTCACGCATTAAATAGCTCGAAAAGTGCGATCTCGATGATTCTGCATACTTCGGACAGAAATCTCACCAAGATTATCGCAGAAAATGCATATCTCAGCTTGAAACCCCACGAAAACCAAGATATCGCTGGTACTGCATATCAAACGCTCTGTGGAGTGGTGAAAATACCAGATAACGTGTTTCTCGCATTAAATAGGTCGAAACGAGCGATCTCGATGATTAAGCATATTTCGGACAGATGTTTCACCAATATTATCGCAGAAAATGCATATCTCAGCTTGAAACCCGACAAAAACCACGATGTCGCCGGTTCTGCATATCAAACGCACTGTGGGGTGGTGAAAACACCAGAAAGCGTGTTTCTCGCATTAAATAGCTCGAATAGAGCGATCACGATGATTCTGCATACTTCTCATAGATGAAACACCAAGATTATCGCAGAAAATGCATACTTCAGCTGGAAACCCCACGAAAACCAAGTTATCGGCGGCTCTACATATCAAACGCACTGTGGAGTGGTCAAAACACCAGAAAACGTGTTCCTAGCATTAAGTAGCTCGAAAAGAGCGTTCTCGAAGATTCTGCATACTTCGGACAGAAGTCTCACCAAAATTATCGTAAAAAATGCATATCTCAGCTTGAAACCCCACGAAAACCCAGATATGAATGGTTCTACATATCAAACGCACTGTGGAGTGCTGAAAACACCAGATAACGTGTTTCTCGCATTAAATAGCTCGAAAAGTGCGATCTCGATGATTCTGCATATTTCGGACAGATGTTTCACCAAGATTATCGTAGAAAATGCATATCTCAGCTTGAAACCCGACGAAAACCAAAACATCGCCGGTTCTGCATATCAAACCAACTGTGGAGTGGTGAAAACACCAGATAACGTGTTTCTCGCGTTAAATAGCCCGAAAAGTGCGATCTCGATGTTTCTGCATATTTCGGACAGATGTTTCACCAAGATTATCGTAGAAAATGCATAGCTCAGCTTGAAACCCCACGAAAACCAAGATATCTCCGGTTCTGCATATCCAACGAACTGTGGAATGGTGAAAACCCCAGAAAACGAGTTTCTCGCATTAAATATCACGAAAAGAGCGCTCTCAATGTTTATGCATACTTCGGACAGATGTTTCACCAAGATTATCGTAGAAAATGCATATCTCAGCTTGAAACCCGACGAAAACCAAAACATCGCCGGTTCTGCATATCAAACCAACTGTGGAGTGGTGAAAACACCAGATAACGTGTTTCTCGCATTAAATAGCCCGAAAAGTGCGATCTCGATGTTTCTGCATATTTCGGACAGATGTTTCACCAAGATTATCGTAGAAAATGCATAGCTCAGCTAGAAACCCCACGAAAACCAAGATATCTACTTTTCTGCATATCCAACGAACTGTGGAGTGGTGAAAACCCCAGAAAACGTGTTTCTCGCATTAAATAGCTCGAAAAGAGCGCACTCGACGTTTCTGCATACTTCGGACAGATGTTTCACCAAGCTTATCGCAGAAAATGCATATCTCAGCTGGAAACACCACGAAAATCAAGATATCGCCTGTTCTGCATATCAAACGCACTGTGGAGTGGTGAAAACAACCAGAGAACGTGTTTCTCGCATTAAATAGCTCGAAAAGAGCACTCTCGATGTTTCTGCATACTTCGGACAGATGTTTCACCAAGATTATCGTAGAAAATGCATATCTCAGCTTGAAACCCGTCCGAAACCAAGATATCTGCGGTTCTGCATGTCAAACGTACTGTGGAGTGGTGAAAACACCAGAAAACGTGCGTCGTGCATTAAGTAGCTCGAAAAGAGCGCTATCGACGTTTCTGCATACTTCGGACAGATGTTTCACCAAGCTTATCGTAGAAAATGCATATCTCAGCTTGAAACCCGACGAAAACCAAAATATCTCCGGTTCTGCATATCCAACGAACTGTGGAGTGGTGAAAACCCCAGAAAACGAGTTTCTCGCATTAAATAGCTCGAAAAGAGCACTCTCGATGTTTCTGCATACTTCGGACAGATGTTTCACCAAGATTATCGCAGAAAATGCATATCTCAGCTTGAAACCCCACGAAAACCAAGATGTCGCCGGTTCTGCATATCAAACGCACTGTGGAGTGGTGAAAACACCAGAAAGCGTGTTTCTCGCATTAAGTAGCTCGAAAACAGCGTTCTCGATGATTCTGCGTACTTCTCATAGATGAAACACCAAGATTATCGCAGAAAATGCATCTTTCAGCTGGAAACCCCACGAAAACCAAGTTATCGGCGGCTCTACATATCAAACGCACTGTGGAGTGGTGAAAACACCAGAAAGCGTGTTTCTCGCATTAAGTAGCTCGAAAAGAGCGTTCTCGATGATTCTGCATACTTCTCATAGATGAAACACCAAGATTATCGCAAAAAATGCATCTTTCAGCTGGAAACCCCACGAAAACCAAATTATCGGCGGCTCTACATATGAAACGCACTGTGGAGTGGTGAAAACACCAGAAAACGTGTTTCTCGCATTAAGTAGCTCGAAAAGAGCGTTCTCGAAGATTCTGCTTACTTCTGACAGATGTCTCACCAATGTTATCGTAGAAAATGCATATCTCAGCTTGAGACCCGACCGAAACGAAGATATCTCCGGTTCTTCATGTCTAACGTACTGTGGAGTGGTGAATACACCAGAAAACGTGTTTCACGCATTAAATAGCTCGAAACGAGCAATCTAGATGATTCTGCATACTTCTGACTAAAGTCTCACCAAGATTATCGCAGAAAATGCATATCTCAGCTGGAAACCCCACGAAAACCAAGATATCGCCGGTTCTGCATATCAAACGCACTGTGGAGTGGTGAAAACAACCAGATAACGTGTTTCTCGCATTAAATAGCTCGAAACGAGCAATCTAGATGATTCTGCATACTTCTGACTGAAGTCTCACCAATATCATCGCAGAAAATGCATATCTCAGCTAGAAGCCTCACGAAAATCAAGATGACGCCGGTTCTGCATATCAAACGCACTGTGGAGTGGTGAAAACAACCAGATAACGTGTTTCTCGCATTAAATAGCTCGAACAGAGCGATCTCGATGATTCGGCATACTTCTGACAGAAGACTCACCAAGATTATCGCAGAAAATGCATATCTCAGCTGGACACCCCACGAAAACCAAGATATCGCCTGTTCTGCATATCAGACGCACTGTGGAGTGGTGAAAACACCAGAAAACGTGTTTCTCGCATTAACTAGCTCGAAAACAGCGTTCTCGATGATTCTGCATACTTCGGACAGAAGTCTCACCAGGGTTATCGCAGAAAATGCATATCCGAGCTTGAAACCCCACGAAAACCAAGATATCGTCGGTTCTGCATATCATACGCACTCTGGAGTGGTGAAAACACCAGATAACGTGTTTCTCGCATTAAATAGGTCGAAAAGAGCGATCTCGATTTTTCTGCATGCTTCGGACAGAGGTCTCACAAAGATTATCGCAGAAAATGCATATCTCAGCTTGAAACCCCACGAAAACCAAGATATCTCCGGTTCTGCACATCCAACGAACTGTGGTGTGGTGAAAACCCCAGAAAACGTGTTTCTCGCATTAAACAGGTCGAAACGAGCGATCTCGATGTTTCTGCATACTTCTCATAGATAAAACACCAAGATTATCGCAGAAAATGCATATTTCAGCAGGAAACCCAACGAAAACCAAGATGTCGCCGGTTCTGCATATCAAACGCACTGTGGAGTGGTCAATACACCAGATAACGTGGTCCTCGCATTAACTAGATCGAAAAGAGCGATCTCGATGATTCTGCACACTTCGGACAGAAGTCTCACCAAGATTATCGTAGAAAATGCATATCTCAGCTTGAAACCCCACGAATACCCAGATATCGCTGGTTCTACATATCAAACGCTCTGTGGAGTGGTGAAAATACCAGATGACGTGTTTCTCGCATTAAATAGCTCGAAAAGTGCGATCTCGATGATTCTGCATACTTCGGACAGAAATCTCACCAAGATTATCGCAGAAAATGCATATCTCAGCTTGAAACACCACGAAAACCAAGATATCGCTGGTACTGCATATCAAACGCACTGTGGAGTGGAGAAAACACCAGATAAGGTTTTTCTCGCATTAACTATCTCGAAAAGTGCGATCTCGATGATTCAGCATACTTCGGACAGAGGTCTCACAAAGATTATCGCAGAAAATGCATATCTCAGCTTGAAACCCCACGAAAACCAAGATATCTCCGGTTCTGCACATCCAACGAACTGTGGTGTGGTGAAAACCCCAGAAAACGTGTTTCTCGCATTAAACAGGTCGAAACGAGCGATCTCGATGATTAAGCATACTTCGGACAGAAGTCTCACCAAAATTATCGTAAAAAATGCATATCTCAGCTTGAAACCCGACAAAAACCACGATGTCGCCGGTTCTGCATATCAAACGCACTGTGGGGTGGTGAAAACACCAGAAAGCGTGTTTCTCGCATTAAATAGCTCGAATAGAGCGATCACGATGATTCTGCATACTTCTCATAGATGAAACACCAAGATTATCGCAGAAATTGCATATCTCAGCTTGAATCCCCACGAAAACGAAGATATCGCTGGTTCTGCATATCAAACGCACTGTGGAGTGCTGAAAACAACAGAAAACGTGTTTCTCGCATTAAATAGCTCGAATAGAGCGATCTCGATGATTAAGCATACTTCGGACAGAAGTCTCACCAAGCTTATCGTAAAAAATGCATATCTCAGCATGAAACCCCACAAAAACCAAGATATCGCCGGTTCTGCATATCAAACGCACTGTGGAGTGGTGAAAACACCAGATAACGTGTTTCTCGCATTAAATAGCTCGAAAAGTGCGATCTCGATGATTCTGCATACTTCGGACAGAAGTCTCACCAGGGTTATCGCAGAAAATGCATATCCGAGCTTGAAACCCCACGAAAACCAAGATATCGTCGGTTCTGCATATCATACGCACTCTGGAGTGGTGAAAACACCAGATAACGTGTTTCTCGCATTAAATAGGTCGAAAAGAGCGATCTCGATTTTTCTGCATGCTTCGGACAGAGGTCTCACAAAGATTATCGCAGAAAATGCATATCTCAGCTTGAAACCCCACGAAAACCAAGATATCTCCGGTTCTGCACATCCAACGAACTGTGGTGTGGCGAAAACACCAGAAAACGTGTTTCTTGCATTAAGTAGCTCGAAAAGAGCGCTCTTGATGTTTCTGCATCCTTCGGACTGAAGTCTCACCCAGATTATCGCAGAAAATGCATATCTCTGCTAGAAACCCCACGAAAACCCTGATATCGCTGGTTCTACGTATCAAACGCACTGTGGAGTGCTGGAAACACCAGATAACGTGTTTCTCGCATTAAATAGCTCCAAAAGTGCGATCTCGATGATTCTGCATACTTCGGACAGAAGTCTCACCATGATTATCGTAAAAAATGCATATCTCAGCTTGAAACCCCACAAATACCAAGATATCCCTGGTTCTGCATATCAAACGCACTGTGGAGTGGTGAAAACACCAGATAACGTGTTTCTCGCATTAAATAGGTCGAAAAGAGCGATCTCGATTTTTCTGCATGCTTCGGACAGAGGTCTCACAAAGATTATCGCAGAAAATGCATATCTCAGCTTGAAACCCCACGAAAACCAAGATATCTCCGGTTCTGCACATCCAACGAACTGTGGTGTGGCGAAAACCCCAGAAAACGTGTTTCTCACATTAAATAGCTTGAAAAGAGCGCTCTTGATGTTTCTGCATCCTTCGGACTGAAGTCTCACCAAGATTATCGCAGAAAATGCATATCTCTGCTAGAAACCCCACGAAAACCAAGATATCTCCTGTTCTGCAGATCCAACGAACTGTGGAGTGGTGAAAACACCAGATAACGTGTTTCTCGCATTAAATAGGTCGAAAAGAGCGATCTCGATTTTTCTGCATGCTTCGGACAGAGGTCTCACAAAGATTATCGCAGAAAATGCATATCTCAGCTTGAAACCCCACGAAAACCAAGATATCTCCGGTTCTGCACATCCAACGAACTGTGGTGTGGCGAAAACCCCAGATAACGTGTTTCTCACATTATATAGCTCGAAAAGAGCGCTCTTGATGTTTCTGCATCCTTCGGACTGAAGTCTCACCCAGATTATCGCAGAAAATGCATATCTCTGCTAGAAACCCCACGAAAACCAAGATATCTCCTGTTCTGCAGATCCAACGAACTGTGGAGTGGTGAAAACACCAGATAACGTGTTTCTCGCATTAAATAGCTCGAAACGAGCGATCTCGATGATTCTGCATACTTCGGACAGAAGTCTCACCAGGGTTATCGCAGAAAATGCATATCCGAGCTTGAAACCCCACGAAAACCAAGATATCGTCGGTTCTGCATATCATACGCACTCTGGAGTGGTGAAAACACCAGATAACGTGTTTCTCGCATTAAATAGGTCGAAAAGAGCGATCTCGATTTTTCTGCATGCTTCGGACAGAGGTCTCACAAAGATTATCGCAGAAAATGCATATCTCAGCTTGAAACCCCACGAAAACCAAGATATCTCCGGTTCTGCACATCCAACGAACTGTGGTGTGGCGAAAACACCAGAAAACGTGTTTCTCGCATTAAGTAGCTCGAAAAGAGCGCTCTTGATGTTTCTGCATCCTTCGGACTGAAGTCTCACCCAGATTATCGCAGAAAATGCATATCTCTGCTAGAAACCCCACGAAAACCCTGATATCGCTGGTTCTACGTATCAAACGCACTGTGGAGTGCTGGAAACACCAGATAACGTGTTTCTCGCATTAAATAGCTCCAAAAGTGCGATCTCGATGATTCTGCATACTTCGGACAGAAGTCTCACCATGATTATCGTAAAAAATGCATATCTCAGCTTGAAACCCCACAAATACCAAGATATCCCTGGTTCTGCATATCAAACGCACTGTGGAGTGGTGAAAACACCAGATAACGTGTTTCTCGCATTAAATAGGTCGAAAAGAGCGATCTCGATTTTTCTGCATGCTTCGGACAGAGGTCTCACAAAGATTATCGCAGAAAATGCATATCTCAGCTTGAAACCCCACGAAAACCAAGATATCTCCGGTTCTGCACATCCAACGAACTGTGGTGTGGCGAAAACCCCAGATAACGTGTTTCTCACATTATATAGCTCGAAAAGAGCGCTCTTGATGTTTCTGCATCCTTCGGACTGAAGTCTCACCCAGATTATCGCAGAAAATGCATATCTCTGCTAGAAACCCCACGAAAACCCTGATATCGCTGGTTCTACGTATCAAACGCACTGTGGAATGCTGGAAACACCAGATAACGTGTTTCTCGCATTAAATAGCTCCAAAAGTGCGATCTCGATGATTCTGCATACTTCGGACAGAAGTCTCACCATGATTATCGTAAAAAATGCATATCTCAGCTTGAAACCCCACAAATACCAAGATATCCCTGGTTCTGCATATCAAACGCACTGTGGAGTGGTGAAAACACCAGATAACGTGTTTCTCGCATTAAATAGGTCGAAAAGAGCGATCTCGATTTTTCTGCATGCTTCGGACAGAGGTCTCACAAAGATTATCACAGAAAATGCATATCTCAGCTTGAAACCCCACGAAAACCAAGATATCTCCGGTTCTGCACATCCAACGAACTGTGGTGTGGCGAAAACCCCAGAAAACGTGCTTCTCACATTAAATAGCTCGAAAAGAGCGCTCTTGATGTTTCTGCATCCTTCGGACTGAAGTCTCACCAAGATTATCGCAGAAAATGCATATCTCTGCTAGAAACCCCACGAAAACCAAGATATCTCCTGTTCTGCAGATCCAACGAACTGTGGAGTGGTGAAAACACCAGATAACGTGTTTCTCGCATTAAATAGCTCGAAACGAGCGATCTCGATGATTCTGCATACTTCGGACAGAAGTCTCACCAGGGTTATCGCAGAAAATGCATATCCGAGCTTGAAACCCCACGAAAACCAAGATATCGTCGGTTCTGCATATCATACGCACTCTGGAGTGGTGAAAACACCAGATAACGTGTTTCTCGCATTAAATAGGTCGAAAAGAGCGATCTCGATTTTTCTGCATGCTTCGGACAGAGGTCTCACAAAGATTATCGCAGAAAATGCATATCTCAGCTTGAAACCCCACGAAAACCAAGATATCTCCGGTTCTGCACATCCAACGAACTGTGGTGTGGCGAAAACACCAGAAAACGTGTTTCTCGCATTAAGTAGCTCGAAAAGAGCGCTCTTGATGTTTCTGCATCCTTCGGACTGAAGTCTCACCCAGATTATCGCAGAAAATGCATATCTCTGCTAGAAACCCCACGAAAACCCTGATATCGCTGGTTCTACGTATCAAACGCACTGTGGAGTGCTGGAAACACCAGATAACGTGTTTCTCGCATTAAATAGCTCCAAAAGTGCGATCTCGATGATTCTGCATACTTCGGACAGAAGTCTCACCATGATTATCGTAAAAAATGCATATCTCAGCTTGAAACCCCACAAATACCAAGATATCCCTGGTTCTGCATATCAAACGCACTGTGGAGTGGTGAAAACACCAGATAACGTGTTTCTCGCATTAAATAGGTCGAAAAGAGCGATCTCGATTTTTCTGCATGCTTCGGACAGAGGTCTCACAAAGATTATCGCAGAAAATGCATATCTCAGCTTGAAACCCCACGAAAACCAAGATATCTCCGGTTCTGCACATCCAACGAACTGTGGTGTGGCGAAAACCCCAGAAAACGTGTTTCTCACATTAAATAGCTCGAAAAGAGCGCTCTTGATGTTTCTGCATCCTTCGGACTGAAGTCTCACCAAGATTATCGCAGAAAATGCATATCTCTGCTAGAAACCCCACGAAAACCAAGATATCTCCGGTTCTGCACATCCAACGAACTGTGGTGTGGCGAAAACCCCAGAAAACGTGTTTCTCACATTAAATAGCTCGAAAAGAGCGCTCTTGATGTTTCTGCATCCTTCGGACTGAAGTCTCACCAAGATTATCGCAGAAAATGCATATCTCTGCTAGAAACCCCACGAAAACCAAGATATCTCCTGTTCTGCAGATCCAACGAACTGTGGAGTGGTGAAAACACCAGATAACGTGTTTCTCGCATTAAATAGCTCGAAACGAGCGATCTCGATGATTCTGCATACTTCGGACAGAAGTCTCACCAGGGTTATCGCAGAAAATGCATATCCGAGCTTGAAACCCCACGAAAACCAAGATATCGTCGGTTCTGCATATCATACGCACTCTGGAGTGGTGAAAACACCAGATAACGTGTTTCTCGCATTAAATAGGTCGAAAAGAGCGATCTCGATTTTTCTGCATGCTTCGGACAGAGGTCTCACAAAGATTATCGCAGAAAATGCATATCTCAGCTTGAAACCCCACGAAAACCAAGATATCTCCGGTTCTGCACATCCAACGAACTGTGGTGTGGCGAAAACACCAGAAAACGTGTTTCTCGCATTAAGTAGCTCGAAAAGAGCGCTCTTGATGTTTCTGCATCCTTCGGACTGAAGTCTCACCCAGATTATCGCAGAAAATGCATATCTCTGCTAGAAACCCCACGAAAACCCTGATATCGCTGGTTCTACGTATCAAACGCACTGTGGAGTGCTGGAAACACCAGATAACGTGTTTCTCGCATTAAATAGCTCCAAAAGTGCGATCTCGATGATTCTGCATACTTCGGACAGAAGTCTCACCATGATTATCGTAAAAAATGCATATCTCAGCTTGAAACCCCACAAATACCAAGATATCCCTGGTTCTGCATATCAAACGCACTGTGGAGTGGTGAAAACACCAGATAACGTGTTTCTCGCATTAAATAGGTCGAAAAGAGCGATCTCGATTTTTCTGCATGCTTCGGACAGAGGTCTCACAAAGATTATCGCAGAAAATGCATATCTCAGCTTGAAACCCCACGAAAACCAAGATATCTCCGGTTCTGCACATCCAACGAACTGTGGTGTGGCGAAAACCCCAGAAAACGTGTTTCTCACATTAAATAGCTCGAAAAGAGCGCTCTTGATGTTTCTGCATCCTTCGGACTGAAGTCTCACCAAGATTATCGCAGAAAATGCATATCTCTGCTAGAAACCCCACGAAAACCAAGATATCTCCTGTTCTGCAGATCCAACGAACTGTGGAGTGGTGAAAACACCAGATAACGTGTTTCTCGCATTAAATAGGTCGAAAAGAGCGATCTCGATTTTTCTGCATGCTTCGGACAGAGGTCTCACAAAGATTATCGCAGAAAATGCATATCTCAGCTTGAAACCCCACGAAAACCAAGATATCTCCGGTTCTGCACATCCAACGAACTGTGGTGTGGCGAAAACCCCAGATAACGTGTTTCTCACATTATATAGCTCGAAAAGAGCGCTCTTGATGTTTCTGCATCCTTCGGACTGAAGTCTCACCCAGATTATCGCAGAAAATGCATATCTCTGCTAGAAACCCCACGAAAACCCTGATATCGCTGGTTCTACGTATCAAACGCACTGTGGAATGCTGGAAACACCAGATAACGTGTTTCTCGCATTAAATAGCTCCAAAAGTGCGATCTCGATGATTCTGCATACTTCGGACAGAAGTCTCACCATGATTATCGTAAAAAATGCATATCTCAGCTTGAAACCCCACAAATACCAAGATATCCCTGGTTCTGCATATCAAACGCACTGTGGAGTGGTGAAAACACCAGATAACGTGTTTCTCGCATTAAATAGGTCGAAAAGAGCGATCTCGATTTTTCTGCATGCTTCGGACAGAGGTCTCACAAAGATTATCGCAGAAAATGCATATCTCAGCTTGAAACCCCACGAAAACCAAGATATCTCCGGTTCTGCACATCCAACGCACTGTGGAGTGGTGAAAACAACCAGATAACGTGTTTCTCGCATTAAGTAGCTCGAATAGAGCGATCTCGGTGATTCGGCATACTTCTGACAGAAGACTCACCAAGCTTATCGCAGAAAATGCATATCTCAGCTGGAAACCCCACGAAAACCAAGATATCGCCTGCTCTGCATATCAGACGCACTGTGGAGTGGTGAAAACACCAGAAAACGTGTTTCTCGCATTAACTAGCTCGAAAAGAGCGTTCTCGATCATTCTGCATACTTCTCATAGATGAAACACCAAGATTATCGCAGAAAATGCATACTTCAGCTGGAAACCCCACGAAAACCAAGTTATCGGCGGCTCTACATATCAAACGCACTGTGGAGTGGTCAAAACACCAGAAAACGTGTTTCTCGCATTAAGTAGCTCGAAAAGAGCGTTCTCGAAGATTCTGCATACTTCTGACAGAGGTCTCACCAATATTATCGTAGAAAATGCATACTTCAGCTGGAAACCCCACAAAAACCAAGATATCTCCGGTTCTGCACATCCAACGAACTGTGGTGTGGTGAAAACCCCAGAAAACGTGTTTCTCGCATTAAATAGCTCGAAAAGAGCGATCTCGATGATTCTGCACACTTCGGACAGAAGTCTCACCAAGATTATCGCAGAAAATGCATATCTCAGCTTGAAACCCCACGAAAACCAAGATATCTCCGGTTCTGCACATCCAACGAACTGTGGTGTGGCGAAAACCCCAGAAAACGTGTTTCTCACATTAAATAGCTTGAAAAGAGCGCTCTTGATGTTTCTGCATCCTTCGGACTGAAGTCTCACCAAGATTATCGCAGAAAATGCATATCTCTGCTAGAAACCCCACGAAAACCAAGATATCTCCTGTTCTGCAGATCCAACGAACTGTGGAGTGGTGAAAACACCAGATAACGTGTTTCTCGCATTAAATAGGTCGAAAAGAGCGATCTCGATTTTTCTGCATGCTTCGGACAGAGGTCTCACAAAGATTATCGCAGAAAATGCATATCTCAGCTTGAAACCCCACGAAAACCAAGATATCTCCGGTTCTGCACATCCAACGAACTGTGGTGTGGCGAAAACCCCAGATAACGTGTTTCTCACATTATATAGCTCGAAAAGAGCGCTCTTGATGTTTCTGCATCCTTCGGACTGAAGTCTCACCCAGATTATCGCAGAAAATGCATATCTCTGCTAGAAACCCCACGAAAACCCTGATATCGCTGGTTCTACGTATCAAACGCACTGTGGAATGCTGGAAACACCAGATAACGTGTTTCTCGCATTAAATAGCTCCAAAAGTGCGATCTCGATGATTCTGCATACTTCGGACAGAAGTCTCACCATGATTATCGTAAAAAATGCATATCTCAGCTTGAAACCCCACAAATACCAAGATATCCCTGGTTCTGCATATCAAACGCACTGTGGAGTGGTGAAAACACCAGATAACGTGTTTCTCGCATTAAATAGGTCGAAAAGAGCGATCTCGATTTTTCTGCATGCTTCGGACAGAGGTCTCACAAAGATTATCACAGAAAATGCATATCTCAGCTTGAAACCCCACGAAAACCAAGATATCTCCGGTTCTGCACATCCAACGAACTGTGGTGTGGCGAAAACCCCAGAAAACGTGTTTCTCACATTAAATAGCTCGAAAAGAGCGCTCTTGATGTTTCTGCATCCTTCGGACTGAAGTCTCACCAAGATTATCGCAGAAAATGCATATCTCTGCTAGAAACCCCACGAAAACCAAGATATCTCCTGTTCTGCAGATCCAACGAACTGTGGAGTGGTGAAAACACCAGATAACGTGTTTCTCGCATTAAATAGCTCGAAACGAGCGATCTCGATGATTCTGCATACTTCGGACAGAAGTCTCACCAGGGTTATCGCAGAAAATGCATATCCGAGCTTGAAACCCCACGAAAACCAAGATATCGTCGGTTCTGCATATCATACGCACTCTGGAGTGGTGAAAACACCAGATAACGTGTTTCTCGCATTAAATAGGTCGAAAAGAGCGATCTCGATTTTTCTGCATGCTTCGGACAGAGGTCTCACAAAGATTATCGCAGAAAATGCATATCTCAGCTTGAAACCCCACGAAAACCAAGATATCTCCGGTTCTGCACATCCAACGAACTGTGGTGTGGCGAAAACACCAGAAAACGTGTTTCTCGCATTAAGTAGCTCGAAAAGAGCGCTCTTGATGTTTCTGCATCCTTCGGACTGAAGTCTCACCCAGATTATCGCAGAAAATGCATATCTCTGCTAGAAACCCCACGAAAACCCTGATATCGCTGGTTCTACGTATCAAACGCACTGTGGAGTGCTGGAAACACCAGATAACGTGTTTCTCGCATTAAATAGCTCCAAAAGTGCGATCTCGATGATTCTGCATACTTCGGACAGAAGTCTCACCATGATTATCGTAAAAAATGCATATCTCAGCTTGAAACCCCACAAATACCAAGATATCCCTGGTTCTGCATATCAAACGCACTGTGGAGTGGTGAAAACACCAGATAACGTGTTTCTCGCATTAAATAGGTCGAAAAGAGCGATCTCGATTTTTCTGCATGCTTCGGACAGAGGTCTCACAAAGATTATCGCAGAAAATGCATATCTCAGCTTGAAACCCCACGAAAACCAAGATATCTCCGGTTCTGCACATCCAACGAACTGTGGTGTGGCGAAAACCCCAGATAACGTGTTTCTCACATTATATAGCTCGAAAAGAGCGCTCTTGATGTTTCTGCATCCTTCGGACTGAAGTCTCACCCAGATTATCGCAGAAAATGCATATCTCTGCTAGAAACCCCACGAAAACCCTGATATCGCTGGTTCTACGTATCAAACGCACTGTGGAATGCTGGAAACACCAGATAACGTGTTTCTCGCATTAAATAGCTCCAAAAGTGCGATCTCGATGATTCTGCATACTTCGGACAGAAGTCTCACCATGATTATCGTAAAAAATGCATATCTCAGCTTGAAACCCCACAAATACCAAGATATCCCTGGTTCTGCATATCAAACGCACTGTGGAGTGGTGAAAACACCAGATAACGTGTTTCTCGCATTAAATAGGTCGAAAAGAGCGATCTCGATTTTTCTGCATGCTTCGGACAGAGGTCTCACAAAGATTATCGCAGAAAATGCATATCTCAGCTTGAAACCCCACGAAAACCAAGATATCTCCGGTTCTGCACATCCAACGAACTGTGGTGTGGCGAAAACCCCAGAAAACGTGTTTCTCACATTAAATAGCTCGAAAAGAGCGCTCTTGATGTTTCTGCATCCTTCGGACTGAAGTCTCACCAAGATTATGGCAGAAAATGCATATCTCTGCTAGAAACCCCACGAAAACCAAGATATCTCCGGTTCTGCACATCCAACGAACTGTGGTGTGGCGAAAACCCCAGAAAACGTGTTTCTCACATTAAATAGCTCGAAAAGAGCGCTCTTGATGTTTCTGCATCCTTCGGACTGAAGTCTCACCAAGATTATCGCAGAAAATGCATATCTCTGCTAGAAACCCCACGAAAACCAAGATATCTCCTGTTCTGCAGATCCAACGAACTGTGGAGTGGTGAAAACACCAGATAACGTGTTTCTCGCATTAAATAGCTCGAAACGAGCGATCTCGATGATTCTGCATACTTCGGACAGAAGTCTCACCAGGGTTATCGCAGAAAATGCATATCCGAGCTTGAAACCCCACGAAAACCAAGATATCGTCGGTTCTGCATATCATACGCACTCTGGAGTGGTGAAAACACCAGATAACGTGTTTCTCGCATTAAATAGGTCGAAAAGAGCGATCTCGATTTTTCTGCATGCTTCGGACAGAGGTCTCACAAAGATTATCGCAGAAAATGCATATCTCAGCTTGAAACCCCACGAAAACCAAGATATCTCCGGTTCTGCACATCCAACGAACTGTGGTGTGGCGAAAACACCAGAAAACGTGTTTCTCGCATTAAGTAGCTCGAAAAGAGCGCTCTTGATGTTTCTGCATCCTTCGGACTGAAGTCTCACCCAGATTATCGCAGAAAATGCATATCTCTGCTAGAAACCCCACGAAAACCCTGATATCGCTGGTTCTACGTATCAAACGCACTGTGGAGTGCTGGAAACACCAGATAACGTGTTTCTCGCATTAAATAGCTCCAAAAGTGCGATCTCGATGATTCTGCATACTTCGGACAGAAGTCTCACCATGATTATCGTAAAAAATGCATATCTCATCTTGAAACCCCACAAATACCAAGATATCCCTGGTTCTGCATATCAAACGCACTGTGGAGTGGTGAAAACACCAGATAACGTGTTTCTCGCATTAAATAGGTCGAAAAGAGCGATCTCGATTTTTCTGCATGCTTCGGACAGAGGTCTCACAAAGATTATCGCAGAAAATGCATATCTCAGCTTGAAACCCCACGAAAACCAAGATATCTCCGGTTCTGCACATCCAACGAACTGTGGTGTGGCGAAAACCCCAGAAAACGTGTTTCTCACATTAAATAGCTCGAAAAGAGCGCTCTTGATGTTTCTGCATCCTTCGGACTGAAGTCTCACCAAGATTATCGCAGAAAATGCATATCTCTGCTAGAAACCCCACGAAAACCAAGATATCTCCTGTTCTGCAGATCCAACGAACTGTGGAGTGGTGAAAACACCAGATAACGTGTTTCTCGCATTAAATAGGTCGAAAAGAGCGATCTCGATTTTTCTGCATGCTTCGGACAGAGGTCTCACAAAGATTATCGCAGAAAATGCATATCTCAGCTTGAAACCCCACGAAAACCAAGATATCTCCGGTTCTGCACATCCAACGAACTGTGGTGTGGCGAAAACCCCAGATAACGTGTTTCTCACATTATATAGCTCGAAAAGAGCGCTCTTGATGTTTCTGCATCCTTCGGACTGAAGTCTCACCCAGATTATCGCAGAAAATGCATATCTCTGCTAGAAACCCCACGAAAACCCTGATATCGCTGGTTCTACGTATCAAACGCACTGTGGAATGCTGGAAACACCAGATAACGTGTTTCTCGCATTAAATAGCTCCAAAAGTGCGATCTCGATGATTCTGCATACTTCGGACAGAAGTCTCACCATGATTATCGTAAAAAATGCATATCTCAGCTTGAAACCCCACAAATACCAAGATATCCCTGGTTCTGCATATCAAACGCACTGTGGAGTGGTGAAAACACCAGATAACGTGTTTCTCGCATTAAATAGGTCGAAAAGAGCGATCTCGATTTTTCTGCATGCTTCGGACAGAGGTCTCACAAAGATTATCGCAGAAAATGCATATCTCAGCTTGAAACCCCACGAAAACCAAGATATCTCCGGTTCTGCACATCCAACGCACTGTGGAGTGGTGAAAACAACCAGATAACGTGTTTCTCGCATTAAGTAGCTCGAATAGAGCGATCTCGGTGATTCGGCATACTTCTGACAGAAGACTCACCAAGCTTATCGCAGAAAATGCATATCTCAGCTGGAAACCCCACGAAAACCAAGATATCGCCTGCTCTGCATATCAGACGCACTGTGGAGTGGTGAAAACACCAGAAAACGTGTTTCTCGCATTAACTAGCTCGAAAAGAGCGTTCTCGATCATTCTGCATACTTCTCATAGATGAAACACCAAGATTATCGCAGAAAATGCATACTTCAGCTGGAAACCCCACGAAAACCAAGTTATCGGCGGCTCTACATATCAAACGCACTGTGGAGTGGTCAAAACACCAGAAAACGTGTTTCTCGCATTAAGTAGCTCGAAAAGAGCGTTCTCGAAGATTCTGCATACTTCTGACAGAGGTCTCACCAATATTATCGTAGAAAATGCATATCTCAGCTTGAAACTCGACCGAAACCAAGATATCTCCGGTTCTGCATGTCAAACGTACAGTGGAGTTGTGAATACACCAGAAAACGTGTTTCTCGCATTAAATAGCTCGAAAAGAGCGATCTAGATGATTCTGCATACTTCTGGCAGAAGACTCACCAAGGTTATCGCAGAAAATGCATATCTCAACTGGAAACCCCACGAAAACCAAGTTATCGGCGGCTCTACATATCAAACGCACTGTGGAGTGGTCAAAACACCAGAAAACGTGTTTCTCGCATTAAGTAGCTCGAAAAGAGCGTTCTCGAAGATTCTGCATACTTCTGACAGAGGTCTCACCAATATTATCGTAGAAAATGCATATCTCAGCTTGAAACTCGACCGAAACCAAGATATCTCCGGTTCTGCATGTCAAACGTACAGTGGAGTTGTGAATACACCAGAAAACGTGTTTCTCGCATTAAATAGCTCGAAAAGAGCGATCTAGATGATTCTGCAAGCTTCTGACAGAAGTCTCACCAATATTAGCGTAGAAAATGCATATCTCAGCTTGAAACCCGACCGAAACGAAGATATCTCCGGTTCTGCATGTCTAACGTACTGTGGAGTGGTGAATGCACCAGAAAACGTGTTTCTCGCATTAAATAGCTCGAAACGAGCAATCTAGATGATTCTGCATACTTCTGACTGAAGTCTCACCAATATCATCGCAGAAAATGCATATCTCAGCTAGAAGCCTCACGAAAATCAAGATGACGCCGGTTCTGCATATCAAACGCACTGTGGAGTGGTGAAAACAACCAGATAACGTGTTTCTCGCATTAAATAGCTCGAATAGAGCGATCTCGATGATTCGGCATACATCTGACAGAAGACTCACCAAGATTATCGCAGAAAATGCATATCTCAGCTGGAAACCCCACGAAAACCAAGATATCGCCTGTTCTGCATATCAGACGCACTGTGGAGTGGTGAAAACACCAGAAAACGTGTTTCTCGCATTAACTAGCTCGAAAAGAGCGTTCTCGATGATTCTGCATACTTCTCATAGATGAAACACCAAGTTTATCGCAGAAAATGCATATTTCAGCAGGAAACCCCACGAAAACCAAGTTATCGGCGGCTCTACATATCAAACGCACTGTGGAGTGGTCAAAACACCAGATAACGTGTTTCTCGCATTAAATAGCTCGAAAAGAGCGATATCGATGATTCTGCATACTTCGGATAGAAGTCTCACCAATATTATCGCAGAAAAAGCATATCTCAGCTTGAAACCTCACGAAAATCAAGATGACGCCGGTTCTGCATATCAAACGCACTGTGGAGTGGTGAAAACAACCAGATAACGTGTTTCTCGCATTAGATAGCTCGAAACGAGCGATCTAGGTGATTCTGCATACTTCTGACTGTAGTCTCACCAATATTATCGCAGAAAATGCATATCTCAGCTTGAAACCCGACAAAAACCACGATGTCGCCGGTTCTGCATATCAAACGCACTGTGGGGTGGTGAAAACACCAGAAAGCGTGTTTCTCGCATTAAATAGCTCGAATAGAGCGATCACGATGATTCTGCATACTTCTCATAGATGAAACACCAAGATTTTCGCAGAAAATGCATACTTCAGCTGGAAACCCCACAAAAACCAAGTTATCGGCGGCTCTACATATCAAACGCACTGTGGAGTGGTCAAAACACCAGAAAACGTGTTTCTCGCATTAAGTAGCTCGAAAAGAGCGTTCTCGATGATTCTGCATACTTCGGACAGAAGTCTCACAAAGATAATCGTAAAAAATGCATATCTCAGCTTGAAACCCCACGAAAACCAAGATATCGGCGGCTCTGCATGTCTAACGTACTGTGGAGTGGTGAATACACCAGAAAACGTGTTTCACGCATTAAATAGCTCGAATCGAGCAATCTAGATGATTCTGCATACTTCTGACTGAAGTCTCACCACTATCATCGCAGAAAATGCATATCTCAGCTAGAAACCTCTCGAAAATCAAGATGACGCCGGTTCTGCATATCAAACGCACTGTGGAGTGGTGAAAACAACCAGATAACGTGTTTCTCGCATTAAATAGCTCGAATAGAGCGATCTCGATGATTCGGCATACTTCTGACAGAAGACTCACCAAGATTATCGCAGAAAATGCATATCTCAGCTGGAAACCCCACGAAAACCAAGATATCGCCTGTTCTGCATATCAGACGCACTGTGGAGTGGTGAAAACACCAGAAAACGTGTTTCTCGCATTAACTAGCTCGATAAGAGCGTTCTCGATGATTCTGCATACTTCTCATAGATGAAACACCAAGTTTATCGCAGAAAATGCATATTTCAGCAGGAAACCCCACGAAAACCAAGTTATCGGCGGCTCTACATATCAAACGCACTGTGGAGTGTGGAAAACACCAGAAAACGTGTTTCTCGCATTAAGTAGCTCGAAAAGAGCGTTCTCGAAGATTCTGCATACTTCTGACAGAGGTCTCACCAATATTATCGTAGAAAATGCATATCGCAGCTTGAAACTCGACCAAAACCAAGATATATCCGGTTCTGCATGTCAAACGTACAGTGGAGTGGTGAATACACCAGATAACGTGTTTCTCGCATTAAATAGCTCGAATCGAGCGATCTCGATGATTAAGCATACTTCGGACAGAAGTCTCACCAGGGTTATCGCAGAAAATGCATATCCGAGCTTGAAACCCCACGAAAACCAAGATATCGTCGGTTCTGCATATCATACGCACTCTGGAGTGGTGAAAACACCAGGTAACGTGTGTCTCGCATTAAATAGCTCGAAAAGTGCGATCTTGATGATTCTGCATACTTCGGACAGAAATCTCTCCAAGATTATCGCAGAAAATGCATATCTCAGCTTGAAACCCCACGAAAACCAAGATATCGCTGGTACTGCATATCAAACGCTCTGTGGAGTGGTGAAAATACCAGATAACGTGTTTCTCGCATTAAATAGCTCGAAAAGAGCGATCTCGATGATTCTGCATACTTCGGACAGAAGTCTCACCAAGATTATCGTAAGAAATGCATATCTCAGCTTTAAACCCCACGAAAGCCAAGATATCGCTGGTTCTGCATATCAAACGCACTGTGGAGTGGTGAAAACACCAGATAAGGTTTTCCTCGCATTAACTATCTCGAAAAGTGCGATCTCGATGATTCAGCATACTTCGGACAGAGGTCTCACCACGATTATCGCAGAAAATGCGTATCTCAGCTTGAAACCCCACGAAAACCAAGATATCTCCGGTTCTGCACATCCAACGAACTGTGGTGTGGTGAAAACCCCAGAAAACGTGTTTCTCGCATTAAATAGCTCGAAAAGAGCGATCTCGATGATTCTGCACACTTCGGACAGAAGTCTCACCAAGATTATCGCAGAAAATGCATATCTCTGCTAGAAACCCCACGAAAACCAAGATATCTCCTGTTCTGCATATCCAACGAACTGTGGAGTGGTGAAAACACCAGATAACGTGTTTCTCGCATTAAATAGGTCGAAACGAGCGATCTCGATGATTAAGCATACTTCGGACAGAAGTCTCACCAAAATTATCGTAAAAAATGCATATCTCAGCTTGAAACCCCACGAAAACCAAGATATCGTCGGTTCTGCATATCATACGCACTCTGGAGTGGTGAAAACACCAGATAACGTGTTTCACGCATTAAATAGCTCGAAAAGTGCGATCTCGATGATTCTGCATACTTCGGACAGAAATCTCACCAGGGTTATCGCAGAAAATGCATATCCGAGCTTGAAACCCAACGAAAACCAAGATATCGCTGGTACTGCATATCAAACGCTCTGTGGAGTGGTGAAAATACCAGATAACGTGTTTCTCGCATTAAATAGGTCGAAACGAGCGATCTCGATGATTAAGCATACTTCGGACAGAAGTCTCACCAAAATTATCGTAAAAAATGCATATCTCAGCTTGAAACCCCACGAAAACCCAGATATGAATGGTTCTACATATCAAACGCACTGTGGAGTGCTGAAAACACCAGATAACGTGTTTCTCGCATTAAATAGCTCGAAAAGTGCGATCTCGATGATTCTGCATACTTCTAACAGAAGTCTCACCATGATTATCGCAGAAAATGCATATCTCAGCTTGAAACCCGACGAAAACCAAACATTGCCGGTTCTGCATATCATACGCACTGTGGAGTGGTGAAAACACCAGATAACGTGTTTCTCGCATTAAATAGCTCGAATCGAGCGATCTCGATGTTTCTGCATACTTCTCATAGATAAAACACCAAGATTATCGCAGAAAATGCATATTTCAGCAGGAAACCCAACGAAAACCAAGCTGTCGCCGGTTCTGCATATCAAACGCACTGTGGAGTGGTCAATACACCAGATAACGTGTGTCTCGCATTAAATAGCTCGAAAAGTGCGATCTTGATGATTCTGCATACTTCGGACAGAAATCTCTCCAAGATTATCGCAGAAAATGCATATCTCAGCTTGAAACCCCACGAAAACCAAGATATCGCTGGTACTGCATATCAAACGCTCTGTGGAGTGGTGAAAATACCAGATAACCTGTTTCTCGCATTAAATAGGTCGAAACGAGCGATCTCGATGATTAAGCATACTTCGGACAGAAGTCTCACCAAAATTATCGTAAAAAATGCATATCTCAGCTTGAAACCCCACGAAAACCCAGATATGAATGGTTCTACATATCAAACGCACTGTGGAGTGCTGAAAACACCAGATAACGTGTTTCTCGCATTAAATAGCTCGAAAAGAGCGATCTCGATGATTCTGCACACTTCGGACAGAAGTCTCACCAAGATTATCGTAGAAAATGCATATCTCAGCTTGAAACCCCACGAATACCCAGATATCGCTGGTTCTACATATCAAACGCACTGTGGAGTGCTGAAAACACCAGATAACGTGTTTCTCGCATTAAATAGCTCGAAAAATGCGATCTCGATGATTCTGCATACTTCGGACAGAAATCTCACCAAGATTATCGCAGAAAATGCATATCTCAGCTTGAATCCCCACGAAAACGAAGATATCGCTGGTTCTGCATATCAAACGCACTGTGGAGTGCTGAAAACAACAGATAACGTGTTTCTCGCATTAAATAGCTCGAATAGAGCGATCTCGATGATTAAGCATACTTCGGACAGAAGTCTCACCAAGCTTATCGTAAAAAATGCATATCTCAGAATGAAACCCCACAAAAACCAAGATATCGCCGGTTCTGCATATCAAACGCACTGTGGAGTGGTGAAAACACCAGATAACGTGTTTCTCGCATTAAATAGCTCGAAAAGAGCGATATCGATGATTCTGCATACTTCGGATAGAAGTCTCACCAATATTATCGCAGAAAAAGCATATCTCAGCTTGAAACCTCACGAAAATCAAGATGACGCCGGTTCTGCATATCAAACGCACTGTGGAGTGGTGAAAACAACCAGATAACGTGTTTCTCGCATTAGATAGCTCGAAACGAGCGATCTAGGTGATTCTGCATACTTCTGACTGTAGTCTCACCAATATTATCGCAGAAAATGCATATCTCAGCTTGAAACCCGACAAAAACCACGATGTCGCCGGTTCTGCATATCAAACGCACTGTGGGGTGGTGAAAACACCAGAAAGCGTGTTTCTCGCATTAAATAGCTCGAATAGAGCGATCACGATGATTCTGCATACTTCTCATAGATGAAACACCAAGATTTTCGCAGAAAATGCATACTTCAGCTGGAAACCCCACAAAAACCAAGTTATCGGCGGCTCTACATATCAAACGCACTGTGGAGTGGTCAAAACACCAGAAAACGTGTTTCTCGCATTAAGTAGCTCGAAAAGAGCGTTCTCGATGATTCTGCATACTTCGGACAGAAGTCTCACAAAGATAATCGTAAAAAATGCATATCTCAGCTTGAAACCCCACGAAAACCAAGATATCGGCGGCTCTCCATGTCTATCGTACTGTGGAGTGGTGAATACACCAGAAAACGTGTTTCACGCATTAAATAGCTCGAATCGAGCAATCTAGATGATTCTGCATACTTCTGACTGAAGTCTCACCACTATCATCGCAGAAAATGCATATCTCAGCTAGAAACCTCACGAAAATCAAGATGACGCCGGTTCTGCATATCAAACGCACTGTGGAATGGTGAAAACAACCAGATAACGTGTTTCTCGCATTAAATAGCTCGAATAGAGCGATCTCGATGATTCGGCATACTTCTGACAGAAGACTCACCAAGATTATCGCAGAAAATGCATATCTCAGCTGGAAACCCCACGAAAACCAGGATATCGCCTGTTCTGCATATCAGACGCACTGTGGAGTGGTGAAAACACCAGAAAACGTGTTTCTCGCATTAACTAGCTCGATAAGAGCGTTCTCGATGATTCTGCATACTTCTCATAGATGAAACACCAAGTTTATCGCAGAAAATGCATATTTCAGCAGGAAACCCCACGAAAACCAAGTTATCGGCGGCTCTACATATCAAACGCACTGTGGAGTGTGGAAAACACCAGAAAACGTGTTTCTCGCATTAAGTAGCTCGAAAAGAGCGTTCTCGAAGATTCTGCATACTTCTGACAGAGGTCTCACCAATATTATCGTAGAAAATGCATATCGCAGCTTGAAACTCGACCGAAACCAAGATATATCCGGTTCTGCATGTCAAACGTACAGTGGAGTGGTGAATACACCAGATAACGTGTTTCTCGCATTAAATAGCTCGAATCGAGCGATCTCGATGATTAAGCATACTTCGGACAGAAGTCTCACCAGGGTTATCGCAGAAAATGCATATCCGAGCTTGAAACCCCACGAAAACCAAGATATCGTCGGTTCTGCATATCATACGCACTCTGGAGTGGTGAAAACACCAGGTAACGTGTGTCTCGCATTAAATAGCTCGAAAAGTGCGATCTTGATGATTCTGCATACTTCGGACAGAAATCTCACCAAGATTATCGCAGAAAATGCATATCTCAGCTTGAAACCCCACGAAAACCAAGATATCGCTGGTACTGCATATCAAACGCTCTGTGGAGTGGTGAAAATACCAGATAACGTGTTTCTCGCATTAAATAGCTCGAAAAGAGCGATCTCGATGATTCTGCATACTTCGGACAGAAGTCTCACCAAGATTATCGTAAGAAATGCATATCTCAGCTTGAAATCCCACGAAAGCCAAGATATCGCTGGTTCTGCATATCAAACGCACTGTGGGGTGGTGAAAACACCAGAAAGCGTGTTTCTCGCATTAAATAGCTCGAATAGAGCGATCACGATGATTCTGCATACTTCTCATAGATGAAACACCAAGATTTTCGCAGAAAATGCATACTTCAGCTGGAAACCCCACAAAAACCAAGTTATCGGCGGCTCTACATATCAAACGCACTGTGGAGTGGTCAAAACACCAGAAAACGTGTTTCTCGCATTAAATAGCTCGAAAAGAGCGATCTCGATGATTCTGCACACTTCGGACAGAAGTCTCACCAAGATTATCGCAGAAAATGCATATATCTGCTAGAAACCCCACGAAAACCACGATATCTCCTGTTCTGCATATCCAACGAACTGTGGAGTGGTGAAAACACCAGATAACGTGTTTCTCGCATTAAATAGGTCGAAACGAGCGATCTCGATGATTAAGCATACTTCGGACAGAAGTCTCACCAAAATTATCGTAAAAAATGCATATCTCAGCTTGAAACCCCACGAAAACCAAGATATCGTCGGTTCTGCATATCATACGCACTCTGGAGTGGTGAAAACACCAGATAACGTGTTTCACGCATTAAATAGCTCGAAAAGTGCGATCTCGATGATTCTGCATACTTCGGACAGAAATCTCACCAGGGTTATCGCAGAAAATGCATATCCGAGCTTGAAACCCAACGAAAACCAAGATATCGTCGGTTCTGCATATCATACGCACTCTGGAGTGGTGTAAACACCAGATAACGTGTTTCTCGCATTAAATAGCTCGAAAAGTGCGATCTCGATGATTCTGCATACTTCGGACAGAAATCTCACCAAGATTATCGCAGAAAATGCATATCTCAGCTTGAAACCCCACGAAAACCAAGATATCGCTGGTACTGCATATCAAACGCTCTGTAGTGTGGTGAAAATACCAGATAACGTGTTTCTCGCATTAAATAGGTCGAAACGAGCGATCTCGATGATTAAGCATACTTCGGACAGAAGTCTCACCAAAATTATCGTAAAAAATGCATATCTCAGCTTGAAACCCCACGAAAACCCAGATATGAATGGTTCTACATATCAAACGCACTGTGGAGTGCTGAAAACACCAGATAACGTGTTTCTCGCATTAAATAGCTCGAAAAGTGCGATCTCGATGATTCTGCATACTTCTAACAGAAGTCTCACCATGATTATCGCAGAAAATGCATATCTCAGCTTGAAACCCGACGAAAACCAAACATTGCCGGTTCTGCATATCATACGCACTGTGGAGTGGTGAAAACACCAGATAACATGTTTCTCGCATTAAATAGCTCGAATCGAGCGATCTCGATGTTTCTGCATACTTCTCATAGATAAAACACCAAGATTATCGCAGAAAATGCATATTTCAGCAGGAAACCCAACGAAAACCAAGATGTCGCCGGTTCTGCATATCAAACGCACTGTGGAGTGGTCAATACACCAGATAACGTGGTCCTCGCATTAACTAGATCGAAAAGAGCGATCTCGATGATTCTGCACACTTCGGACAGAAGTCTCACCAAGATTATCGTAGAAAATGCATATCTCAGCTTGAAACCCCACGAATACCCAGATATCGCTGGTTCTACATATCAAACGCACTGTGGAGTGCTGAAAACACCAGATAACGTGTTTCTCGCATTAAATAGCTCGAAAAATGCGATCTCGATGATTCTGCATACTTCGGACAGAAATCTCACCAAGATTATCGCAGAAACTGCATATCTCAGCTAGAAACCCCACGAAAACCAAGATATCGCTGGTACTGCATATCAAACGCACTGTGGAGTGGAGAAAACACCAGATAAGGTTTTTCTCGCATTAACTATCTCGAAAAGTGCGATCTCCATGATTCAGCATACTTCGGACAGAGGTCTCACAAAGATTATCGCAGAAAATGCATATCTCAGCTTGAAACCCCACGAAAACCAAGATATCTCCGGTTCTGCACATCCAACGAACTGTGGTGTGGTGAAAACCCCAGAAAACGTGTTTCTCGCATTAAACAGGTCGAAACGTGCGATCTCGATGATTAAGCATACTTCGGACAGAAGTCTCACCAAAATTATCGTAAAAAATGCATATCTCAGCTTGAATCCCCACGAAAACCCAGATATCGCTGGTTCTACATATCAAACGCACTGTGGAGTGCTGAAAACACCAGATAACGTGATTCTCGCATTAAATAGCTCGAAAAGTGCGATCTCGATGATTCTGCATACTTCTAACAGAAGTCTCACCATGATTATCGCAGAAAATGCATATCTCAGCTTGAAACCCGACGAAAAGCAAACATTGCCGGTTCTGCATATCATACGCACTGAGGAGTGGTGAAAACACCAGATAACGTGTTTCTCGCATTAAATAGCTCGAATCGAGCGATCTCGATGATTAAGCATACTTCGGACAGAAGTCTCACCAAGATTATCGCAGAAATTGCATATCTCAGCTTGAATCCCCACGAAAACGAAGATATCGCTGGTTCTGCATATCAAACGCTCTGTGGAGTGGTGACAATACCAGATAACGTGTTTCTCGCATTAAATAGGTCGAAACGAGCGATCTCGATGATTAAGCATACTTCGGACAGAAGTCTCACCAAAATTATCGTAAAAAATGCATATCTCAGCTTGAAACCCCACGAAAACCCAGATATGAATGGTTCTACATATCAAACGCACTGTCGAGTGCTGAAAACACCAGATAACGTGTTTCTCGCATTAAATAGCTCGAAAAGTGCGATCTCGATGATTCTGCATACTTCTAACAGAAGTCTCACCATGATTATCGCAGAAAATGCATATCTCAGCTTGAAACCCGACGAAAACCAAACATTGCCGGTTCTGCATATCATACGCACTGTGGAGTGGTGAAAACACCAGATAACGTGTTTCTCGCATTAAATAGCTCGAATCGAGCGATCTCGATGTTTCTGCATACTTCTCATAGATAAAACACCAAGATTATCGCAGAAAATGCATATTTCAGCAGGAAACCCAACGAAAACCAAGATGTCGCCGGTTCTGCATATCAAACGCACTGTGGAGTGGTCAATACACCAGATAACGTGGTCCTCGCATTAACTAGATCGAAAAGAGCGATCTCGATGATTCTGCACACTTCGGACAGAAGTCTCACCAAGATTATCGTAGAAAATGCATATCTCAGCTTGAAACCCCACGAATACCCAGATATCGCTGGTTCTACATATCAAACGCACTGTGGAGTGCTGAAAACACCAGAAAACGTGTTTCTCGCATTAAATAGCTCGAAAAATGCGATGTCGATGATTCTGCATACTTCGGACAGAAATCTCACCAAGATTATCGCAGAAAATGCATATCTCAACTTGAAACCCCACGAAAACCAAGATATCGCTGGTACTGCATATCAAACGCACTGTGGAGTGGAGAAAACACCAGATAAGGTTTTTCTCGCATTAACTATCTCGAAAAGTGCGATCTCCATGATTCAGCATACTTCGGACAGAGGTCTCACAAAGATTATCGCAGAAAATGCATATCTCAGCTTGAAACCCCACGAAAACCAAGATATCTCCGGTTCTGCACATCCAACGAACTGTGGTGTGGTGAAAACCCCAGAAAACGTGTTTCTCGCATTAAACAGGTCGAAACGAGCGATCTCGATGATTAAGCATACTTCGGACAGAAGTCTCACCAAAATTATCGTAAAAAATGCATATCTCAGCTTGAATCCCCACGAAAACCCAGATATCGCTGGTTCTACATATCAAACGCACTGTGGAGTGCTGAAAACACCAGATAACGTGTTTCTCGCATTAAATAGCTCGAAAAGTGCGATCTCGATGATTCTGCATACTTCTAACAGAAGTCTCACCATGATTATCGCAGAAAATGCATATCTCAGCTTGAAACCCGACGAAAACCAAACATTGCCGGTTCTGCATATCATACGCACTGAGGAGTGGTGAAAACACCAGATAACGTGTTTCTCGCATTAAATAGCTCGAATCGAGCGATCTCGATGATTAAGCATACTTCGGACAGAAGTCTCACCAAGATTATCGCAGAAATTGCATAACTCAGCTTGAATCCCCACGAAAACGAAGATATCGCTGGTTCTGCATATCAAACGCACTGTGGAGTGCTGAAAACAACAGATAACGTGTTTCTCGCATTAAATAGCTCGAATAGAGCGATCTCGATGATTAAGCATACTTCGGACAGAAGTCTCACCAAGCTTATCGTAAAAAATGCATATCTCAGCATGAAACCCCACAAAAACCAAGATATCGCCGGTTCTGCATATCAAACGCACTGTGGAGTGGTGAAAACACCAGATAACGTGTTTCTCGCATTAAATAGCTCGAAAAGTGCGATCTCGATGATTCTGCATACTTCGGACAGAAGTCTCACCAGGGTTATCGCAGAAAATGCATATCCGAGCTTGAAACCCCACGAAAACCAAGATATCGTCGGTTCTGCATATCATACGCACTCTGGAGTGGTGAAAACACCAGATAACGTGTTTCTCGCATTAAATAGGTCGAAAAGAGCGATCTCGATTTTTCTGCATGCTTCGGACAGAGGTCTCACAAAGATTATCGCAGAAAATGCATATCTCAGCTTGAAACCCCACGAAAACCAAGATATCTCCGGTTCTGCACATCCAACGAACTGTGGTGTGGCGAAAACCCCAGATAACGTGTTTCTCACATTAAATAGCTCGAAAAGAGCGCTCTTGATGTTTCTGCATCCTTCGGACTGAAGTCTCACCCAGATTATCGCAGAAAATGCATATCTCTGCTAGAAACCCCACGAAAACCCTGATATCGCTGGTTCTACGTATCAAACGCACTGTGGAGTGCTGGAAACACCAGATAACGTGTTTCTCGCATTAAATAGCTCCAAAAGTGCGATCTCGATGATTCTGCATACTTCGGACAGAAGTCTCACCATGATTATCGTAAAAAATGCATATCTCAGCTTGAAACCCCACAAATACCAAGATATCCCTGGTTCTGCATATCAAACGCACTGTGGAGTCGTGAAAACACCAGATAACGTGTTTCTCGCATTAAATAGGTCGAAAAGAGCGATCTCGATTTTACTGCATGCTTCGGACAGAGGTCTCACAAAGATTATCGCAGAAAATGCATATCTCAGCTTGAAACCCCACGAAAACCAAGATATCTCCGGTTCTGCACATCCAACGAACTGTGGTGTGGCGAAAACCCCAGAAAACGTGTTTCTCACATTAAATAGCTCGAAAAGAGCGCTCTTGATGTTTCTGCATCCTTCGGACTGAAGTCTCACCAAGATTATCGCAGAAAATGCATATCTCTGCTAGAAACCCCACCAAAACCAAGATATCTCCTGTTCTGCAGATCCAACGAACTGTGGAGTGGTGAAAACACCAGATAACGTGTTTCTCGCATTAAATAGCTCGAAACGAGCGATCTCGATGATTAAGCATACTTCGGACAGAAGTTTCACCAAGATTATCGCAGAAAATGCATATCTCAGCTTGAAACCCCACGAAAACCAAGATATCGCCGGTTCTTCATATCAAACGAACTGTGGAGTGGTGAAAACACCAAATAACGTGTTTCTCGCATTAAAAAGCTCGAAAAGAGTGCTTTCGATGTTTTTGCATACTTCGGAGAGATGTCTCACCAAGCTTATCGTAGAAAATGCATATCTCAGCTTGAAACCCGACGAAAACCAAAATATCTCCGGTTCTGCATATCCAACGCACTGTGGAGTGGTGAAAACACCAGATAACGTGTTTCTCGCATTAAATAGCTCGAAACGAGCGATCTCGATGATTCTGCACACTTCGGACAGAAGTCTCACCAAGATTATCGCAGATAATGCATATCTCAGCTTGAAACCCCACGAAAAGCAAGATATCGCCGGTTCTGCATATCATACGCACTGTGGAGTGGTGAAAACACCAGATAACGTGTTTCTCGCATTAAATAGCTCGACAAGTGCGATCTCGATGATTCTGCATACTTCTAACAGAAGTCTCACCATGATTATCGCAGAAAATGCATATCACTGCTAGAAACCCCACAAAAACCAAGATATCGCCGGTTCTGCATATCAAACGCACTGTGGAGTGGTGAAAACACCAGATAACGTGTTTCTCGCATTAAATAGCTCGACAAGTGCGATCTCGATGATTCTGCATACTTCTAACAGAAGTCTCACCAAGATTATCGCAGAAAATGCATATCTCTGCTAGAAACCCCACCAAAACCAAGATATCTCCTGTTCTGCAGATCCAACGAACTGTGGAGTGGTGAAAACACCAGATAACGTGTTTCTCGCATTAAATAGCTCGAAACGAGCGATCTCGATGATTAAGCATACTTCGGACAGAAGTTTCACCAAGATTATCGCAGAAAATGCATATCTCAGCTTGAAACCCCACGAAAACCAAGATATCTCCGGTTCTGCACATCCAACGAACTGTGGTGTGGCGAAAACCCCAGATAACGTGTTTCTCACATTAAATAGCTCGAAAAGAGCGCTCTTGATGTTTCTGCATCCTTCGGACTGAAGTCTCACCCAGATTATCGCAGAAAATGCATATCTCTGCTAGAAACCCCACGAAAACCCTGATATCGCTGGTTCTACGTATCAAACGCACTGTGGAGTGCTGGAAACACCAGATAACGTGTTTCTCGCATTAAATAGCTCCAAAAGTGCGATCTCGATGATTCTGCATACTTCGGACAGAAGTCTCACCATGATTATCGTAAAAAATGCATATCTCAGCTTGAAACCCCACAAATACCAAGATATCCCTGGTTCTGCATATCAAACGCACTGTGGAGTCGTGAAAACACCAGATAACGTGTTTCTCGCATTAAATAGGTCGAAAAGAGCGATCTCGATTTTACTGCATGCTTCGGACAGAGGTCTCACAAAGATTATCGCAGAAAATGCATATCTCAGCTTGAAACCCCACGAAAACCAAGATATCTCCGGTTCTGCACATCCAACGAACTGTGGTGTGGCGAAAACCCCAGAAAACGTGTTTCTCACATTAAATAGCTCGAAAAGAGCGCTCTTGATGTTTCTGCATCCTTCGGACTGAAGTCTCACCAAGATTATCGCAGAAAATGCATATCTCTGCTAGAAACCCCACCAAAACCAAGATATCTCCTGTTCTGCAGATCCAACGAACTGTGGAGTGGTGAAAACACCAGATAACGTGTTTCTCGCATTAAATAGCTCGAAACGAGCGATCTCGATGATTAAGCATACTTCGGACAGAAGTTTCACCAAGATTATCGCAGAAAATGCATATCTCAGCTTGAAACCCCACGAAAACCAAGATATCGCCGGTTCTGCATATCAAACGAACTGTGGAGTGGTGAAAACACCAAATAACGTGTTTCTCGCATTAAAAAGCTCGAAAAGAGTGCTTTCGATGTTTTTGCATACTTCGGAGAGATGTCTCACCAAGCTTATCGTAGAAAATGCATATCTCAGCTTGAAACCCGACGAAAACCAAAATATCTCCGGTTCTGCATATCCAACGCACTGTGGAGTGGTGAAAACACCAGATAACGTGTTTCTCGCATTAAATAGCTCGAAACGAGCGATCTCGATGATTCTGCACACTTCGGACAGAAGTCTCACCAAGATTATCGCAGATAATGCATATCTCAGCTTGAAACCCCACGAAAAGCAAGATATCGCCGGTTCTGCATATCATACGCACTGTGGAGTGGTGAAAACACCAGATAACGTGTTTCTCGCATTAAATAGCTCGACAAGTGCGATCTCGATGATTCTGCATACTTCTAACAGAAGTCTCACCATGATTATCGCAGAAAATGCATATCACTGCTAGAAACCCCACGAAAACCAAGATATCTCCTGTTCTGCATATCCAACGAAGTGTGGAGTGGTGAAAACACCAGATAACGTGTTTCTCGCATTAAATAGCTCGAAAAGTGCGATCTCGATGATTCTCCATACTTCGGACAGAAGTCTCACCATGATTATCGCAGAAAATGCATATCTCTGCTAGAAACCGCACGAAAACCAAGATATCTCCTGTTCTGCATATCCAACGAACTGTGGAGTGGTGAAAACCCCAGAAAACGTGTTTCTCGCATTAAATAGCTCGAAAAATACGATCTCGATGACTCTGCATACTTCGGATAGAAGTCTCGCCAAGATTATCGCAGAAAATGCATATCTGAGATTGAAACCACACGAAAACCAAGATATCGTCGGTTCTGCATATCATACGCACTGTGGAGTGGTGAAAACACCAGATAACGTGTTTCTCGCATTAAACAGCTCGAAACGAGCGATCTCGATGATTAAGCATACTTCGGACAGAAGTCTCACCAAGATTATCGCAGAAATTGCATATCTCAGCTTGAATCCCCACTAAAACGAAGATATCGCTGGTTCTGCATATCAAACGCACTGTGGAGTGCTGAAAACAACAGATAACGTGTTTCTCGCATTAAATAGCTCGAATAGAGCGATCTCGATGATTAAGCATACTTCGGACAGAAGTCTCACCAAGCTTATCGTAAAAAATGCATATCTCAGCATGAAACCCCACAAAAACCAAGATATCGCCGGTTCTGCATATCAAACGCACTGTGGAGTGGTGAAAACACCAGATAACGTGTTTCTCGCATTAAATAGCTCGAAAAGTGCGATCTCGATGATTCTGCATACTTCGGACGGAAATCTCACCAAGATTATCGCAGAAAATGCATATCTCAGCTTGAAACCCCACGAAAACCAAGATATCGCTGGTACTGCATATCAAACGCTCTGTGGAGTGGTGAAAATACCAGATAACGTGTTTCTCGCATTAAATAGCTCGAAAAGAGCGATCTCGATGATTCTGCATTCTTCGGATAGAAGTCTCACCAAGATTATCGTAAAAAATGCATATCTCAGCTTGAAACCCCACGAAAGCCAAGATATCGCTGGTTCTGCATATCAAACGCACTGTGGAGTGGTGAAAACACCAGGTAAGGTTTTCCTCGCATTAACTATCTCGAAAAGTGCGATCTCGATGATTCAGCATACTTCGGACAGAGGTCTCACCAAGATTATCGCAGAAAATGCATATCTCAGCTTGAAACCCCACGAAAACCAAGATATCCCTGGTTCTGCATATCAAACGCACTGTGGAGTGGTGAAAACACCAGATAACGTGTTTCTCGCATTAAATAGGTCGAAAAGAGCGATCTCGATTTTTCTGCATGCTTCGGACAGAGGTCTCACAAAGATTATCGCAGAAAATGCATATCTCAGCTTGAAACCCCACGAAAACCAAGATATCTCCGGTTCTGCACATCCAACGAACTGTGGTGTGGCGAAAACCCCAGATAACGTGTTTCTCACATTAAATAGCTCGAAAAGAGCGCTCTTGATGTTTCTGCATCCTTCGGACTGAAGTCTCACCTAGATTATCGCAGAAAATGCATATCTCTTCTAGAAACCCCACGAAAACCAAGATATCTCCTGTTCTGCATATCCAACGAACTGTGGAGTGGTGAAAACACCAAATAACGTGTTTCTCGCATTAAAAAGCTCGAAAAGAGTGCTCTCGATGTTTCTGCATACTTCGGAGAGATGTCTCACCAAGATTATCGCAGAAAATGCATATCTCAGCTTGAAAACCCTCGAAAACCAAGATATCACCTGTTCTGCATATCCAACGAACTGTGGTGTGGTAAAAACTCCAGAAAACGTGTTGCTCCCTTTAAATAGCTCGAAAAGTGCGATCTCGATGATTCTGCATACTTCGGACAGAAGTCTCACCAAGATTATCGCAGAAAATGCATATCTCAGCTTGAAACCCCACGAAAACCCTGATATCGCTGGTTCTACGTATCAAACGCACTGTGGAGTGTTGGAAACACCAGATAACGTGTTTCTCGCATTAAATAGCTCGAAAAGTGCGATCTCGATGATTCTGCATACTTCGGACAGAAGTCTCACCATGATTATCGTAAAAAATGCATATCTCAGCTTGAAACCCCACAAAAACCAAGATATCACCGGTTCTGCATATCAAACGCACTGTGGAGTGGTGAAAACACCAGATAACGTGTTGCTCGCATTAAATAGCTCGAAAAGTGCGATCTCGATGATTCTGCATACTTCGGACAGAAGTCTCACCAAGATTATCGCAGAAAATGCATATCTCAGCTTGAAACCCCACGAAAACCCTGATATCGCTGGTTCTACGTATCAAACGCACTGTGGAGTGCTGGAAACACCAGATAACGTGTTTCTCGCATTAAATAGCTCGAAAAGTGCGATCTCGATGATTCTGCATACTTCGGACAGAAGTCTCACCATGATTATCGTAAAAAATGCATATCTCAGCTTGAAACCCCACAAAAACCAAGATATCCCTGGTTCTGCATATCAAACGCACTGTGGAGTGGTGAAAACACCAGATAACGTGTTTCTCGCATTAAATAGCTCGAAAAGAGCGATCTCGATGATTCTGCATTCTTCGGATAGAAGTCTCACCAAGATTATCGTAAAAAATGCATATCTCAGCTTGAAACCCCACGAAAGCCAAGATATCGCTGGTTCTGCATATCAAACGCACTGTGGAGTGGTGAAAACACCAGATAACGTGTTTCTCGCATTAAACAGCTCGAAACGAGCGATCTCGATGATTAAGCATACTTCGGACAGAAGTCTCACCAAGATTATCGCAGAAATTGCATATCTCAGCTTGAATCCCCACTAAAACGAAGATATCGCTGGTTCTGCATATCAAACGCACTGTCGAGTGCTGAAAACAACAGATAACGTGTTTCTCGCATTAAATAGCTCGAATAGAGCGATCTCGATGATTAAGCATACTTCGGACAGAAGTCTCACCAAGCTTATCGTAAAAAATGCATATCTCAGCATGAAACCCCACAAAAACCAAGATATCGCCGGTTCTGCATATCAAACGCACTGTGGAGTGGTGAAAACACCAGATAACGTGTTTCTCGCATTAAATAGCTCGAAAAGTGCGATCTCGATGATTCTGCATACTTCGGACGGAAATCTCACCAAGATTATCGCAGAAAATGCATATCTCAGCTTGAAACCCCACGAAAACCAAGATATCGCTGGTACTGCATATCAAACGCTCTGTGGAGTGGTGAAAATACCAGATAACGTGTTTCTCGCATTAAATAGCTCGAAACGAGCGATCTCGATGATTCTGCATTCTTCGGATAGAAGTTTCACCAAGATTATCGTAAAAAATGCATATCTCAGCTTGAAACCCCACGAAAGCCAAGATATCGCTGGTTCTGCATATCAAACGCACTGTGGAGTGGTGAAAACACCAGGTAAGGTTTTCCTCGCATTAACTATCTCGAAAAGTGCGATCTCGATGATTCAGCATACTTCGGACAGAGGTCTCACCAAGATTATCGCAGAAAATGCATATCTCAGCTTGAAACCCCACGGAAACCAAGATATCCCTGGTTCTGCATATCAAACGCACTGTGGAGTGGTGAAAACACCAGATAACGTGTTTCTCGCATTAAATAGGTCGAAAAGAGCGATCTCGATTTTTCTGCATGCTTCGGACAGAGGTCTCACAAAGATTATCGCAGAAAATGCATATCTCAGCTTGAAACCCCACGAAAACCAAGATATCTCCGGTTCTGCACATCCAACGAACTGTGGTGTGGCGAAAACCCCAGATAACGTGTTTCTCACATTAAATAGCTCGAAAAGAGCGCTCTTGATGTTTCTGCATCCTTCGGACTGAAGTCTCACCTAGATTATCGCAGAAAATGCATATCTCTTCTAGAAACCCCACGAAAACCAAGATATCTCCTGTTCTGCATATCCAACGAACTGTGGAGTGGTGAAAACACCAAATAACGTGTTTCTCGCATTAAAAAGCTCGAAAAGAGTGCTCTCGATGTTTCTGCATACTTCGGAGAGATGTCTCACCAAGATTATCGCAGAAAATGCATATCTCAGCTTGAAAACCCTCGAAAACCAAGATATCACCTGTTCTGCATATCCAACGAACTGTGGTGTGGTAAAAACTCCAGAAAACGTGTTGCTCCCTTTAAATAGCTCGAAAAGTGCGATCTCGATGATTCTGCATACTTCGGACAGAAGTCTCACCAAGATTATCGCAGAAAATGCATATCTCAGCTTGAAACCCCACGAAAACCCTGATATCGCTGGTTCTAGGTATCAAACGCACTGTGGAGTGTTGGAAACACCAGATAACGTGTTTCTCGCATTAAATAGCTCGAAAAGTGCGATCTCGATGATTCTGCATACTTCGGACAGAAGTCTCACCATGATTATCGTAAAAAATGCATATCTCAGCTTGAAACCCCACAAAAACCAAGATATCACCGGTTCTGCATATCAAACGCACTGTGGAGTGGTGAAAACACCAGATAACGTGTTGCTCGCATTAAATAGCTCGAAAAGTGCGATCTCGATGATTCTGCATACTTCGGACAGAAGTCTCACCAAGATTATCGCAGAAAATGCATATCTCAGCTTGAAACCCCACGAAAACCCTGATATCGCTGGTTCTACGTATCAAACGCACTGTGGAGTGCTGGAAACACCAGATAACGTGTTTCTCGCATTAAATAGCTCGAAAAGTGCGATCTCGATGATTCTGCATACTTCGGACAGAAGTCTCACCATGATTATCGTAAAAAATGCATATCTCAGCTTGAAACCCCACAAAAACCAAGATATCCCTGGTTCTGCATATCAAACGCACTGTGGAGTGGTGAAAACACCAGATAACGTGTTTCTCGCATTAAATAGCTCGAAAAGAGCGATCTCGATGATTCTGCATTCTTCGGATAGAAGTCTCACCAAGATTATCGTAAAAAATGCATATCTCAGCTTGAAACCCCACGAAAGCCAAGATATCGCTGGTTCTGCATATCAAACGCACTGTGGAGTGGTGAAAACGCCAGGTAAGGTTTTCCTCGCATTAACTATCTCGAAAAGTGCGATCTCGATGATTCAGCATACTTCGGACAGAGGTCTCACCAAGATTATCGCAGAAAATGCATATCTCAGCTTGAAACCCCACGAAAACCAAGATATCCCTGGTTCTGCATATCAAACGCACTGTGGAGTGGTGAAAACACCAGATAACGTGTTTCTCGCATTAAATAGGTCGAAAAGAGCGATCTCGATTTTTCTGCATGCTTCGGACAGAGGTCTCACAAAGATTATCGCAGAAAATGCATATCTCAGCTTGAAACCCCACGAAAACCAAGATATCTCCGGTTCTGCACATCCAACGAACTGTGGTGTGGCGAAAACCCCAGATAACGTGTTTCTCACATTAAATAGCTCGAAAAGAGCGCTCTTGATGTTTCTGCATCCTTCGGACTGAAGTCTCACCTAGATTATCGCAGAAAATGCATATCTCTTCTAGAAACCCCACGAAAACCAAGATATCTCCTGTTCTGCATATCCAACGAACTGTGGAGTGGTGAAAACACCAAATAACGTGTTTCTCGCATTAAAAAGCTCGAAAAGAGTGCTCTCGATGTTTCTGCATACTTCGGAGAGATGTCTCACCAAGATTATCGCAGAAAATGCATATCTCAGCTTGAAAACCCTCGAAAACCAAGATATCACCTGTTCTGCATATCCAACGAACTGTGGTGTGGTAAAAACTCCAGAAAACGTGTTGCTCCCATTAAATAGCTCGAAAAGTGCGATCTCGATGATTCTACATACTTCGGACAGAAGTCTCACCAAGATTATCGCAGAAAATGCATATCTCAGCTTGACACCCCACGAAAACCCTGATATCGCTGGTTCTACGTATCAAACGCACTGTGGAGTGTTGGAAACACCAGATAACGTGTTTCTCGCATTAAATAGCTCGAAAAGTGCGATCTCGATGATTCTGCATACTTCGGACAGAAGTCTCACCATGATTATCGTAAAAAATGCATATCTCAGCTTGAAACCCCACAAAAACCAAGATATCACCGGTTCTGCATATCAAACGCACTGTGGAGTGGTGAAAACACCAGATAACGTGTTGCTCGCATTAAATAGCTCGAAAAGTGCGATCTCGATGATTCTGCATACTTCGGACAGAAGTCTCACCAAGATTATCGCAGAAAATGCATATCTCAGCTTGAAACCCCACGAAAACCCTGATATCGCTGGTTCTACGTATCAAACGCACTGTGGAGTGCTGGAAACACCAGATAACGTGTTTCTCGCATTAAATAGCTCGAAAAGTGCGATCTCGATGATTCTGCATACTTCGGACAGAAGTCTCACCATGATTATCGTAAAAAATGCATATCTCAGCTTGAAACCCCACAAAAACCAAGATATCCCTGGTTCTGCATATCAAACGCACTGTGGAGTGGTGAAAACACCAGGTAAGGTTTTCCTCGCATTAACTATCTCGAAAAGTGCGATCTCGATGATTCAGCATACTTCGGACAGAGGTCTCACCAAGATTATCGCAGAAAATGCATATCTCAGCTTGAAACCCCACGAAAACCAAGATATCCCTGGTTCTGCATATCAAACGCACTGTGGAGTGGTGAAAACACCAGATAACGTGTTTCTCGCATTAAATAGGTCGAAAAGAGCGATCTCGATTTTTCTGCATGCTTCGGACAGAGGTCTCACAAAGATTATCGCAGAAAATGCATATCTCAGCTTGAAACCCCACGAAAACCAAGATATCTCCGGTTCTGCACATCCAACGAACTGTGGTGTGGCGAAAACCCCAGATAACGTGTTTCTCACATTAAATAGCTCGAAAAGAGCGCTCTTGATGTTTCTGCATCCTTCGGACTGAAGTCTCACCTAGATTATCGCAGAAAATGCATATCTCTTCTAGAAACCCCACGAAAACCAAGATATCTCCTGTTCTGCATATCCAACGAACTGTGGAGTGGTGAAAACACCAAATAACGTGTTTCTCGCATTAAAAAGCTCGAAAAGAGTGCTCTCGATGTTTCTGCATACTTCGGAGAGATGTCTCACCAAGATTATCGCAGAAAATGCATATCTCAGCTTGAAAACCCTCGAAAACCAAGATATCACCTGTTCTGCATATCCAACGAACTGTGGTGTGGTAAAAACTCCAGAAAACGTGTTGCTCCCTTTAAATAGCTCGAAAAGTGCGATCTCGATGATTCTGCATACTTCGGACAGAAGTCTCACCAAGATTATCGCAGAAAATGCATATCTCAGCTTGAAACCCCACGAAAACCCTGATATCGCTGGTTCTACGTATCAAACGCACTGTGGAGTGCTGGAAACACCAGATAACGTGTTTCTCGCATTAAATAGCTCGAAAAGAGCGATCTCGATGATTCTGCACACTTCGGACAGAAGTCTCACCAAGATTATCGCAGAAAATGCATATCTCTGCTAGAAACCGCACGAAAACCAAGATATCTCCTGTTCTGCATATCCAACGAACTGTGGAGTGGTGAAAACACCAGATAACGTGTTTCTCGCATTAAATAGCTCGAAAAGTGCGATCTCGATGATTCTGCATACTTCGGACAGAAGTCTCACCATGATTATCGCAGAAAATGCATATCTCTGCTAGAAACCGCACGAAAACCAAGATATCTCCTGTTCTGCATATCCAACGAACTGTGGAGTGGTGAAAACACCAAATAACGTGTTTCTCGCATTAAAAAGCTCGAAAAGAGTGCTCTCGATGTTTCTGCATACTTCGGAGAGATGTCTCACCAAGATTATCGCAGAAAATGCATATCTCAGCTTGAAAACCCTCGAAAACCAAGATATCACCTGTTCTGCATATCCAACGAACTGTGGTGTGGTAAAAACTCCAGAAAACGTGTTGCTCCCTTTAAATAGCTCGAAAAGTGCGATCTCGATGATTCTGCATACTTCGGACAGAAGTCTCACAACGATTATCGCAGAAAATGCATATCTCAGCTTGAAACCCCACGAAAACCAAGATATCTCCTGTTCTGCATATCCAACGAACTGTGGAGTGGTGAAAACACCAGATAACGTGTTTCTCGCATTAAATAGCTCGAAACGAGCGATCGCGATGATTCTGCATACTTCGGACAGAAGTCTCACCAAGATTAATGCAGAAAATGGATATCTGAGCTTGAAACCCCACGAAAACCAAGATATCGCCGGTTCCGCATATCATACGCACTGTGGAATGGTGAAAACACCAGATAACGTGTTTCTCGCATTAAATAGCTCGAAAAGTGCGATCTCGATGATTCTGCATACTTCTAACAGAAGTCTCACCATGATTATCGCAGAAAATGCATATCACTGCTAGAAACCCCACGAAAACCACGATATCTCCTGTTCTGCATATCCAACGAACTGTGGAGTGGTGAAAACACCAGATAACGTGTTTCTCGCATTAAATAGCTCGAAAAGTGCGATCTCGATGATTCTGCATACTTCGGACAGAAGTCTCACCATGATTATCGCAGAAAATGCATATCTCTGCTAGAAACCGCACGAAAACCAAGATATCTCCTGTTCTGCATATCCAACGAACTGTGGAGTGGTGAAAACCCCAGAAAACGTGTTTCTCGCATTAAATAGCTCGAAAAATACGATCTCGATGACTCTGCATACTTCGGATAGAAGTCTCACCAAGATTATCGCAGTAATTGCATATCTCAGCTTGAAACCACACGAAAACCAAGATATCGCTGGTTCTGCATATCAAACGCACTGTGGAGTGCTGAAAACACCCGATAACGTGTTTCTCGCATTAAATAGCTCGAATAGAGCGATCTCGATGATTAAGCATACTTCGGACAGAAGTCTCACCAAGATTATCGCAGAAAATGCATATCTCAGCTTGAAACCCCACGAAAACCCTGATATCGCTGGTTCTACGTATCAAACGCACTGTGGAGTGTTGGAAACACCAGATAACGTGTTTCTCGCATTAAATAGCTCGAAAAGTGCGATCTCGATGATTCTGCATACTTCGGACAGAAGTCTCACCAAGATTATCGCAGAAAATGCATATCTCAGCTTGAAACCCCACGAAAACCAAGATATCCCTGGTTCTGCATATCAAACGCACTGTGGAGTGGTGAAAACACCAGATAACGTGTTTCTCGCATTAAATAGGTCGAAAAGAGCGATCTCGATTTTTCTGCATGCTTCGGACAGAGGTCTCTCAAAGATTATCGCAGAAAATGCATATCTCAGCTTGAAACCCCACGAAAACCAAGATATCTCCGGTTCTGCACATCCAACGAACTGTGGTGTGGCGAAAACCCCAGATAACGTGTTTCTCACATTAAATAGCTCGAAAAGAGCGCTCTTGATGTTTCTGCATCCTTCGGACTGAAGTCTCACCCAGATTATCGCAGAAAATGCATATCTCTGCTAGAAACCCCACGAAAACCAAGATATCCCTGGTTCTGCATATCAAACGCACTGTGGAGTGGTGAAAACACCAGATAACGTGTTTCTCGCATTAAATAGGTCGAAAAGAGCGATCTCGATTTTTCTGCATGCTTCGGACAGAGGTCTCACAAAGATTATCGCAGAAAATGCATATCTCTGCTAGAAACCCCACGAAAACCAAGATATCTCCTGTTCTGCATATCCAACGAACTGTGGAGTGGTGAAAACCCCAGAAAACGTGTTTCTCGCATTAAATAGCTCGCAAAGAGCGTTCTCGATGATTCTGCACACTTCGGACAGAAGTCTCACCAAGATTATCGCAGAAAATGCATATCTCAGCTTGAAACCCCACGAAAACCCTGATATCGCTGGTTCTACGTATCAAACGCACTGTGGAGTGGTGAAAACACCAGATAACGTGTTGCTCGCATTAAATAGCTCGAAAAGTGCGATCTCGATGTTTCTGCATACTTCGGACAGAAGTCTCACCAAGATTATCGCAGAAAATGCATATCTCAGCTTGAAACCCCACGAAAACCCTGATATCGCTGGTTCTACGTATCAAACGCACTGTGGAGTGCTGGAAACACCAGATAACGTGTTTCTCGCATTAAATAGCTCGAAAAGTGCGATCTCGATGATTCTGCATACTTCGGACAGAAGTCTCACCATGATTATCGTAAAAAATGCATATCTCAGCTTGAAATCCCACAAAAACCAAGATATCCCTGGTTCTGCATATCAAACGCACTGTGGAGTGGTGAAAACACCAGATAACGTGTTTCTCGCATTAAATAGGTCGAAAAGAGCGATCTCGATTTTTCTGCATGCTTCGGACAGAGGTCTCACAACGATTATCGCAGAAAATGCATATCTCAGCTTGAAACCACACGAAAAGCAAGATATCGCCGGTTCTGCATATCATACGCACTGTGGAATGGTGAAAACACCAGATAACGTGTTTCTCGCATTAAATAGCTCGAAAAGTGCGATCTCGATGATTCTGCATACTTCTAACAGAAGTCTCACCATGATTATCGCAGAAAATGCATATCACTGCTAGAAACCCCACGAAAACCAAGATATCTCCTGTTCTGCATATCCAACGAACTGTGGAGTGGTGAAAACACCAGATAACGTGTTTCTCGCATTTAATAGCTCGAAAAGTGCGATCTCGATGATTCTGCATACTTCGGACAGAAGTCTCACAATGATTATCGCAGAAAATGCATATCTCTGCTAGAAACCGCACGAAAACCAAGATATCTCCTGTTCTGCATATCCAACGAACTGTGGAGTGGTGAAAACCCCAGAAAACGTGTTTCTCGCATTAAATAGCTCGAAAAATACGATCTCGATGACTCTGCATACTTCGGATAGAAGTCTCACCAAGATTATCGCAGTAATTGCATATCTCAGCTTGAAACCACACGAAAACCAAGATATCGCTGGTTCTGCATATCAAACGCACTGTGGAGTGCTGAAAACACCCGATAACGTGTTTCTCGCATTAAATAGCTCGAATAGAGCGATCTCGATGATTAAGCATACTTCGGACAGAAGTCTCACCAAGATTATCGCAGAAAATGCATATCTCAGCTTGAAACCCCACGAAAACCCTGATATCGCTGGTTCTACGTATCAAACGCACTGTGGAGTGTTGGAAACACCAGATAACGTGTTTCTCGCATTAAATAGCTCGAAAAGTGCGATCTCGATGATTCTGCATACTTCGGACTGAAGTCTCACCAAGATTATCGCAGAAAATGCATATCTGAGCTTGAAACCCCACGAAAACCAAGATATCGTCGGTTCTGCATATCATACGCACTGTGGAGTGGTGAAAACACCAGATAACGTGTTTCTCGCATTAAATAGCTCGAAAAGTGCGATCTCGATGATTCTGCATACTTCTAACAGAAGTCTCAGCATGATTATCGCAGAAAATGCATATCACTGCTAGAAACCCCACGAAAACCAAGATATCTCCTGTTCTGCATATCCAACGAACTGTGGAGTGGTGAAAACACCAGATAACGTGTTTCTCGCATTAAATAGCTCGAAAAGTGCGATCCCGATGATTCTGCATACTTCGGACAGAAGTCTCACCATGATTATCGCAGAAAATGCATATCTCTGCTAGAAACCGCACGAAAACCAAGATATCTCCTGTTCTGCATATCCAACGAACTGTGGAGTGGTGAAAACCCCAGAAAACGTGTTTCTCGCATTAAATAGCTCGAAAAATACGATCTCGATGACTCTGCATACTTCGGATAGAAGTCTCACCAAGATTATCGCAGTAATTGCATATCTCAGCTTGAAACCCCACGAAAACCAAGATATCGCTGGTTCTGCATATCAAACGCACTGTGGAGTGCTGAAAACACCCGATAACGTGTTTCTCGCATTAAATAGCTCGAATAGAGCGATCTCGATGATTAAGCATACTTCGGACAGAAGTCTCACTAAGATTATCGTAAAAAATGCATATCTCAGCTTGAAACCCCACAAAAACCAAGATATCACCGGTTCTGCATATCAAACGCACTGTGGAGTGGTGAAAACAACAGATAACGTGTTTCTCGCATTAAATAGCTCGAATAGAGCGATCTCGATGATTAAGCATACTTCGGACAGAAGTCTCACCAAGATTATCGCAGATAATGCATATCTGAGCTTGAAACCCCACGAAAACCAAGATATCGTCGGTTCTGCATATCATACGCACTGTGGAGTGGTGTAAACACCAGATAACGTGTTTCTCGCATTAAATAGCTCGAAACGAGCGATCTCGATGATTCTGCACACTTCGGACAGAAGTCTCACCAAGATTATCGCAGATAATGCATATCTCAGCTTGAAACCCCACGAAAAGCAAGATATCGCCGGTTCTGCATATCATACGCACTGTGGAGTGGTGAAAACACCAGATAACGTGTTTCTCGCATTAAATAGCTCGAAAAGTGCGATCTCGATGATTCTGCATACTTCTAACAGAAGTCTCACCATGATTATCGCAGAAAATGCATATCACTGCTAGAAACCCCACGAAAACCAAGATATCTCCTGTTCTGCATATCCAACGAAGTGTGGAGTGGTGAAAACACCAGATAACGTGTTTCTCGCATTAAATAGCTCGAAAAGTGCGATCTCGATGATTCTCCATACTTCGGACAGAAGTCTCACCATGATTATCGCAGAAAATGCATATCTCTGCTAGAAACCGCACGAAAACCAAGATATCTCCTGTTCTGCATATCCAACGAACTGTGGAGTGGTGAAAACCCCAGAAAACGTGTTTCTCGCATTAAATAGCTCGAAAAATACGATCTCGATGACTCTGCATACTTCGGATAGAAGTCTCGCCAAGATTATCGCAGAAAATGCATATCTGAGCTTGAAACCACACGAAAACCAAGATATCGTCGGTTCTGCATATCATACGCACTGTGGAGTGGTGAAAACACCAGATAACGTGTTTCTCGCATTAAACAGCTCGAAACGAGCGATCTCGATGATTAAGCATACTTCGGACAGAAGTCTCACCAAGATTATCGCAGAAATTGGATATCTCAGCTTGAATCCCCACGAAAACGAAGATATCGCTGGTTCTGCATATCAAACGCACTGTGGAGTGCTGAAAACAACAGATAACGTGTTTCTCGCATTAAATAGCTCGAATAGAGCGATCTCGATGATTAAGCATACTTCGGACAGAAGTCTCACCAAGCTTATCGTAAAAAATGCATATCTCAGCATGAAACCCCACAAAAACCAAGATATCGCCGGTCCTGCATATCAAACGCACTGTGGAGTGGTGAAAACACCAGATAACGTGTTTCTCGCATTAAATAGCTCGAAAAGTGCGATCTCGATGATTCTGCATACTTCGGACGGAAATCTCACCAAGATTATCGCAGAAAATGCATATCTCAGCTTGAAACCCCACGAAAACCAAGATATCGCTGGTACTGCATATCAAACGCTCTGTGGAGTGGTGAAAATACCAGATAACGTGTTTCTCGCATTAAATAGCTCGAAAAGAGCGATCTCGATGATTCTGCATTCTTCGGACAGAAGTCTCACCAAGATTATCGTAAAAAATGCATATCTCAGCTTGAAACCCGACGAAAGCCAAGATATCGCTGGTTCTGCATATCAAACGCACTGTGGAGTGGTGAAAACACCAGGTAAGGTTTTCCTCGCATTAACTATCTCGAAAAGTGCGATCTCGATGATTCAGCATACTTCGGACAGAGGTCTCACCAAGATTATCGCAGAAAATGCATATCTCAGCTTGAAACCCCACGAAAACCAAGATACCCCTGGTTCTGCATATCAAACGCACTGTGGAGTGGTGAAAACACCAGATAACGTGTTTCTCGCATTAATTAGGTCGAAAAGAGTGCTCTCGATGTTTCTGCATACTTCGGAGAGATGTCTCACCAAGATTATCGCAGAAAATGCATATCTCAGCTTGAAAACCCTCGAAAACCAAGATATCACCTGTTCTGCATATCCAACGAACTGTGGTGTGGTAAAAACCCCAGAAAACGTGTTTCTCGCATTAAATAGCTCGCAAAGAGCGATCTCGATGATTCTGCACACTTCGGACAGAAGTCTCACCAAGATTATCGCAGAAAATGCATATCTCAGCTTGAAACCCCACGAAAACCCTGATATCGCTGGTTCTACGTATCAAACGCACTGTGGAGTGGTGAAAACACCAGATAACGTGTTGCTCGCATTAAATAGCTCGAAAAGTGCGATCTCGATGATTCTGCATACTTCGGACAGAAGTCTCACCAAGATTATCGCAGAAAATGCATATCTCAGCTTGAAACCCCACGAAAACCCTGATATCGCTGGTTCTACGTATCAAACGGACTGTGGAGTGTTGGAAACACCAGATAACGTGTTTCTCGCATTAAATAGCTCGAAAAGTGCGATCTCGATGATTCTGCATACTTCGGACAGAAGTCTCACCATGATTATCGTAAAAAATGCATATCTCAGCTTGAAACCCCACAAAAACCAAGATATCACCGGTTCTGCATATCAAACGCACTGTGGAGTGGTGAAAACACCAGATAACGTGTTGCTCGCATTAAATAGCTCGAAAAGTGCGATCTCGATGATTCTGCATACTTCGGACAGAAGTCTCACCAAGATTATCGCAGAAAATGCATATCTCAGCTTGAAACCCCACGAAAACCCTGATATCGCTGGTTCTACGTATCAAACGCACTGTGGAGTGCTGGAAACACCAGATAACGTGTTTCTCGCATTAAATAGCTCGAAAAGTGCGATCTCGATGATTCTGCATACTTCGGACAGAAGTCTCACCATGATTATCGTAAAAAATGCATATCTCAGCTTGAAACCCCACAAAAACCAAGATATCCCAGGTTCTGCATATCAAACGCACTGTGGAGTGGTGAAAACACCAGATAACGTGTTTCTCGCATTAAATAGGTCGAAAAGAGCGATCTCGATTTTTCTGCATGCTTCGGACAGAGGTCTCACAACGATTATCGCAGAAAATGCATATCTCAGCTTGAAACCCCACGAAAACCAAGATATCTCCGGTTCTGCACATCCAACGAACTGTGGTGTGGCGAAAACCCCAGAAAACGTGTTTCTCACATTAAATAGCTCGAAAAGAGCGCTCTTGATGTTTCTGCATCCTTCGGACTGAAGTCTCACCAAGATTATCGCAGAAAATGCATATCTCTGCTAGAAACCCCACGAAAACCAAGATATCTCCTGTTCTGCATATCCAACGAACTGTGGAGTGGTGAAAACACCAGATAACGTGTTTCTCGCATTAAATAGCTCGAAACGAGCGATCGCGATGATTCTGCATACTTCGGACAGAAGTCTCACCAAGATTATCGCAGAAAATGCATATCTGAGCTTGAAACCCCACGAAAACCAAGATATCGCCGGTTCTGCATATCATACGCACTGTGGAATGGTGAAAACACCAGATAACGTGTTTCTCGCATTAAATAGCTCGAAAAGTGCGATCTCGATGATTCTGCACACTTCGGACAGAAGTCTCACCAAGATTATCGCAGAAAATGCATATCTCAGCTTGAAATCCCACGAAAACCCTGATATCGCTGGTTCTACGTATCAAACGCACTGTGGAGTGGTGAAAACACCAGATAACGTGTTGCTCGCATTAAATAGCTCGAAAAGAGTGCTCTCGATGTTTCTGCATACTTCGGAGAGATGTCTCACCAAGATTATCGCAGAAAATGCATATCTCAGCTTGAAAACCCTCGAAAACCAAGATATCACCTGTTCTGCATATCCAACGAAGTGTGGAGTGGTGAAAACACCAGATAACGTGTTTCTCGCATTAAATAGCTCGAAAAGTGCGATCTCGATGATTCTCCATACTTCGGACAGAAGTCTCACCATGATTATCGCAGAAAATGCATATCTCTGCTAGAAACCGCACGAAAACCAAGATATCTCCTGTTCTGCATATCCAACGAACTGTGGAGTGGTGAAAACCCCAGAAAACGTGTTTCTCGCATTAAATAGCTCGAAAAATACGATCTCGATGACTCTGCATACTTCGGATAGAAGTCTCGCCAAGATTATCGCAGAAAATGCATATCTGAGCTTGAAACCACACGAAAACCAAGATATCGTCGGTTCTGCATATCATACGCACTGTGGAGTGGTGAAAACACCAGATAACGTGTTTCTCGCATTAAACAGCTCGAAACGAGCGATCTCGATGATTAAGCATACTTCGGACGGAAATCTCACCAAGATTATCGCAGAAAATGCATATCTCAGCTTGAAACCCCACGAAAACCAAGATATCGCTGGTACTGCATATCAAACGCTCTGTGGAGTGGTGAAAATACCAGATAACGTGTTTCTCGCATTAAATAGCTCGAAAAGAGCGATCTCGATGATTCTGCATTCTTCGGACAGAAGTCTCACCAAGATTATCGTAAAAAATGCATATCTCAGCTTGAAACCCCACGAAAGCCAAGATATCGCTGGTTCTGCATATCAAACGCACTGTGGAGTGGTGAAAACACCAGGTAAGGTTTTCCTCGCATTAACTATCTCGAAAAGTGCGATCTCGATGATTCAGCATACTTCGGACAGAGGTCTCAACAAGATTATCGCAGAAAATGCATATCTCAGCTTGAAACCCCACGAAAACCAAGATATCCCTGGTTCTGCATATCAAACGCACTGTGGAGTGGTGAAAACACCAGATAACGTGTTTCTCGCATTAAATAGGTCGAAAGGAGCGATCTCGATTTTTCTGCATGCTTCGGACAGAGGTCTCACAAAGATTATCGCAGAAAATGCATATCTCAGCTTGAAACCCCACGAAAACCAAGATATCTCCGGTTCTGCACATCCAACGAACTGTGGTGTCGCGAAAACCCCAGATAACGTGTTTCTCACATTAAATAGCTCGAAAAGAGCGCTCTTGATGTTTCTGCATCCTTCGGACTGAAGTCTCACCCAGATTATCGCAGAAAATGCATATCTCTGCTAGAAACCCCACGAAAACCAAGATATCTCCTGTTCTGCATATCCAACAAACTGTGGAGTGGTGAAAACACCAAATAACGTGTTTCTCGCATTAAAAAGCTCGAAAAGAGTGCTCTCGATGTTTCTGCATACTTCGGAGAGATGTCTCACCAAGATTATCGCAGAAAATGCATATCTCAGCTTGAAAACCCTCGAAAACCAAGATATCACCTGTTCTGCATATCCAACGAACTGTGGTGTGGTAAAAACCCCAGAAAACGTGTTTCTCGCATTAAATAGCTCGCAAAGAGCGATCTCGATGATTCTGCACACTTCGGACAGAAGTCTCACCAAGATTATCGCAGAAAATGCATATCTCAGCTTGAAACCCCACGAAAACCAAGATATCGCTGGTACTGCATATCAAACGCTCTGTGGAGTGGTGAAAATACCAGATAACGTGTTTCTCGCATTAAATAGCTCGAAAAGAGCGATCTCGATGATTCTGCATTCTTCGGACAGAAGTCTCACCAAGATTATCGTAAAAAATGCATATCTCAGCTTGAAACCCCACGAAAGCCAAGATATCGCTGGTTCTGCATATCAAACGCACTGTGGAGTGGTGAAAACACCAGGTAAGGTTTTCCTCGCATTAACTATCTCGAAAAGTGCGATCTCGATGATTCAGCATACTTCGGACAGAGGTCTCAACAAGATTATCGCAGAAAATGCATATCTCAGCTTGAAACCCCACGAAAACCAAGATATCCCTGGTTCTGCATATCAAACGCACTGTGGAGTGGTGAAAACACCAGATAACGTGTTTCTCGCATTAAATAGGTCGAAAGGAGCGATCTCGATTTTTCTGCATGCTTCGGACAGAGGTCTCACAAAGATTATCGCAGAAAATGCATATCTCAGCTTGAAACCCCACGAAATCCAAGATATCTCCGGTTCTGCACATCCAACGAACTGTGGTGTCGCGAAAACCCCAGATAACGTGTTTCTCACATTAAATAGCTCGAAAAGAGCGCTCTTGATGTTTCTGCATCCTTCGGACTGAAGTCTCACCCAGATTATCGCAGAAAATGCATATCTCTGCTAGAAACCCCACGAAAACCAAGATATCTCCTGTTCTGCATATCCAACAAACTGTGGAGTGGTGAAAACACCAAATAACGTGTTTCTCGCATTAAAAAGCTCGAAAAGAGTGCTCTCGATGTTTCTGCATACTTCGGAGAGATGTCTCACCAAGATTATCGCAGAAAATGCATATCTCAGCTTGAAAACCCTCGAAAACCAAGATATCACCTGTTCTGCATATCCAACGAACTGTGGTGTGGTAAAAACCCCAGAACACGTGTTTCTCGCATTAAATAGCTCGCAAAGAGCGATCTCGATGATTCTGCACACTTCGGACAGAAGTCTCACCAAGATTATCGCAGAAAATGCATATCTCTGCTAGAAACCCCACGAAAACCAAGATATCCCTGGTTCTGCATATCAAACGCACTGTGGAGTGGTGAAAACACCAGATAACGTGTTTCTCGCATTAAATAGGTCGAAAAGAGCGATCTCGATTTTTCTGCATGCTTCGGACAGAGGTCTCACAAAGATTATCGCAGAAAATGCATATCTCTGCTAGAAACCCCACGAAAACCAAGATATCTCCTGTTCTGCATATCCAACGAACTGTGGAGTGGTGAAAACACCAAATAACGTGTTTCTCGCATTAAAAAGCTCGAAAAGAGTGCTCTCGATGTTTCTGCATACTTCGGAGAGATGTCTCACCAAGATTATCGCAGAAAATGCATATCTCAGCTTGAAAACCCTCGAAAACCAAGATATCACCTGTTCTGCATATCCAACGAACTGTGGTGTGGTAAAAACCCCAGAAAACGTGTTTCTCGCATTAAATAGCTCGCAAAGAGCGTTCTCGATGATTCTGCACACTTCGGACAGAAGTCTCACCAAGATTATCGCAGAAAATGCATATCTCAGCTTGAAACCCCACGAAAACCCTGATATCGCTGGTTCTACGTATCAAACGCACTGTGGAGTGGTGAAAACACCAGATAACGTGTTGCTCGCATTAAATAGCTCGAAAAGTGCGATCTCGATGTTTCTGCATACTTCGGACAGAAGTCTCACCAAGATTATCGCAGAAAATGCATATCTCAGCTTGAAACCCCACGAAAACCCTGATATCGCTGGTTCTACGTATCAAACGCACTGTGGAGTGCTGGAAACACCAGATAACGTGTTTCTCGCATTAAATAGCTCGAAAAGTGCGATCTCGATGATTCTGCATACTTCGGACAGAAGTCTCACCATGATTATCGTAAAAAATGCATATCTCAGCTTGAAATCCCACAAAAACCAAGATATCCCTGGTTCTGCATATCAAACGCACTGTGGAGTGGTGAAAACACCAGATAACGTGTTTCTCGCATTAAATAGGTCGAAAAGAGCGATCTCGATTTTTCTGCATGCTTCGGACAGAGGTCTCACAACGATTATCGCAGAAAATGCATATCTCAGCTTGAAACCACACGAAAAGCAAGATATCGCCGGTTCTGCATATCATACGCACTGTGGAATGGTGAAAACACCAGATAACGTGTTTCTCGCATTAAATAGCTCGAAAAGTGCGATCTCGATGATTCTGCATACTTCTAACAGAAGTCTCACCATGATTATCGCAGAAAATGCATATCACTGCTAGAAACCCCACGAAAACCAAGATATCTCCTGTTCTGCATATCCAACGAACTGTGGAGTGGTGAAAACACCAGATAACGTGTTTCTCGCATTTAATAGCTCGAAAAGTGCGATCTCGATGATTCTGCATACTTCGGACAGAAGTCTCACAATGATTATCGCAGAAAATGCATATCTCTGCTAGAAACCGCACGAAAACCAAGATATCTCCTGTTCTGCATATCCAACGAACTGTGGAGTGGTGAAAACCCCAGAAAACGTGTTTCTCGCATTAAATAGCTCGAAAAATACGATCTCGATGACTCTGCATACTTCGGATAGAAGTCTCACCAAGATTATCGCAGTAATTGCATATCTCAGCTTGAAACCACACGAAAACCAAGATATCGCTGGTTCTGCATATCAAACGCACTGTGGAGTGCTGAAAACACCCGATAACGTGTTTCTCGCATTAAATAGCTCGAATAGAGCGATCTCGATGATTAAGCATACTTCGGACAGAAGTCTCACCAAGATTATCGCAGAAAATGCATATCTCAGCTTGAAACCCCACGAAAACCCTGATATCGCTGGTTCTACGTATCAAACGCACTGTGGAGTGTTGGAAACACCAGATAACGTGTTTCTCGCATTAAATAGCTCGAAAAGTGCGATCTCGATGATTCTGCATACTTCGGACTGAAGTCTCACCAAGATTATCGCAGAAAATGCATATCTGAGCTTGAAACCCCACGAAAACCAAGATATCGTCGGTTCTGCATATCATACGCACTGTGGAGTGGTGAAAACACCAGATAACGTGTTTCTCGCATTAAATAGCTCGAAAAGTGCGATCTCGATGATTCTGCATACTTCTAACAGAAGTCTCACCATGATTATCGCAGAAAATGCATATCACTGCTAGAAACCCCACGAAAACCAAGATATCTCCTGTTCTGCATATCCAACGAACTGTGGAGTGGTGAAAACACCAGATAACGTGTTTCTCGCATTAAATAGCTCGAAAAGTGCGATCCCGATGATTCTGCATACTTCGGACAGAAGTCTCACCATGATTATCGCAGAAAATGCATATCTCTGCTAGAAACCGCACGAAAACCAAGATATCTCCTGTTCTGCATATCCAACGAACTGTGGAGTGGTGAAAACCCCAGAAAACGTGTTTCTCGCATTAAATAGCTCGAAAAATACGATCTCGATGACTCTGCATACTTCGGATAGAAGTCTCACCAAGATTATCGCAGTAATTGCATATCTCAGCTTGAAACCCCACGAAAACCAAGATATCGCTGGTTCTGCATATCAAACGCACTGTGGAGTGCTGAAAACACCCGATAACGTGTTTCTCGCATTAAATAGCTCGAATAGAGCGATCTCGATGATTAAGCATACTTCGGACAGAAGTCTCACTAAGATTATCGTAAAAAATGCATATCTCAGCTTGAAACCCCACAAAAACCAAGATATCACCGGTTCTGCATATCAAACGCACTGTGGAGTGGTGAAAACAACAGATAACGTGTTTCTCGCATTAAATAGCTCGAATAGAGCGATCTCGATGATTAAGCATACTTCGGACAGAAGTCTCACCAAGATTATCGCAGATAATGCATATCTGAGCTTGAAACCCCACGAAAACCAAGATATCGTCGGTTCTGCATATCATACGCACTGTGGAGTGGTGTAAACACCAGATAACGTGTTTCTCGCATTAAATAGCTCGAAACGAGCGATCTCGATGATTCTGCACACTTCGGACAGAAGTCTCACCAAGATTATCGCAGATAATGCATATCTCAGCTTGAAACCCCACGAAAAGCAAGATATCGCCGGTTCTGCATATCATACGCACTGTGGAGTGGTGAAAACACCAGATAACGTGTTTCTCGCATTAAATAGCTCGAAAAGTGCGATCTCGATGATTCTGCATACTTCTAACAGAAGTCTCACCATGATTATCGCAGAAAATGCATATCACTGCTAGAAACCCCACGAAAACCAAGATATCTCCTGTTCTGCATATCCAACGAAGTGTGGAGTGGTGAAAACACCAGATAACGTGTTTCTCGCATTAAATAGCTCGAAAAGTGCGATCTCGATGATTCTCCATACTTCGGACAGAAGTCTCACCATGATTATCGCAGAAAATGCATATCTCTGCTAGAAACCGCACGAAAACCAAGATATCTCCTGTTCTGCATATCCAACGAACTGTGGAGTGGTGAAAACCCCAGAAAACGTGTTTCTCGCATTAAATAGCTCGAAAAGTACGATCTCGATGACTCTGCATACTTCGGATAGAAGTCTCGCCAAGATTATCGCAGAAAATGCATATCTGAGCTTGAAACCACACGAAAACCAAGATATCGTCGGTTCTGCATATCATACGCACTGTGGAGTGGTGAAAACACCAGATAACGTGTTTCTCGCATTAAACAGCTCGAAACGAGCGATCTCGATGATTAAGCATACTTCGGACAGAAGTCTCACCAAGATTATCGCAGAAATTGGATATCTCAGCTTGAATCCCCACGAAAACGAAGATATCGCTGGTTCTGCATATCAAACGCACTGTGGAGTGCTGAAAACAACAGATAACGTGTTTCTCGCATTAAATAGCTCGAATAGAGCGATCTCGATGATTAAGCATACTTCGGACAGAAGTCTCACCAAGCTTATCGTAAAAAATGCATATCTCAGCATGAAACCCCACAAAAACCAAGATATCGCCGGTCCTGCATATCAAACGCACTGTGGAGTGGTGAAAACACCAGATAACGTGTTTCTCGCATTAAATAGCTCGAAAAGTGCGATCTCGATGATTCTGCATACTTCGGACGGAAATCTCACCAAGATTATCGCAGAAAATGCATATCTCAGCTTGAAACCCCACGAAAACCAAGATATCGCTGGTACTGCATATCAAACGCTCTGTGGAGTGGTGAAAATACCAGATAACGTGTTTCTCGCATTAAATAGCTCGAAAAGAGCGATCTCGATGATTCTGCATTCTTCGGACAGAAGTCTCACCAAGATTATCGTAAAAAATGCATATCTCAGCTTGAAACCCGACGAAAGCCAAGATATCGCTGGTTCTGCATATCAAACGCACTGTGGAGTGGTGAAAACACCAGGTAAGGTTTTCCTCGCATTAACTATCTCGAAAAGTGCGATCTCGATGATTCAGCATACTTCGGACAGAGGTCTCACCAAGATTATCGCAGAAAATGCATATCTCAGCTTGAAACCCCACGAAAACCAAGATATCGCTGGTACTGCATATCAAACGCTCTGTGGAGTGGTGAAAATACCAGATAACGTGTTTCTCGCATTAAATAGCTCGAAAAGAGCGATCTCGATGATTCTGCATTCTTCGGACAGAAGTCTCACCAAGATTATCGTAAAAAATGCATATCTCAGCTTGAAACCCCACGAAAGCCAAGATATCGCTGGTTCTGCATATCAAACGCACTGTGGAGTGGTGAAAACACCAGGTAAGGTTTTCCTCGCATTAACTATCTCGAAAAGTGCGATCTCGATGATTCAGCATACTTCGGACAGAGGTCTCAACAAGATTATCGCAGAAAATGCATATCTCAGCTTGAAACCCCACGAAAACCAAGATATCCCTGGTTCTGCATATCAAACGCACTGTGGAGTGGTGAAAACACCAGATAACGTGTTTCTCGCATTAAATAGGTCGAAAGGAGCGATCTCGATTTTTCTGCATGCTTCGGACAGAGGTCTCACAAAGATTATCGCAGAAAATGCATATCTCAGCTTGAAACCCCACGAAAACCAAGATATCTCCGGTTCTGCACATCCAACGAACTGTGGTGTCGCGAAAACCCCAGATAACGTGTTTCTCACATTAAATAGCTCGAAAAGAGCGCTCTTGATGTTTCTGCATCCTTCGGACTGAAGTCTCACCCAGATTATCGCAGAAAATGCATATCTCTGCTAGAAACCCCACGAAAACCAAGATATCTCCTGTTCTGCATATCCAACAAACTGTGGAGTGGTGAAAACACCAAATAACGTGTTTCTCGCATTAAAAAGCTCGAAAAGAGTGCTCTCGATGTTTCTGCATACTTCGGAGAGATGTCTCACCAAGATTATCGCAGAAAATGCATATCTCAGCTTGAAAACCCTCGAAAACCAAGATATCACCTGTTCTGCATATCCAACGAACTGTGGTGTGGTAAAAACCCCAGAAAACGTGTTTCTCGCATTAAATAGCTCGCAAAGAGCGATCTCGATGATTCTGCACACTTCGGACAGAAGTCTCACCAAGATTATCGCAGAAAATGCATATCTCAGCTTGAAACCCCACGAAAACCCTGATATCGCTGGTTCTACGTATCAAACGCACTGTGGAGTGGTGAAAACACCAGATAACGTGTTGCTCGCATTAAATAGCTCGAAAAGTGCGATCTCGATGATTCTGCATACTTCGGACAGAAGTCTCACCAAGATTATCGCAGAAAATGCATATCTCAGCTTGAAACCCCACGAAAACCCTGATATCGCTGGTTCTACGTATCAAACGGACTGTGGAGTGTTGGAAACACCAGATAACGTGTTTCTCGCATTAAATAGCTCGAAAAGTGCGATCTCGATGATTCTGCATACTTCGGACAGAAGTCTCACCATGATTATCGTAAAAAATGCATATCTCTGCTTGAAACCCCACAAAAACCAAGATATCACCGGTTCTGCATATCAAACGCACTGTGGAGTGGTGAAAACACCAGATAACGTGTTGCTCGCATTAAATAGCTCGAAAAGTGCGATCTCGATGATTCTGCATACTTCGGACAGAAGTCTCACCAAGATTATCGCAGAAAATGCATATCTCAGCTTGAAACCCCACGAAAACCCTGATATCGCTGGTTCTACGTATCAAACGCACTGTGGAGTGCTGGAAACACCAGATAACGTGTTTCTCGCATTAAATAGCTCGAAAAGTGCGATCTCGATGATTCTGCATACTTCGGAAAGAAGTCTCACCATGATTATCGTAAAAAATGCATATCTCAGCTTGAAACCCCACAAAAACCAAGATATCCCTGGTTCTGCATATCAAACGCACTGTGGAGTGGTGAAAACACCAGATAACGTGTTTCTCGCATTAAATAGGTCGAAAAGAGCGATCTCGATTTTTCTGCATGCTTCGGACAGAGGTCTCACAACGATTATCGCAGAAAATGCATATCTCAGCTTGAAACCCCACGAAAACCAAGATATCTCCGGTTCTGCACATCCAACGAACTGTGGTGTGGCGAAAACCCCAGAAAACGTGTTTCTCACATTAAATAGCTCGAAAAGAGCGCTCTTGATGTTTCTGCATCCTTCGGACTGAAGTCTCACCAAGATTATCGCAGAAAATGCATATCTCTGCTAGAAACCCCACGAAAACCAAGATATCTCCTGTTCTGCATATCCAACGAACTGTGGAGTGGTGAAAACACCAGATAACGTGTTTCTCGCATTAAATAGCTCGAAACGAGCGATCGCGATGATTCTGCATACTTCGGACAGAAGTCTCACCAAGATTATCGCAGAAAATGCATATCTGAGCTTGAAAACCCACGAAAACCAAGATATCGCCGGTTCTGCATATCATACGCACTGTGGAATGGTGAAAACACCAGATAACGTGTTTCTCGCATTAAATAGCTCGAAAAGTGCGATCTCGATGATTCTGCACACTTCGGACAGAAGTCTCACCAAGATTATCGCAGAAAATGCATATCTCAGCTTGAAACCCCACGAAAACCCTGATATCGCTGGTTCTACGTATCAAACGCACTGTGGAGTGGTGAAAACACCAGATAACGTGTTGCTCGCATTAAATAGCTCGAAAAGAGTGCTCTCGATGTTTCTGCATACTTCGGAGAGATGTCTCACCAAGATTATCGCAGAAAATGCATATCTCAGCTTGAAAACCCTCGAAAACCAAGATATCACCTGTTCTGCATATCCAACGAACTGTGGTGTGGTGAAAACCCCAGAAAACGTGTTTCTCGCATTAAATAGCTCGAAAAATACGATCTCGATGACTCTGCATACTTCGGATAGAAGTCTCACCAAGATTATCGCAGTAATTGCATATCTCAGCTTGAAACCACACGAAAACCAAGATATCGCTGGTTCTGCATATCAAACGCACTGTGGAGTGGTGAAAACACCAGATAACGTGTTTCTCGCATTAAATAGGTCGAAAAGAGCGATCTCGATTTTTCTGCATGCTTCGGACAGAGGTCTCACTAAGATTATCGCAGAAAATGCATATCTCAGCTTGAAACCCCACGAAAACCAAGATATCTCCGGTTCTGCACATCCAACGAACTGTGGTGTGGCGAAAACCCCAGATAACGTGTTTCTCACATTAAATAGCTCGAAAAGAGCGCTCTTGATGTTTCTGCATCCTTCGGACTGAAGTCTCACCCAGATTATCGCAGAAAATGCATATCTCTGCTAGAAACCCCACGAAAACCAAGATATCCCTGGTTCTGCATATCAAACGCACTGTGGAGTGGTGAAAACACCAGATAACGTGTTTCTCGCATTAAATAGGTCGAAAAGAGCGATCTCGATTTTTCTGCATGCTTCGGACAGAGGTCTCACTAAGATTATCGCAGAAAATGCATATCTCAGCTTGAAACCCCACGAAAACCAAGATATCTCCGGTTCTGCACATCCAACGAACTTTGGTGTGGCGAAAACCCCAGATAACGTGTTTCTCACATTAAATAGCTCGAAAAGTGCGATCTCGATGATTCTGCATACTTCGGACAGAAGTCTCACCATGATTATCGCAGAAAATGCATATCTCTGCTAGAAACCGCACGAAAACCAAGATATCTCCTGTTCTGCATATCCAACGAACTGTGGAGTGGTGAAAACACCAGATAACGTGTTGCTCGCATTAAATAGCTCGAAAAGTGCGATCTCGATGATTCTGCATACTTCGGACAGAAGTCTCACCAAGATTATCGCTGAAAATGCATATCTGAGCTTGAAACCCCACGAAAACCAAGATATCGTCGGTTCTGCATATCATACGCACTGTGGAGTGGTGAAAACTCCAGATAACGTGTTTCTCGCATTAAATAGGTCGAAAAGAGCGATCTCGATTTTTCTGCATGCTTCGGACAGAGGTCTCACAAAGATTATCGCAGAAAATGCATATCTCAGCTTGAAACCCCACGAAAACCAAGATATCCCTGGTTCTGCATATCAAACGCACTGTGGAGTGGTGAAAACACCAGATAACGTGTCTCTCGCATTAAATAGGTCGAAAAGAGCGATCTCGATTTTTCTGCATGCTTCGGACAGAGGTCTCACAAAGATTATCGCAGAAAATGCATATCTCAGCTTGAAACCCCACGAAAACCAAGATATCGTCGGTTCTGCATATCATACGCACTGTGGAGTGGTGAAAACACTAGATAACGTGTTTCTCGCATTAAATAGGTCGGAAAGAGCGATCTCGATTTTTCTGCATGCTTCGGACAGAGGTCTCACAAAGATTATCGCAGAAAATGCATATCTCAGCTTGAAACCCCACGAAAACCAAGATATCTCCGGTTCTGCACATCCAACGAACTGTGGTGTGGCGAAAACCCCAGATAACGTGTTTCTCACATTAAATAGCTCGAAAAGAGCGCTCTTGATGTTTCTGCATCCTTCGGACTGAAGTCTCACCCAGATTATCGCAGAAAATGCATATCTCTGCTAGAAACCCCACGAAAACCAAGATATCTCCTGTTCTGCATATCCAACGAACTGTGGAGTGGTGAAAACTCCAAATAACGTGTTTCTCGCATTAAAAAGCTCGAAAAGAGTGCTCTCGATGATTCTGCATACTTCGGACAGAAGTCTCACCATGATGATCGTAAAAAATGCATATCTCAGCTTGTAACCCCACAAAAACCAAGATATCCCTTGTTCTGCATATCAAACGCACTGTGGAGTGGTGAAAACACCAGATAACGTGTTTCTCGCATTAAATAGGTCGAAAAGAGCGATCTCGATTTTTCTGCATGCTTCGGACAGAGGTCTCATAACGATTATCGCAGAAAATGCATATCTGAGCTTGAAACCCCACGAAAACCAAGATATCGTCGGTTCTGCATATCAAACGCACTGTGGAGTGCTGAAAACACCCGATAACGTGTTTCTCGCATTAAACAGCTCGAAACGAGCGATCTCGATGATTAAGCATACTTCGGACAGAAGTCTCACCAAGATTATCGCAGAAATTACATATCTCAGCTTGAATCCCCACGAAAACGAAGATATCGCTGGTTCTGCATATCAAACGCACTGTGGAGTGCTGAAAACAACAGATAACGTGTTTCTCGCATTAAATAGCTCGAATAGAGCGATCTCGATGATTAAGCATACTTCGGACAGAAGTCTCACCAAGCTTATCGTAAAAAATGCATATCTCAGCATGAAACCCCACAAAAACCAAGATATCGCCGGTTCTGCATATCAGACGCACTGTGGAGTGGTGAAAACACCAGATAACGTGTTTCTCGCATTAAATAGCTCGAAAAGTGCGATCTCGATGATTCTGCATACTTCGGACAGAAGTCTCACCTGGGTTATCGCAGAAAATGCATATCCGAGCTTGAAACCCCACGAAAACCAAGATATCGTCGGTTCTGCGTATCATACGCACTCTGGAGTGGTGAAAACACCAGATAACGTGTTTCTCGCATTAAATAGCTCGAAAAGTGCGATCTCGATGATTCTGCATACTTCGGACAGAGGTCTCACCAAGATAATCGCAGAAAATGCATATCTCAGCTTGAAACCCCACGAAAACCAAGATATCCCTGGTTCTGCATATCAAACGCACTGTGGAGTGGTGAAAACACCTGATAACGTGTTTCTCGCATTAAATAGGTCGAAAAGAGCGATCTCGATTATTCTGCATGCTTCGGACAGAGGTCTCACAAAGATTATCGCAGAAAATGCATATCTCAGCTTGAAACCCCACGAAAACCAAGATATCTCCGGTTCCGCACATCCAACGAACTGTGGTGTGGCGAAAACCCCCGATAACGTGTTTCTCACATTAAATAGCTCGAAAAGAGCGCTCTTGATGTTTCTGCATCCTTCGGACTGAAGTCTCACCCAGATTATCGCAGAAAATGCATATCTCTGCTAGAAACCCCACGAAAACCAAGATATCTCCTGTTCTGCATATCCAACGAACTGTGGAGTGGTGAAAACACCAGATAACGTGTATCTCGCATTAAATAGCTCGAAACGAGCGATCTCGATGATTAAGCATACTTCGGACAGAAGTCTCACCAAGATTATCGCAGTAATTGCATATTTCAGCTTGAAACCCCACGAAAACCAAGATATCGCTGGTTCTGCATATCAAACGCACTGTGGAGTGCTGAAAACACCCGATAACGTGTTTCTCGCATTAAATAGCTCGAATAGAGCGATCTCGATGATTAAGCATACTTCGGACAGAAGTCTCACTAAGATTATCGTAAAAAATGCATATCTCAGCTTGAAACCCCACAAAAACCAAGATATCACCGGTTCTGCATATCAAACGCACTGTGGAGTGGTGAAAACACCAGATAACGTGTTTCTCGCATTAAATAGGTCGAAAAGAGCGATCTCGATTTTTCTGCATGCTTCGGACAGAGGTCTCACAAAGATTATCGCAGAAAATGCATATCTCAGCTTGAAAACCCACGAAAACCAAGATATCTCCGGTTCTGCACATCCAACGAACTGTGGTGTGGCCAAAACCCCAGAAAACGTGTTTCTCACATTAAATAGCTCCAAAAGAGCGCTCTTGATGTTTCTGCATCCTTCGGACTGAAGTCTCACCAAGATTATCGCAGAAAATGCATATCTCTGCTAGAAACCCCACGAAAACCAAGATATCTCCTGTTCTGCATATCCAACGAACTGTGGAGTGGTGAAAACACCAGATAACGTGTTTCTCGCATTAAATAGCTCGAAACGAGCGATCTCGATGATTAAGCATACTTCGGACAGAAGTTTCACCAAGATTATCGCAGAAAATGCATATCTCAGCTTGAAACCACACGAAAACCAAGATATCGCCGGTTCTGCATATCAAACGAACTGTGGAGTGGTGAAAACACCAAATAACGTGTTTCTCGCATTAAAAAGCTCGAAAAGAGTGCTCTCGATGTTTTTGCATACTTCGGAGAGATGTCTCACCAAGCTTATCGTGGAAAATGCATATCTCAGCTTGAAACCCGACGAAAACCAAAATATCTCCGGTTCTGCATATCCAACGCACTGTGGAGTGGTGAAAACACCAGATAACGTGTTTCTCGCATTAAATAGCTCGAAACGAGCGATCGCGATGATTCTGCATACTTCGGACAGAAGTCTCACCAAGATTATCGCAGAAAATGCATATCTGAGCTTGAAACCCCACGAAAACCAAGATATCGTCGGTTCTGCATATCATACGCACTGTGGAGTGCTGAAAACACCAGATAACGTGTTTCTCGCATAAAATAGCACGAAACGAGCGATCGCGATGATTCTGCATACTTCGGACAGAAGTCTCACCAAGATTATCGCAGAAAATGCATATCTGAGCTTGAAACCCCACGAAAACCAAGATATCGTCGGTTCTGCATATCATACGCACTGTGGAGTGCTGAAAACACCAGATAACGTGTTTCTCGCATAAAATAGCACGAAACGAGCGATCTCGATGATTCTGCACACTTCGGACAGAAGTCTCACCAAGATTATCGCAGATAATGCATATCTCAGCTTGAAACCCCACGAAAAGCAAGATATCGCCGGTTCTGCATATCATACGCACTGTGGAGTGGTGAAAACACCAGATAACGTGTTTCTCGCATTAAATAGCTCGAAAAGTGCGATCTCGATGATTCTGCATACTTCTAACAGAAGTCTCACCATGATTATCGCAGAAAATGCATATCACTGCTAGAAACCCCACGAAAACCAAGATATCTCCTGTTCTGCATATCCAACGAACTGTGGAGTGGTGAAAACACCAGATAACGTGTTTCTCGCATTAAATAGCTCGAAAAGTGCGATCTCGATGATTCTGCATACTTCGGACAGAAGTCTCACCATGATTATCGCAGAAAATGCATATCTCTGCTAGAAACCCCACGAAAACCAAGATATCTCCTGTTCTGCATATCCAACGAACTGTGGAGTGGTGAAAACCCCAGAAAACGCCTTTCTCGCATTAAATAGCTCGAAAAATACGATCTCGATGACTCAGCATACTTCGGATAGAAGTCTCACTAAGATTATCGTAAAAAATGCATATCTCAGCTTGAAACCCCACAAAAACCAAGATATCACCGGTTCTGCATATCAAACGCACTGTGGAGTGGTGAAAACACCAGATAACGTGTTGCTCGCATTAAATAGCTCGAAAAGTGCGATCTCGATGATTCTGCATACTTCGGACAGAAGTCTCACCAAGATTATCGCAGATAATGCATATCTCAGCTTGAAACCCCACGAAAAGCAAGATATCGCCGGTTCTGCATAGCAAACGCACTGTGGAGTGCTGGAGACACCAGATAACGTGTTTCTCGCATTAAATAGCTCGAAAAGTGCGATCTCGATGATTCTGCATACTTCGGACTGAAGTCTCACCATGATTATCGTAAAAAATGCATATCTCAGCTTGAAACCCCACTAAAACCAAGATATCCCTGGTTCTGCATATCAAACGCACTGTGGAGTGGTGAAAACACCAGATAACGTGTTTCTCGCATTAAATAGGTCGAAAAGAGCGATCTCGATTTTTCTGCATGCTTCGGACAGAGGTCTCACAAAGATTATCGCAGAAAATGCATATCTCAGCTTGAAAACCCACGAAAACCAAGATATTTCCGGTTCTGCACATCCAACGAACTGTGGTGTGGCGAAAACCCCAGAAAACGTGTTTCTCACATTAAATAGCTCGAAAAGAGCGCTCTTGATGTTTCTGCATCCTTCGGACTGAAGTCTGACCAAGATTATCGCAGAAAATGCATATCTCTGCTAGAAACCCCACGAAAACCAAGATATCTCCTGTTCTGCATATCCAACGAACTGTGGAGTGGTGAAAACACCAGATAACGTGTTTCTCGCATTAAACAGCTCGAAACGAGCGATCTCGATGATTAAGCATTCTTCGGACAGAAGTTTCACCAAGATTATCGCAGAAAATGCATATCTCAGCTTGAAACCACACGAAAACCAAGATATCGCCGGTTCTGCATATCAAACGAACTGTGGAGTGGTGAAAACACCAAATAACGTGTTTCTCGCATTAAAAAGCTCGAAAAGAGTGCTCTCGATGTTTTTGCATACTTCGGAGAGATGTCTCACCAAGCTTATCGTGGAAAATGCATATCTCAGCTTGAAACCCGACGAAAACCAAAATATCTCCGGTTCTGCATATCCAACGCACTGTGGAGTGGTGAAAACACCAGATAACGTGTTTCTCGCATTAAATAGCTCGAAACGAGCGATCGCGATGATTCTGCATACTTCGGACAGAAGTCTCACCAAGATTATCGCAGAAAATGCATATCTGAAATTGAAACCCCACGAAAACCAAGATATCGTCGGTTCTGCATATCATACGCACTGTGGAGTGCTGAAAACACCAGATAACGTGTTTCTCGCATAAAATAGCACGAAACGAGCGATCTCGATGATTCTGCACACTTCGGACAGAAGTCTCACCAAGATTATCGCAGATAATGCATATCTCAGCTTGAAACCCCACGAAAAGCAAGATATCGCCGGTTCTGCATATCATACGCACTGTGGAGTGGTGAAAACACCAGATAACGTGTTTCTCGCATTAAATAGCTCGAAAAGTGCGATCTCGATGATTCTGCATACTTCTAACAGAAGTCTCACCATGATTATCGCAGAAAATGCATATCACTGCTAGAAACCCCACGAAAACCAAGATATCTCCTGTTCTGCATATCCAACGAACTGTGGAGTGGTGAAAACACCAGATAACGTGTTTCTCGCATTAAATAGCTCGAAAAGTGCGATCTCGATGATTCTGCATACTTCGGACAGAAGTCTCACCATGATTATCGCAGAAAATGCATATCTCTGCTAGAAACCCCACGAAAACCAAGATATCTCCTGTTCTGCATATCCAACGAACTGTGGAGTGGTGAAAACCCCAGAAAACGCCTTTCTCGCATTAAATAGCTCGAAAAATACGATCTCGATGACTCAGCATACTTCGGATAGAAGTCTCGCCAAGATTATCGCAGAAAATGCATATCTGAGCTTGAAACCACACGAAAACCAAGATATCGTCGGTTCTGCATATCATACGCACTGTGGAGTGGTGAAAACACCAGATAACGTGTTTCTCGCATTAAACAGCTCGAAACGAGCGATCTCGATGATTAAGCATACTTCGGACAGAAGTCTCACCAAGATTATCGCAGTAATTGCATATCTCAGCTTGATACCCCACGAAAACCAAGATATCGCTGGTTCTGCATATCAAACGCACTGTGGAGTGCTGAGAACACCCGATAACGTGTTTCTCGCATTAAATAGCTCGAATAGAGCGATCTCGATGATTAAGCATACTTCGGACAGAAGTCTCACTAAGATTATCGTAAAAAATGCATATCTCAGCTTGAAACCCCACAAAAACCAAGATATCACCGGTTCTGCATATCAAACGCACTGTGGAGTAGTGAAAACACCAGATAACGTGTTGCTCGCATTAAATAGCTCGAAAAGTGCGATCTCGATGATTCTGCATACTTCGGACAGAAGTCTCACCAAGATTATCGCTGAAAATGCATATCTGAGCTTGAAACCCCACGAAAACCAAGATATCGTCGGTTCTGCATATCATACGCACTGTGGAGTGGTGAAAACACCAGATAACGTGTTCTCGCATTAAATAGCTCGAAAAGTGCGATCTCGATGATTCTGCATACTTCGGACAGAAGTCTCACCAAGATTATCGCAGAAAATGCATATCTCAGCTTGAAACCCCACGAAAACCCTGATATCGCTGGTTCTACGTATCAAACGCACTGTGGAGTGCTGGAAACACCAGATAACGTGTTTCTCGCATTAAATAGGTCGAAAAGAGCGATCTCGATTTTTCTGCATACTTCGGAGAGATGTCTCACCAAGCTTATCGTAGAAAATGCATATCTCAGCTTGAAACCCGACGAAAACCAAAATATCTCCGGTTCTGCATATCCAACGCACTGTGGAGTGGTGAAAACACCAGATAACGTGTTTCTCGCATTAAATAGCTCGAAACGAGCGATCGCGATGATTCTGCATACTTCGGACAGAAGTCTCACCAAGATTATCGCAGAAAATGCATATCTGAGCTTGAAACCCCACGAAAACCAAGATATCGTCGGTTCTGCATATCATACGCACTGTGGTGTGCTGAAAACACCAGATAACGTGTTTCTCGCATAAAATAGCACGAAACGAGCGATCTCGATGATTCTGCACACTTCGGACAGAAGTCTCACCAAGATTATCGCAGATAATGCATATCTCAGCTTGAAACCCCACGAAAAGCAAGATATCGCCGGTTCTGCATATCATACGCACTGTGGAGTGGTGAAAAAACCAGATAACGTGTTTCTCGCATTAAATAGCTCGAAAAGTGCGATCTCGATGATTCTGCATACTTCTAACAGAAGTCTCACCATGATTATCGCAGAAAATGCATATCACTGCTAGAAACCCCACGAAAACCAAGATATCTCCTGTTCTGCATATCCAAATAACTGTGGAGTGGTGAAAACCCCAGAAAACGTGTTTCTCGCATTAAATAGCTCGAAAAATACGATCTCGATGACTCTGCATACTTCGGACAGAAGTCTCACCAAGATTATCGCTGAAAATGCATATCTGAGCTTGAAACCCCACGAAAACCAAGATATCGTCGGTTCTGCATATCATACGCACTGTGGAGTGGTGAAAACACCAGATAACGTGTTTCTCGCTTTAAATAGCTCGAAACGAGCGATCGCGATGATTCTGCATCCTTCGGACAGAAGTCTCACCAAGATTATCGCAGATAATGCATATCTCAGCTTGAAACCCCACGAAAAGCAAGATATCGCCGGTTCTGCATATCATACGCACTGTGGAGTGGTGAAAACACCAGATAACGTGTTTCTCGCATTAAATAGCTCGAAACGAGCGATCGCGATGATTCTGCATACTTCGGACAGAAGTCTCACCAAGATTATCGCAGAAAATGCATATCTCAGCTTGAAACCCCACGAAAACCAAGATATCGCCGGTTCTGCATATCAAACGAACTGTGGAGTGGTGAAAACACCAGATAACGTGTTTCTCGCATAAAATAGCTCGAAACGAGCGATCTCGATGATTCTGCACACTTCGGACAGAAGTCTCACCAAGATTATCGCAGATAATGCATATCTCAGCTTGAAACCCCACGAAAAGCAAGATATCGCCGGTTCTGCATATCATACGCACTGTGGAGTGGTGAAAACACCAGATAACGTGTTTCTCGCATTAAATAGCTCGAAAAGTGCGATCTCGATGATTCTGCATACTTCTAACAGAAGTCTCACCATGATTATCGCAGAAAATGCATATCACTGCTAGAAACCCCACGAAAACCAAGATATCTCCTGTTCTGGATATCCAACGAACTGTGGAGTGGTGAAAACACCAGATAACGTGTTTCTCGCATTAAATAGGTCGAAAAGAGCGATCTCGATGTTTCTGCATACTTCGGACAGATGTCACACCAAGATTATCGCAGAAAATGCATATGTCAGCTTGAAACCCCACGAAAACCAAGATATCTCCGGTTCTGCACATCCAACGATCTGTGGTGTGGTGAAAACCCCAGAAAACGTGTTTCTCGCATTAAATAGCTCGAAAAGAGCGCTCTTGATGTTTCTGCGTACTTCGGACAGAAGTCTCACCAAGATTATCGCAGAAAATGCATATCTCAGCTTGAAAACCCTCGAAAACCAAGATATCACCTGTTCTGCATATCCAACGAACTGTGGTGTGGTGAAAACCCCAGAAAACGTGTTTCTCGCATTAAATAGCTCGAAAAGAGCGATCTCGATGATTCTGCACACTTCGGACAGAAGTCTCACCAAGATTATCGCAGAAAATGCATATCTCAGCTTGAAACCCCACGAAAGCCCAGATATCGCTGGTTCTACGTATCAAACGCACTGTGGAGTGCTGAAAACACCAGATAACGTGTTTCTCGCATTAAATAGCTCGAAAAGTGCGATCTCGATGATTCTGCATACTTCGGACAGAAGTCTCACCATGATTATCGTAAAAAATGCATATCTCAGCTTGAAACCCCACAAAAACCAAGATATCCCTGGTTCTGCATATCAAACGCACTGTGGAGTGGTGAAAACCCCTGATAACGCGTTTCTCGCATTAAATAGGTCGAAAAGAGCGATCTCGATGTTTCTGCATACTTCGGACAGAGGTCTCCCAAAGATTATCGCAGAAAATGCATATCTCAGCTTGAAGCCCCACGAAAACCAAGATATCTCCGGTTCTGCACATCCAACGAACTGTGGTGTGGTGAAAACCCCAGAAAACGTGTTTCTCACATTAAATAGCTCGAAAAGAGCGCTCTTGATGTTTCTGCATCCTTCGGACTGAAGTCTCACCAAGATTATCGCAGAAAATGCATATCTCAGCATGAAACGCCACGAAAACCATGATTTCGCTGGTACTGCATATCAAACGCACTGTGGAGTGGTGAAAACACCAGATAACGTGTTTCTCGCATTAAATAGCTCGAAAAGTGCGATCTCGGTGATTCTGCATACGTCTAACAGAAGTCTCACCATGATTATCGCAGAAAATGCATATCTCAGCTTGAAACCCCACGAAAACCAAGATATCTCCGTTTCTGCACATCCAACGAACTGTGGTGTGGTGAAAACCCCGGAAAACGTGTTTCTCGCATTAAATAGCTCGAAAAGAGCGCTCTTGATGTTTCTGCATCCTTCGGACAGAAGTCTCACCAAGATTATCGCAGAAAATGCATGTCTCTGCTAGAAACCCCACGAAAACCAAGATATCTCCTATTCTGCATATCCAACGAACTGTGGAGTGGTGAAAACACCAGATAACGTGTTTCTCGCATTAAATAGGTCGAAACGAGCGATCTCGATGATTAAGCATATTTCGGACAGAAGTCTCACCAAGATTATCGTAAAAAATGCATATCTCAGCTTGAAACCCCACGAAAACCCAGATATCGCTGGTTCTACATATCAAACGCACTGTGGAGTGCTGAAAACACCAGATAACGTGTTTCTCGCATTAAATAGCTCGAAGAGTGCGATCTCGATGATTCTGCATACTTCTAACAGAAGTCTCACCATGATTATCGCAGAAAATGCATATCTCAGCTTGAAACCCGACGAAAACCAAACACTGCCGGTTCTGCATATCAAACGCACTGTGGAGTGGTGAAAACACCAGATAACGTGTTTGTTCGCATTAAATAGGTCGAAAAGAGCGATCTCGATGATTCTGCATACTTCTAACAGAAGTCTCACCATGATTATCGCAGAAAATGGATATCTCTGCTAGAAACCGCACAAAAACCAAGATATCTCCTGTTCTGCATATCCAACGAACTGTGGAGTGGTGAAAACCACAGAAAACGTGTTTCTCGCATTAAATAGCTCGAAAAGTACGATCTCGATGACTCTGCATACTTCGGACAGAGGTCTCCCAAAGATTATCGCAGAAAATGCATATCTCAGCTTGAAACCCCACGAAAACCAAGATATCTCCGGTTCTGCACATCCAACGAACTGTGGTGTGGTGAAAACCCCAGAAAACGTGTTTCTCACATTAAATAGCTCGAAAAGAGCGCTCTTGATGTTTCTGCATCCTTCGGACTGAAGTCTCACCAAGATTAACGCAGAAAATGCATATCTCTGCTAGAAACCCCACGAAAACCAAGATATCTCCTGTTCTGCATATCCAACGAACTGTGGAGTGGTGAAATCACCAGATAACGTGTTTCTCGCATTAAATAGGTCGAAACGAGCGATCTCGATGATTAAGCATACTTCGGACAGAAGTCTCACCAAAATTATCGTAAAAAATGCATATCTCAGCTTGAAACCCCACGAAAACCCAGATATCGCTGGTTCTACATATCAAACGCACTGTGGAGTGCTGAAAACACCAGATAACGTGTTTCTCGCTTTAAATAGCTCGAAAAGTGCGATCTCGATGATTCTGCATACGTCTAACAGAAGTCTCACCATGATTATCGCAGAAAATGCATATCTCAGCTTGAAACCCCACGAAAACCAAGATATCTCCGTTTCTGCACATCCAACGAACTGTGGTGTGGTGAAAACCCCAGAAAACGTTTTTCTCGCATTAAATAGCTCGAAAAGAGCGCTCTTGATGTTTCTGCATCCTTCGGACAGAAGTCTCACCAAGATTATCGCAGAAAATGCATGTCTCTGCTAGAAACCCCACGAAAACCAAGATATCTCCTGTTCTGCATATCCATCGAACTGTGGAGTGGTGAAAACCCCAGCAAACGTGTTTCTCGCATTAAATAGCTCGAAAAGTACGATCTCGATGACTCTGCATACTTCGGACAGAAGTCTCACCAAGATTATCGCAGAAAATGCATATCTGAGCTTGAAACCCGACGAAAACCGATCTATCTCCGGTTCTGCACATCAAACGTACCGTGGAGCGTTGAAAACACCAGAAAACGTGTTTCGCGCATTAATTAGCTCGAAAAGAGCGTTCTCGAGGATTCTGCATACTTCTGACAGAAGTCGCACCAGGATTATCGCAGAAAATGCATGTCTCTGCTAGAAACCCCACGAAAACCAAGATATCTCCTGTTCTGCATATCCAACGAACTGTGGAGTGGTGAAAACACCAGATAACGTGTTTCTCGCATTAAATAGCTCGAAAAGTACGATCTCGATGACTCTACATACTTCGGACAGAAGTCTCACATAGATTATCGCAGACAATGTATATCTGAGCTTGAAACCCGACGAAAACCGAGTTATCTCCGGTTCTGCACATCAAACGTACCGTGGAGTGGTGAAAACACCAGAAAACGTGTTTCGCGCATTAAGTAGCTCGAAAAGAGCGATCTCGATGCTTCTGCATACTTCGGACAGAGGTCTCACAAAGATTATCGCAGAAAATGCATATCTCAGCTTGAAACCCCACGAAAACCAAGATATCTCCTGTTCTGCATATCCAACGAACTGTGGAGTGGTGAAAACACCAGATAACGTGTTTCTCGCATTAAATAGGTCGAAACGAGCGATCTCGATGATTAAGCATATTTCGGACAGAAGTCTCACCAAGATTATCGTTAGAAATGCATATCTCAGCTTGAAACCCCACGAAAACCCAGATATCGCTGGTTCTACATATCAAACGCACTGTGGAGTGCTGAAAACACCAGATAACGTGTTTCTCGCATTAAATAGCTCGAAGAGTGCGATCTCGATGATTCTGCATACTTCTAACAGAAGTCTCACCATGATTATCGCAGAAAATGCATATCTCAGCTTGAAACCCGACCGAAACCAAGATATCTCCGGTTCTGCAGGTCAAACGTTCTGTGGAGTGGTGAAAACACCAGATAACGTGTTTCGTGCATTAAGTAGCTCGAAAAGAGCGATCTAGGTGATCCTGCATACTTCTGACAGAAGTCTCACCAAGATTATCGTAGAAAATGCATATCTCAGCTTGAAACCCGACGAAAAACGAGTTATCTCCGGTTCTGCACATCAAACGTACCGTGGAGTGGTGAAAACACCAGATGACGTGTTTCTCGCATTACAGAGCTCGAAAAGCGCGATCTCGTTGATTCTGCATACTTCGGACAGAAGTCTCACCAAGATTATCGTACAACATGCATATCTCAGCTTGAAACCCGACGAAAACCGAGTTATCTCCGGTTCTGCACATCAAACGTACCGTGGAGTGGTGAAAACACCAGAAAACGTGTTTCGAGCATTAAGTAGCTCGAAAAGAGCGTTCTCGAAGATTCTGCATACTTCTGACAGAAGTCTCACCAACATTATCGTAAAACATGCATATCTCAGCTTGATACCCCACGAAAACCAAGATATCGCCGGTTCTGCATATCAAACGCACTGTGGAGTGGTGAAAACACCAGATAACGTGTTTCTCGCATTAAATAGCTCGAAAAGTGCGATCTCGAAGATTCTGCATACTTCTGACCGAAGTCTCACCAGGATTATCGTAGAAAATGCATATCTCAGCTTGAAACCCGACCGAAACCAAGATATCTCCGGTTCTGCATGTCAAACGTACTGTGGAGTGGTGAAAACACCAGAAAAAATGTTTCGTGCATTAAGTAGCTCGAAAAGAGCGATCTAGATGATTCTGCATACATCTGACTGAAGTCTCACCAATATTATCGCTGAAAATGCATATCTCAGCTTGAAACCCCACGAAAACCAAGATATCGCCGGTTCTGCATATCAAACGCACTGTGGAGTGGTGAAAACACCAGATAACGTGTTTCTCGCATTATATAGCTCGAAAAGAGCGATCTAGATGATTCAGCATACTTCGGACAGAAGTCTCACCAAGATTATCACAAGGAAATGCATATCTCAGCTTGAAACCCCACGAAAACCAAGATATCTCCGGTTCTGCATATCCAACGAACTGTGGAGTGGTGAAAATCCCAGAAAACGTGTTTCTCGCATTAAATAGCTCGAAAAGAGCGCTCTCGATGTTTCTGCATACTTCGGACAGATGTTTCACCAAGCTTATCGCAGAAAATGCATATCTCAGCTTGAAACCCCACGAAAACCAAGATATCTACTGTTCTGCATATCAAACGCACTGTGGCGTGGTGAAAACACGAGAAAACGTGTTTCTCGCATTAGCTAGCTCGAAAAGAGCGTTCTCGATGATTCTGCATACTTCTCATAGATGAAACACCAAGATTATCGCAGAAAATGCATATTTCAGCTGGAAACCCCACGAAAACCAAGTTATCGGCGTCTCTACATATCAAACGCACTGTGGAGTGGTGAAAACACGAGATAAAGTGTTTCTCGCATTATATAGCTCGAAAAGAGCGATCTAGATGATTCAGCATACTTCGGACAGAAGTCTCACCAAGATTATCACAAGGAAATGCATATCTCAGCTTGAAACCCCACGAAAACCAAGATATCTCCGGTTCTGCATATCCAACGAACTGTGGAGTGGTGAAAACCCCAGAAAACGTGTTTCTCGCATTAAATAGCTCGAAAAGAGCGCTCTGTATGTTTCTGCATACTTCGGACAGATGTTTCACCAAGCTTATCGCAGAAAATGCATATCTCAGCTTGAAACCCCACGAAAACCAAGATATCTACTGTTCTGCATATCAAACGCACTGTGGCGTGGTGAAAACACGAGAAAACGTGTTCCTCGCATTAGCTAGCTCGAAAAGAGCGTTCTCGATGATTCTGCATACTTCTCATAGATGAAACACCAAGATTATCGCAGAAAATGCATATTTCAGCTGGAAACCCCACGAAAACCAAGTTATCGGCGTCTCTACATATCAAACGCACTATGGAGTGGTGAAAACACCAGATAACGTGTTTCTCGCATTAAATAGCTCGAAAAGTGCGATCTCGAAGGTTCTGCATACTTCTGACAGAAGTCTCACCAGGATTATCGTAGAAAATGCATATCTCAGCTTGAAACCCGGCCGAAACCAAGATATCTCCGGTTCTGCATGTCAAACGTACTGTGGAGTGGTGAAAACACCAGAAAACGTGTTTCGTGCATTAAGTAGCTCGAAAAGATCGTTCTCGAAGATTCTGCATACTTCTGACAGAAGTCTGACCAACATTATCGTAGAAAATGCATATCTCAGCTGGAAACACCACGAAAATCAAGATATCGCCGGTTCTGCATATCAAAAGTACTGTGGAGTGGTGAAAACACCAGAAAACGTGTTTCGTGCATTAAGTAGCTCGAAAAGAGCGATCTAGATGATTCCGCATACTTCTGACTTAATTCTCACCAATATTATCGCAGAAAATGCATATCTCAGCTTGAAACCCCACGAAAACCATGGTATCGCCGGTTCTGCATATCAAACGCACTGTGGAGTGGTGAAAACACCAGATAACGTGTTTCTCGCATTAAATAGCTCGAAAAGAGCGTTCTCGAAGATCCTGCATACGTCTGACAGAAGTCTCACCAAGATTATCGTAGAAAATCCATATCTCAGCTTGAAACCCGACGAAAACCGAGTTATCTCCGGTTCTGCATTTCAAACGTACTGTGGAGTGGTGAAAACAGCAGAAAACGTGTTTCGTGCATTAAGTAGCTCGAAAAGAGCGATCTAGATGATTCTGCATACTTCTGACAAAATACCCACCAAGATTATCGCAGAAAATGAATATCTCAGCTGGAAACAACACGAAAATCAAGATATCGCCGGTTCTGCATATCAAACGCACTGTGGAGTGGTGAAAACACCAGATAACGTGTTTCTCGCATTAAATAGCTCGAAAAGTGCGATCTCGAAGATTCTGCATACTTCTGACAGAAGTCTCACCAGGATTATCGTAGAAAATGCACATCTCAGCTTGAAACCGGACCGAAACCAAGATATCTCCGGTTCTGCATGTCAAACGTACTGTGGAGTGGTGAAAACACCAGAAAACGTGTTTCCTGCATTAAGTAGCTCGAAAAGAGCGATCTAGATGATTCTGCATACTTCTGACTGAAGTCTCACTAATATTATTGCAGAAAATGCATATCTCAGCTTGAAACCCCACGAAAACCAAGATATCTCCGGTTCTGCATATCCAACCAACTGTGGAGTGGTGAAAACCCCAGAAAACGTGTTTCTCGCATTAAATAGCTCGAAAAGCGCGATCTCGATGATTCTGCATACTTCGGACAGAAGTCTCACCAAGATTATCGTAAAACATATATATCTCAGCTTGATACCCCACGAAAACCAAGATATTGCCGGTTCTGCATATCAAACGCACTGTGGAGTGGTGAAAACACCAGAAAACGTGTTTCTCGCATTAAATAGCTCGAAAAGTGCGATCTCGAAGATTCTGCATACTTCTGACAGAAGTCTCACCAGGATTACCGTAGAAAATGCATATCTCAGCTTGAAACCTTACCGAAACCAAGATATCTCCGGTTCTGCATATCAAACGCACTGTGGAGTGGTGAAAACACCAGATAACGTGTTTCTCGCATTAAATAGCTCGAAAAGAGCGATCTAGATGATTCAGCATACTTCGGACAGAAGTCTCACCAAGATTATCGCAGGAAATGCATATCTCAGCTTGAAACCCCACGAAAACCAAGATATCTACTGTTCTGCATTTCAAACGCACTGTGGTGTGGTGAAAACACCAGAAAACGTGTTTCTCACATTAGCTAGCTCGAAAAGAGCGTTCTCGATGATTCTGCACACTTCTCATAGATGAAACACCAAGATTATCGCAGAAAATGCATATTTCAGCTGGAAACCCCACGAAAACCAAGTTATCGGCGTCTCTACATATCAAACGCACTGTGGAGTGGTGAAAACACCAGATAACGTGTTTCTCGCATTAAATAGCTCGAAAAGTGCGATCTCGAAGGTTCTGCATACTTCTGACAGAAGTCTCACAAAGATTATCGCAGAAAATGCATATCTCTGCTTGAAACCCCACGAAAACCTAGATATCTACTGTTCTGCATATCCAACGAACTGTGGAGTGGTGAAAACCCCAGAAAACGTGTTTCTAGCATTAAATAGCTCGAAAAGAGCGCTCTCGACGTTTCTGCATACTTCGGACAGATGTTTCACCAAGCTTATCGTAGAAAATGCATATCTCAGCTTCAAACCCGACGAAAACCAAAATATCTGCGGTTCTGCATATCCAACGCACTGTGGAGTGGTGAAAATACCAGATAACGTGTTTCTCGCACTAAATAGCTCGAAACGAGCGATCTTGATGATTCTGCATACTTCGGAGAGAAGTCTCAACAAGATTATCGCAGAACAGCATATCTCAGCTTGAAACCCCACGAAAACCAAGATATGTACTGTTCTGCATATCAAACGCACTGTGGAGTGGTGAAAACACCAGATAACGTGTTTCTCGCACTAACTAGCTCGAAAAGAGCGTTCTCGAAGATTCGGCATACTTCTGACAGAAGTCTCACCAAGATTATCGCAGAAAATGCATATCTCAGCTTGAAACCCCACGAAAACCAAGATATCGCCGGTTCTGCATATCAAACGCACTGTGGAGTGGTGAAAACAACCAGAGAACGTGTTTCTCGCATTAAATAGCTCGAAAAGAGCGATCTCGATGATTCAGCATACTTCTGACAGAAGTCTCACCAGGATTATCGTAGAAAATGCATATCTCAGCTTGAAACCCGACCGAAACCAAGATATCTCCGGTTCTGCATGTCAAGCGTACTGTAGAGTGGTGAAAATACCAGAAAACGTGTTTCGTGCATTAAGTAGCTCGAAAAGAGCGATCTAGAAGATTCTGCATACTTCTGACAAAAGACCCACCAAGATTATCGCAGAAAATCCATATCTCCGCTGGAAACACCACGAAAACCGAGTTATCTCCGGTTCTGCACATCAAACGTACCGTGGAGTGGTGAAAACACCAGAAAACGAGTTTCTTGCATTAAATAGCTCGAAAAGAGCGCTCTCGATGTTTCTGCATACTTCAGACAGATGTTTCACCAAGATTATCGTAGAAAATGCATATCTTAGCTTGAAACCCGACCGAAACCAAGATATCTCCGGTTCTGCATGTCAAACGTACTGTGGAGTGGTGGAAACACCAGAAAACGTGTTTCGTCCATTAAGTAGCTCGAAAAGAGCGCTCTCGATGTTTCTGCATACTTCGGACAGAAGTCTCACCAAGATTATCGTAAAAAATGCATATCTCATCTTGAAACCCCACGAAAACCAAGATATCGCTGGTTCTGTATATCAAACATACTGTGGGGTGCTGAAAACACCAGATAACGTGTTTGTCGCATTAAATAGCTCGAATAGAGCGATCTCGATGATTCTGCATACTTCGGACAGAGGTCTCACCAATATTATCGCAGAAAATGCATATCTCAGCTTGAAACCCCACGAAAACCAAGATATCTCCGGTTCTGCATATCCAACCAACTGTGGAGTGGTGAAAACCCCAGAAAACGTGTTTCTCGCATTAAATAGCTCGAAAAGCGCGATCTCGATGATTCTGCATACTTCGGACAGAAGTCTCACCAAGATTATCGTAAAACATATATATCTCAGCTTGATACCCCACAAAAACCAAGATATTGCCGGTTCTGCATATCAAACGCACTGTGGAGTGGTGAAAACACCAGAAAACGTGTTTCTCGCATTAAATAGCTCGAAAAGTGCGATCTCGAAGATTCTGCATACTTCTGACAGAAGTCTCACCAGGATTACCGTAGAAAATGCATATCTCAGCTTGAAACCTTACCGAAACCAAGATATCTCCGGTTCTGCATGTCAAACGTTCTGTGGAGTGGTGAAAACACCAGAAAACGTGTTTCGTGCATTAAGTAGCTCGAAAAGAGCGATCTTGATGATTCTGCATTCTTCTGACTGAAGTCTCACCAATATTATTGCAGAAAATGCATATCTCAGCTTGAAACCCCACGAAAACCAAGATATCGTTGGTTCTGCATATCAAACGCACTGTGGAGTGGTGAAAACACCAGATAACGTGTTTATCGCATTAAATAGCTCGAAAAGAGCGATCTAGATGATTCAGCATACTTCGGACAGAAGTCTCACCAACATTATCGCAGGAAACGCATATCTCAGCTTGAAACCCCACGAAAACCAAGATATCTACTGTTCTGCATATCAAACGCACTGTGGCGTGGTGAAAACACCAGAAAACGTGTTTCTCATATTAGCTAGCTCGAAAAGAGCGTTCTCGATGATTCTGCATGCTTCTCATAGATGAAACACCAAGATTATCGCAGAAAATGCATATTTCAGCTGGAAACCCCACGAAAACCAAGTTATCGGCGTCTCTACATATCAAACGCACTGTGGAGTGGTGAAAACACCAGATAACGTGTTTCTCGCATTAAATAGCTCGAAAAGTGCGATCTCGAAGGTTCTGCATACTTCTGACAGAAGTCTCACCAGGATTATCGTAGAAAATGCATATCTCGGCTTGAAACCCGGCCGAAACCAAGATATCTCCGGTTCTGCATGTCAAACGTACTGTGGAGTGGTGAAAACACCAGAAAACGTGTTTCGTGCATTAAGTAGCTCGAAAAGATCGTTCTCGAAGATTCTGCATACTTCTAACAGAAGTCTCTCCAAGATTATCGCAGAAAATGCATATCTCTGCTTGAAACCCCACGAAAACCTAGATATCTACTGTTCTGCATATCCAACGAACTGTGGAGTGGTGAAAACCCCAGAAAACGTGTTTCTAGCATTAAATAGCTCGAAAAGAGCACTCTCGACGTTTCTGCATACTTCGGACAGATGTTTCACCAAGCTTATCGTAGAAAATGCATATCTCAGCTTCAAACCCGACGAAAACCAAAATATCTGCGGTTCCGCATATCCAACGCACTGTGGAGTGGTGAAAATACCAGATAACGTGTTTCTCGCATTAAATAGCTCGAAACGAGCGATCTTGATGATTCTGCATACTTCGGAGAGAAGTCTCAACAAGATTATCGCAGAACAGCATATCTCAGCTTGAAACCCCACGAAAACCAAGATATGTACTGTTCTGCATATCAAACGCACTGTGGAGTGGTGAAAACACCAGATAACGTGTTTCTCGCACTAACTAGCTCGAAAAGAGCGTTCTCGAAGATTCTGCATACTTCTGACAGAAGTCTCACCAAGATTATCGCAGAAAATGCATATCTCAGCTTGAAACCCCACGAAAACCAAGATATCGCCGGTTCTGCATATCAAACGCACTGTGCAGTGGTGAAAACACCAGAAACCGTGTTTCGTGCATTAAGTTGCTCGAAAAGAGCGATCTAGATGATTCTGCATACTTCTTGTAAAAGACCCACCAAGATTATCGCAGAAAATGCATATCTCAGCTGGAAACACCACGAAAATCAAGATATCGCCTGTTCTGCATATCAAACGCACTGTGGAGTGGTGAAAACACCAGATAACGTGTTTCTCGCATTAAATAGCTCGAAAAGAGCGATCTAGATGATTCAGCATACTTCGGACAGAAGTCTCACCAAGATTATCGCAGGAAATGCATATCTCAGCTTGAAACCCCACGAAAACCAAGATATCTACTGTTCTGCATATCAAACGCACTGTGGCGTGGTGAAAACACCAGAAAACGTGTTTCTCACAATAGCTAGCTCGAAAAGAGCGTTCTCGATGATTCTGCATACTTCTCATAGATGAAACACCAAGATTATCGCAGAAAATGCATATTTCAGCTGGAAACCCCACGAAAACCAAGTTATCGGCGTCTCTACATATCAAACGCACTGTGGAGTGGTGAAAACACCAGATAACGTGTTTCTCTCATTAAATAGCTCGAAAAGTGCGATCTCGAAGGTTCTGCATACTTCTGACAGAAGTCTCACCAGGATTATCGTAGAAAATGCATATCTCATCTTGAAACCCGGCCGAAACCAAGATATCTCCGGTTCTGCATGTCAAACGTACTGTGGAGTGGTGAAAACACCAGAAAACGTGTTTCGTGCATTAAGTAGCTCGAAAAGAGCGTTCTCGAAGATTCTGCATACTTCTGACAGAAGTCTCACCAACATTATCGTAGAAAATGCATATCTCAGCTGGAAACACCACGAAAATCAAGATATCGCCGGTTCTGCATATCAAACGCACTGTGGAGTGGTGAAAACACCAGATAACGTGTTTCTCGCATTAAATAGCTCGAAAAGTGCGATCTCGAAGATTCTGCATACTTCTGACAGAAGTCTCACCAGGATTATCGTAGAAAATGCATATCTCAGCTTGAAACCCGACCGAAACCAAGATATCTCCGGTTCTGCATGTCAAGCGTACTGTAGAGTGGTGAAAATACCAGAAAACGTGTTTCGTGCATTAAGTAGCTCGAAAAGAGCGATCTAGAAGATTCTGCATACTTCTGACAAAAGACCCACCAAGATTATCGCAGAAAATCCATATCTCCGCTGGAAACACCACGAAAACCGAGTTATCTCCGGTTCTGCACATCAAACGTACCGTGGAGTGGTGAAAACACCAGAAAACGAGTTTCTAGCATTAAATAGCTCGAAAAGAGCGCTCTCGATGTTTCTGCATACTTCAGACAGATGTTTCACCAAGATTATCGTAGAAAATGCATATTTCAGCTTGAAACCCGACCGAAACCAAGATATCGCTGGTTCTGCATATCAAACGCACTGTGGAGTGCTGAAAACAACAGATAACGTGTTTCTCGCATTAAATAGCTCGAATAGAGCGATCTCGATGATTAAGCATACTTCGGACAGAAGTCTCACCAAGATTATCGCAGAAATTGCATATCTCAGCTTGAATCCCCACGAAAACGAAGATATCGCTGGTTCTGCATATCAAACGCACTGTGGAGTGCTGAAAACAACAGATAACGTGTTTCTCGCATTAAATAGCTCGAATAGAGCGATCTCGATGATTAAGCATACTTCGGACAGAAGTCTCACCAAGCTTATCGTAAAAAATGCATATTTCAGCATGAAACCCCACAAAAACCAAGATATCGCCGGTTCTGCATATCAAACGCACTGTGGAGTGGTGAAAACACCAGATAACGTGTTTCTCGCATTAAATAGCTCGAAAGGAGCGATATCGATGATTCTGCATACTTCGGATAGAAGTCTCACAAAGATAATCGTAAAAAATGCATATCTCAGCTTGAAACCCCACGAAAACCAAGATATCGGCGGCTCTGCATGTCTAACGTACTGTGGAGTGGTGAATACACCAGAAAACGTGTTTCACGCATTAAATAGCTCGAATCGAGCAATCTAGATGATTCTGCATACTTCTGACTGAAGTCTCACCACTATCATCGCAGAAAATGCATATCTCAGCTAGAAACCTCACGAAAATCAAGATGACGCCGGTTCTGCATATCAAACGCACTGTGGAATGGTGAAAACAACCAGATAACGTGTTTCTCGCATTAAATAGCTCGAATAGAGCGATCTCGATGATTCGGCATACTTCTGACAGAAGACTCACCAAGATTATCGCAGAAAATGCATATCTCAGCTGGAAACCCCACGAAAACCAAGATATCGCCTGTTCTGCATATCAGACGCACTGTGGAGTGGTGAAAACACCAGAAAACGTGTTTCTCGCATTAACTAGCTCGATAAGAGCGTTCTCGATGATTCTGCATACTTCTCATAGATGAAACACCAAGTTTATCGCAGAAAATGCATATTTCAGCAGGAAACCCCACGAAAACCAAGTTATCGGCGGCTCTACATATCAAACGCACTGTGGAGTGTGGAAAACACCAGAAAACGTGTTTCTCGCATTAAGTAGCTCGAAAAGAGCGTTCTCGAAGGTTCTGCATACTTCTGACAGAGGTCTCACCAATATTATCGTAGAAAATGCATATCGCAGCTTGAAACTCGACCGAAACCAAGATATATCCGGTTCTGCATGTCAAACGTACAGTGGAGTGGTGAATACACCAGATAACGTGTTTCTCGCATTAAATAGCTCGAATCGAGCGATCTCGATGATTAAGCATACTTCTGACAGAAGTCTCACCAGGGTTATCGCAGAAAATGCATATCCGAGCTTGAAACCCCACGAAAACCAAGATATCGTCGGTTCTGCATATCATACGCACTCTGGAGTGGTGAAAACACCAGGTAACGTGTGTCTCGCATTAAATAGCTCGAAAAGTGCGATCTTGATGATTCTGCATACTTCGGACAGAAATCTCACCAAGATTATCGCAGAAAATGCATATCTCAGCTTGAAACCCCACGAAAACCAAGATATCGCTGGTACTGCATATCAAACGCTCTGTGGAGTGGTGAAAATACCAGATAACGTGTTTCTCGCATTAAATAGCTCGAAAAGAGCGATCTCGATGATTCTGCATACTTCGGACAGAAGTCTCACCAAGATTATCGTAAGAAATGCATATCTCAGCTTGAAACCCCACGAAAGCCAAGATATCGCTGGTTCTGCATATAAAACGCACTGTGGAGTGGTGAAAACACCAGATAAGGTTTTCCTCGCATTAACTATCTCGAAAAGTGCGATCTCGATGATTCAGCATACTTCGGACAGAGGTCTCACCACGATTATCGCAGAAAATGCGTATCTCAGCTTGAAACCCCACGAAAACCAAGATATCTCCGGTTCTGCACATCCAACGAACTGTGGTGTGGTGAAAACCCCAGAAAACGTGTTTCTCGCATTAAATAGCTCGAAAAGAGCGATCTCGATGATTCTGCACACTTCGGACAGAAGTCTCACCAAGATTATCGCAGAAAATGCATATCTCTGCTAGAAACCCCACGAAAACCAAGATATCTCCTGTTCTGCATATCCAACGAACTGTGGAGTGGTGAAAACACCAGATAACGTGTTTCTCGCATTAAATAGGTCGAAACGAGCGATCTCGATGATTAAGCATACTTCGGACAGAAGTCTCACCAAAATTATCGTAAAAAATGCATATCTCAGCTTGAAACCCCACGAAAACCAAGATATCGTCGGTTCTGCATATCATACGCACTCTGGAGTGGTGAAAACACCAGATAACGTGTTTCACGCATTAAATAGCTCGAAAAGTGCGATCTCGATGATTCTGCATACTTCGGACAGAAATCTCACCAGGGTTATCGCAGAAAATGCATATCCGAGCTTGAAACCCAACGAAAACCAAGATATCGTCGGTTCTGCATATCATACGCACTCTGGAGTGGTGTAAACACCAGATAACGTGTTTCTCGCATTAAATAGCTCGAAAAGTGCGATCTCGATGATTCTGCAAACTTCGGACAGAAATCTCACCAAGATTATCGCAGAAAATGCATATCTCAGCTTGAAACCCCACGAAAACCAAGATATCGCTGGTACTGCATATCAAACGCTCTGTGGAGTGGTGAAAATACCAGATAACGTGTTTCTCGCATTAAATAGGTCGAAACGAGCGATCTCGATGATTAAGCATACTTCGGACAGAAGTCTCACCAAAATTATCGTAAAAAATGCATATCTCAGCTTGAAACCCCACGAAAACCCAGATATGAATGGTTCTACATATCAAACGCACTGTGGAGTGCTGAAAACACCAGATAACGTGTTTCTCGCATTAAATAGCTCGAAAAGTGCGATCTCGATGATTCTGCATACTTCTAACAGAAGTCTCACCATGATTATCGCAGAAAATGCATATCTCAGCTTGAAACCCGACGAAAACCAAACATTGCCGGTTCTGCATATCATACGCACTGTGGAGTGGTGAAAACACCAGATAACGTGTTTCTCGCATTAAATAGCTCGAATCGAGCGATCTCGATGTTTCTGCATACTTCTCATAGATAAAACACCAAGATTATCGCAGAAAATGCATATTTCAGCAGGAAACCCAACGAAAACCAAGATGTCGCCGGTTCTGCATATCAAACGCACTGTGGAGTGGTCAATACACCAGATAACGTGGTCCTCGCATTAACTAGATCGAAAAGAGCGATCTCGATGATTCTGCACACTTCGGACAGAAGTCTCACCAAGATTATCGTAGAAAATGCATATCTCAGCTTGAAACCCCACGAATACCCAGATATCGCTGGTTCTACATATCAAACGCACTGTGGAGTGCTGAAAACACCAGATAACGTGTTTCTCGCATTAAATAGCTCGAAAAATGCGATCTCGATGATTCTGCATACTTCGGACAGAAATCTCACCAAGATTATCGCAGAAAATGCATATCTCAGCTAGAAACCCCACGAAAACCAAGATATCGCTGGTACTGCATATCAAACGCACTGTGGAGTGGAGAAAACACCAGATAAGGTTTTTCTCGCATTAACTATCTCGAAAAGTGCGATCTCCATGATTCAGCATACTTCGGACAGAGGTCTCACAAAGATTATCGCAGAAAATGCATATCTCAGCTTGAAACCCCACGAAAACCAAGATATCTCCGGTTCTGCACATCCAACGAACTGTGGTGTGGCGAAAACCCCAGAAAACGTGTTTCTCACATTAAATAGCTCGAAAAGAGCGCTCTTGATGTTTCTGCATCCTTCGGACTGAAGTCTCACCAAGATTATCGCAGAAAATGCATATCTCTGCTAGAAACCCCACCAAAACCAAGATATCTCCTGTTCTGCAGATCCAACGAACTGTGGAGTGGTGAAAACACCAGATAACGTGTTTCTCGCATTAAATAGCTCGAAACGAGCGATCTCGATGATTAAGCATACTTCGGACAGAAGTTTCACCAAGATTATCGCAGAAAATGCATATCTCAGCTTGAAACCCCACTAAAACCAAGATATCGCCGGTTCTGCATATCAAACGAACTGTGGAGTGGTGAAAACACCAAATAACGTGTTTCTCGCATTAAAAAGCTCGAAAAGAGTGCTTTCGATGTTTTTGCATACTTCGGAGAGATGTCTCACCAAGCTTATCGTAGAAAATGCATATCTCAGCTTGAAACCCGACGAAAACCAAAATATCTCCGGTTCTGCATATCCAACGCACTGTGGAGTGGTGAAAACACCAGATAACGTGAATCTCGCATTAAATAGCTCGAAAAGTGCGATCTCGATGATTCTGCATACTTCTAACAGAAGTCTCACCATGATTATCGCAGAAAATGCATATCTCAGCTTGAAACCCGACGAAAACCAAACATTGCCGGTTCTGCATATCATACGCACTGAGGAGTGGTGAAAACACCAGATAACGTGTTTCTCACATTAAATAGCACGAATCGAGCGATCTCGATGATTAAGCATACTTCGGACAGAAGTCTCACCAAGATTATCGCAGAAATTGCATATCTCAGCTTGAATCCCCACGAAAACGAAGATATCGCTGGTTCTGCATATCAAACGCTCTGTGGAGTGGTGAAAATACCAGATAACGTGTTTCTCGCATTAAATAGGTCGAAACGAGCGATCTCGATGATTAAGCATACTTCGGACAGAAGTCTCACCAAAATTATCGTAAAAAATGCATATCTCAGCTTGAAACCCCACGAAAACCCAGATATGAATGGTTCTACATATCAAACGCACTGTGGAGTGCTGAAAACACCAGATAACGTGCTTCTCGCATTAAATAGCTCGAAAAGTGCGATCTCGATGATTCTGCATACTTCTAACAGAAGTCTCACCACGATTATCGCAGAAAATGCATATCTCAGCTTGAAACCCGACGAAAACCAAACATTGCCGGTTCTGCATATCATACGCACTGTGGAGTGGTGAAAACACCAGATAACGTGTTTCTCGCATTAAATAGCTCGAATCGAGCGATCTCGATGTTTCTGCATACTTCTCATAGATAAAACACCAAGATTATCGCAGAAAATGCATATTTCAGCAGGAAACCCAACGAAAACCAAGATGTCGCCGGTTCTGCATATCAAACGCACTGTGGAGTGGTCAATACACCAGATAACGTGGTCCTCGCATTAACTAGATCGAAAAGAGCGATCTCGATGATTCTGCACACTTCGGACAGAAGTCTCACCAAGATTATCGTAGAAAATGCATATCTCAGCTTGAAACCCCACGAATACCCAGATATCGCTGGTTCTACATATCAAACGCACTGTGGAGTGCTGAAAACACCAGATAACGTGTTTCTCGCATTAAATAGCTCGAAAAATGCGATCTCGATGATTCTGCATACTTCGGACAGAAATCTCACCAAGATTATCGCAGAAAATGCATATCTCAGCTTGAAACCCCACGAAAACCAAGATATCGCTGGTACTGCATATCAAACGCACTGTGGAGTGGAGAAAACACCAGATAAGGTTTTTCTCGCATTAACTATCTCGAAAAGTGCGATCTCCATGATTCAGCATACTTCGGACAGAGGTCTCACAAAGATTATCGCAGAAAATGCATATCTCAGCTTGAAACCCCACGAAAACCAAGATATCTCCGGTTCTGCACATCCAACGAACTGTGGTGTGGTGAAAACCCCAGAAAACGTGTTTCTCGCATTAAACAGGTCGAAACGAGCGATCTCGATGATTAAGCATACTTCGGACAGAAGTCTCACCAAAATTATCGTAAAAAATGCATATCTCAGCTTGAATCCCCACGAAAACCCAGATATCGCTGGTTCTACATATCAAACGCACTGTGGAGTGCTGAAAACACCAGATAACGTGTTTCTCGCATTAAATAGCTCGAAAAGTGCGATCTCGATGATTCTGCATACTTCTAACAGAAGTCTCACCAGGGTTATCGCAGAAAATGCATATCCGAGCTTGAAACCCCACGAAAACCAAGATATCGTCGGTTCTGCATATCATACGCACTCTGGAGTGGTGAAAACACCAGATAACGTGTTTCTCGCATTAAATTGGTCGAAAAGAGCGATCTCGATTTTTCTGCATGCTTCGGACAGAGGTCTCACAAAGATTATCGCAGAAAATGCATATCTCAGCTTGAAACCCCACGAAAACCAAGATATCTCCGGTTCTGCACATCCAACGAACTGTGGTGTGGCGAAAACCCCAGATAACGTGTTTCTCACATTAAATAGCTCGAAAAGAGCGCTCTTGATGTTTCTGCATCCTTCGGACTGAAGTCTCACCCAGATTATCGCAGAAAATGCATATCTCTGCTAGAAACCCCACGAAAACCCTGATATCGCTGGTTCTACGTATCAAACGCACTGTGGAGTGCTGGAAACACCAGATAACGTGTTTCTCGCATTAAATAGCTCCAAAAGTGCGATCTCGATGATTCTGCATACTTCGGACAGAAGTCTCACCATGATTATCGTAAAAAATGCATATCTCAGCTTGAAACCCCACAAATACCAAGATATCCCTGGTTCTGCATATCAAACGCACTGTGGAGTCGTGAAAACACCAGATAACGTGTTTCTCGCATTAAATAGGTCGAAAAGAGCGATCTCGATTTTACTGCATGCTTCGGACAGAGGTCTCACAAAGATTATCGCAGAAAATGCATATCTCAGCTTGAAACCCCACGAAAACCAAGATATCTCCGGTTCTGCACATCCAACGAACTGTGGTGTGGCGAAAACCCCAGAAAACGTGTTTCTCACATTAAATAGCTCGAAAAGAGCGCTCTTGATGTTTCTGCATCCTTCGGACTGAAGTCTCACCAAGATTATCGCAGAAAATGCATATCTCTGCTAGAAACCCCACCAAAACCAAGATATCTCCTGTTCTGCAGATCCAACGAACTGTGGAGTGGTGAAAACACCAGATAACGTGTTTCTCGCATTAAATAGCTCGAAACGAGCGATCTCGATGATTAAGCATACTTCGGACAGAAGTTTCACCAAGATTATCGCAGAAAATGCATATCTCAGCTTGAAACCCCACTAAAACCAAGATATCGCCGGTTCTGCATATCAAACGAACTGTGGAGTGGTGAAAACACCAAATAACGTGTTTCTCGCATTAAAAAGCTCGAAAAGAGTGCTTTCGATGTTTTTGCATACTTCGGAGAGATGTCTCACCAAGCTTATCGTAGAAAATGCATATCTCAGCTTGAAACCCGACGAAAACCAAAATATCTCCGGTTCTGCATATCGAACGCACTGTGGAGTGGTGAAAACACCAGATAACGTGTTTCTCGCATTAAATAGCTCGAAACGAGCGATCTCGATGATTCTGCACACTTCGGACAGAAGTCTCACCAAGATTATCGCAGATAATGCATATCTCAGCTTGAAACCCCACGAAAAGCAAGATATCGCCGGTTCTGCATATCATACGCACTGTGGAGTGGTGAAAACACCAGATAACGTGTTTCTCGCATTAAATAGCTCGACAAGTGCGATCTCGATGATTCTGCATACTTCTAACAGAAGTCTCACCATGATTATCGCAGAAAATGCATATCACTGCTAGAAACCCCACGAAAACCAAGATATCTCCTGTTCTGCATATCCAACGAAGTGTGGAGTGGTGAAAACACCAGATAACGTGTTTCTCGCATTAAATAGCTCGAAAAGTGCGATCTCGATGATTCTCCATACTTCGGACAGAAGTCTCACCATGATTATCGCAGAAAATGCATATCTCTGCTAGAAACCGCACGAAAACCAAGATATCTCCTGTTCTGCATATCCAACGAACTGTGGAGTGGTGAAAACCCCAGAAAACGTGTTTCTCGCATTAAATAGCTCGAAAAATACGATCTCGATGACTCTGCATACTTCGGATAGAAGTCTCGCCAAGATTATCGCAGAAAATGCATATCTGAGATTGAAACCACACGAAAACCAAGATATCGTCGGTTCTGCATATCATACGCACTGTGGAGTGGTGAAAACACCAGATAACGTGTTTCTCGCATTAAATAGCTCGAAAAGAGCGATCTCGATGATTCTGCATTCTTCGGACAGAAGTCTCACCAAGATTATCGCAAAAATTGCATATCTCAGCTTGATTCCCCACGAAAACGAAGATATCGCTGGTTCTGCATATCAAACGCACTGTGGAGTGCTGAAAACAACAGATAACGTGTTTCTCGCATTAAATAGCTCGAATAGAGCGATCTCGATGATTAAGCATACTTCGGACAGAAGTCTCACCAAGCTTATCGTAAAAAATGCATATCTCAGCATGAAACCCCACAAAAACCAAGATATCGCCGGTTCTGCATATCAAACGCACTGTGTAATGGTGAAAACACCAGATAACGTGTTTCTCGCATTAAATAGCTCGAAAAGTGCGATCTCGATGATTCTGCATACTTCGGACGGAAGTCTCACCAAGATTATCGTAAAAAATGCATATCTCAGCTTGAAACCCCACGAAAGCCAAGATATCGCTGGTTCTGCATATCAAACGCACTGTGGAGTGGTGAAAACACCAGGTAAGGTTTTCCTCGCATTAACTATCTCGAAAAGTGCGATCTCGATGATTCAGCATACTTCGGACAGAGGTCTCACCAAGATTATCGCAGAAAATGCATATCTCAGCTTGAAACCCCACGAAAACCAAGATATCCCTGGTTCTGCATATCAAACGCACTGTGGAGTGGTGAAAACACCAGATAACGTGTTTCTCGCATTAAATAGGTCGAAAAGAGCGATCTCGATTTTTCTGCATGCTTCGGACAGAGGTCTCACAAAGATTATCGCAGAAAATGCATATCTCAGCTTGAAACCCCACGAAAACCAAGATATCTCCGGTTCTGCACATCCAACGAACTGTGGTGTGGCGAAAACCCCAGATAACGTGTTTCTCACATTAAATAGCTCGAAAAGAGCGCTCTTGATGTTTCTGCATCCTTCGGACTGAAGTCTCACCTAGATTATCGCAGAAAATGCATATCTCTTCTAGAAACCCCACGAAAACCAAGATATCTCCTGTTCTGCATATCCAACGAACTGTGGAGTGGTGAAAACACCAAATAACGTGTTTCTCGCATTAGAAAGCTCGAAAAGAGTGCTCTCGATGTTTCTGCAACCTTCGGAGAGATGTCTCACCAAGATTATCGCAGAAAATGCATATCTCAGCTTGAAAACCCTCGAAAACCAAGATATCACCTGTTCTGCATATCCAACGAACTGTGGTGTGATAAAAACTCCAGAAAACGTGTTTCTCGCATTAAATAGCTCGCAAAGAGCGATCTCGATGATTCTGCACACTTCGGACAGAAGTCTCACCAAGATTATCGCAGAAAATGCATATCTCAGCTTGAAACCCCACGAAAACCCTGATATCGCTGGTTCTACGTATCAAACGCACTGTGGAGTGGTGAAAACACCAGATAACGTGTTGCTCCCATTAAATAGCTCGAAAAGTGCGATCTCGAGGAATCTGCATACTTCGGACAGAAGTCTCACCAAGATTATCGCAGAAAATGCATATCTCAGCTTGAAACCCCACGAAAACCCTGATATCGCTGGTTCTACGTATCAAACGCACTGTGGAGTGTTGGAAACACCAGATAACGTGTTTCTCGCATTAAATAGCTCGAAAAGTGCGATCTCGATGATTCTGCATACTTCGGACAGAAGTCTCACCATGATTATCGTAAAAAATGCATATCTCAGCTTGAAACCCCACAAAAACCAAGATATCACCGGTTCTGCATATCAAACGCACTGTGGAGTGGTGAAAACACCAGATAACGTGTTGCTCGCATTAAATAGCTCGAAAAGTGCGATCTCGATGATTCTGCATACTTCGGACAGAAGTCTCACCAAGATTATCGCAGAAAATGCATATCTCAGCTTGAAACCCCACGAAAACCCTGATATCGCTGGTTCTACGTATCAAACGCACTGTGGAGTGCTGGAAACACCAGATAACGTGTTTCTCGCATTAAATAGCTCGAAAAGTGCGATCTCGATGATTCTGCATACTTCGGACAGAAGTCTCACCATGATTATCGTAAAAAATGCATATCTCTGCTTGAAACCCCTCAAAAACCAAGATATCCCTGGTTCTGCATATCAAACGCACTGTGGAGTGGTGAAAACACCAGATAACGTGTTTCTCGCATTAAATAGGTCGAAAAGAGCGATCTCGATTTTTCTGCATGCTTCGGACAGAGGTCTCACAACGATTATCGCAGAAAATGCATATCTCAGCTTGAAACCCCACGAAAACCAAGATATCTCCTGTTCTGCATATCCAACGAACTGTGGAGTGGTGAAAACACCAGATAACGTGTTTCTCGCATTAAATAGCTCGAAACGAGCGATCGCGATGATTCTGCATACTTCGGACAGAAGTCTCACCAAGATTATCGCAGAAAATGGATATCTGAGCTTGAAACCCCACGAAAACCAAGATATCGCCGGTTCTGCATATCATACGCACTGTGGAATGGTGAAAACACCAGATAACGTGTTTCTCGCATTAAATAGCTCGAAAAGTGCGATCTCGATGATTCTGCATACTTCTAACAGAAGTCTCACCATGATTATCGCAGAAAATGCATATCACTGCTAGAAACCCCACGAAAACCAAGATATCTCCTGTTCTGCATATCCAACGAACTGTGGAGTGGTGAAAACACCAGATAACGTGTTTCTCGCATTAAATAGCTCGAAACGAGCGATCTCGATGATTAAGCATACTTCGGACAGAAGTTTCACCAAGATTATCGCAGAAAATGCATATCTCAGCTTGAAACCCCACTAAAACCAAGATATCGCCGGTTCTGCATATCAAACGAACTGTGGAGTGGTGAAAACACCAAATAACGTGTTTCTCGCATTAAAAAGCTCGAAAAGAGTGCTTTCGATGTTTTTGCATACTTCGGAGAGATGTCTCACCAAGCTTATCGTAGAAAATGCATATCTCAGCTTGAAACCCGACGAAAACCAAAATATCTCCGGTTCTGCATATCCAACGCACTGTGGAGTGGTGAAAACACCAGATAACGTGTTTCTCGCATTAAATAGCTCGAAACGAGCGATCTCGATGATTCTGCACACTTCGGACAGAAGTCTCACCAAGATTATCGCAGATAATGCATATCTCAGCTTGAAACCCCACGAAAAGCAAGATATCGCCGGTTCTGCATATCATACGCACTGTGGAGTGGTGAAAACACCAGATAACGTGTTTCTCGCATTAAATAGCTCGACAAGTGCGATCTCGATGATTCTGCATACTTCTAACAGAAGTCTCACCATGATTATCGCAGAAAATGCATATCACTGCTAGAAACCCCACGAAAACCAAGATATCTCCTGTTCTGCATATCCAACGAAGTGTGGAGTGGTGAAAACACCAGATAACGTGTTTCTCGCATTAAATAGCTCGAAAAGTGCGATCTCGATGATTCTCCATACTTCGGACAGAAGTCTCACCATGATTATCGCAGAAAATGCATATCTCTGCTAGAAACCGCACGAAAACCAAGATATCTCCTGTTCTGCATATCCAACGAACTGTGGAGTGGTGAAAACCCCAGAAAACGTGTTTCTCGCATTAAATAGCTCGAAAAATACGATCTCGATGACTCTGCATACTTCGGATAGAAGTCTCGCCAAGATTATCGCAGAAAATGCATATCTGAGATTGAAACCACACGAAAACCAAGATATCGTCGGTTCTGCATATCATACGCACTGTGGAGTGGTGAAAACACCAGATAACGTGTTTCTCGCATTAAACAGCTCGAAACGAGCGATCTCGATGATTAAGCATACTTCGGACAGAAGTCTCACCAAGATTATCGCAAAAATTGCATATCTCAGCTTGAATCCCCACGAAAACGAAGATATCGCTGGTTCTGCATATCAAACGCACTGTGGAGTGCTGAAAACAACAGATAACGTGTTTCTCGCATTAAATAGCTCGAATAGAGCGATCTCGATGATTAAGCATACTTCGGACAGAAGTCTCACCAAGCTTATCGTAAAAAATGCATATCTCAGCATGAAACCCCACAAAAACCAAGATATCGCCGGTTCTGCATATCAAACGCACTGTGGAGTGGTGAAAACACCAGATAACGTGTTTCTCGCATTAAATAGCTCGAAAAGTGCGATCTCGATGATTCTGCATACTTCGGACGGAAATCTCACCAAGATTATCGCAGAAAATGCATATCTCAGCTTGAAACCCCACGAAAACCAAGATATCGCTGGTACTGCATATCAAACGCTCTGTGGAGTGGTGAAAATACCAGATAACGTGTTTCTCGCATTAAATAGCTCGAAAAGAGCGATCTCGATGATTCTGCATTCTTCGGATAGAAGTCTCACCAAGATTATCGTAAAAAATGCATATCTCAGCTTGAAACCCCACGAAAGCCAAGATATCGCTGGTTCTGCATATCAAACGCACTGTGGAGTGGTGAAAACACCAGGTAAGGTTTTCCTCGCATTAACTATCTCGAAAAGTGCGATCTCGATGATTCAGCATACTTCGGACAGAGGTCTCACCAAGATTATCGCAGAAAATGCATATCTCAGCTTGAAACCCCACGAAAACCAAGATATCCCTGGTTCTGCATATCAAATGCACTAAGGAGTGGTGAAAACACCAGATAACGTGTTTCTCGCATTAAATAAGTCGAAAAGAGCGATCTCGATTTTTCTGCATGCTTCGGACAGAGGTCTCACAAAGATTATCGCAGAAAATGCATATCTCAGCTTGAAACCCCACGAAAACCAAGATATCTCCGGTTCTGCACATCCAACGAACTGTGGTGTGGCGAAAACCCCAGATAACGTGTTTCTCACATTAAATAGCTCGAAAAGAGCGCTCTTGATGTTTCTGCATCCTTCGGACTGAAGTCTCACCTAGATTATCGCAGAAAATGCATATCTCTTCTAGAAACCCCACGAAAACCAAGATATCTCCTGTTCTGCATATCCAACGAACTGTGGAGTGGTGAAAACACCAAATAACGTGTTTCTCGCATTAAAAAGCTCGAAAAGAGTGCTCTCGATGTTTCTGCATACTTCGGAGAGATGTCTCACCAAGATTATCGCAGAAAATGCATATCTCAGCTTGAAAACCCTCGAAAACCAAGATATCACCTGTTCTGCATATCCAACGAACTGTGGTGTGATAAAAACTCCAGAAAACGTGTTTCTCGCATTGAATAGCTCGCAAAGAGCGATCTCGATGATTCTGCACACTTCGGACAGAAGTCTCACCAAGATTATCGCAGAAAATGCATATCTCAGCTTGAAACCCCACGAAAACCCTGATATCGCTGGTTCTACGTATCAAACGCACTGTGGAGTGTTGGAAACACCAGATAACGTGTTTCTCGCATTAAATAGCTCGAAAAGTGCGATCTCGATGATTCTGCATACTTCGGACAGAAGTCTCACCATGATTATCGTAAAAAATGCATATCTCAGCTTGAAACCCCACAAAAACCAAGATATCACCGGTTCTGCATATCAAACGCACTGTGGAGTGGTGAAAACACCAGATAACGTGTTGCTCGCATTAAATAGCTCGAAAAGTGCGATCTCGATGATTCTGCATACTTCGGACAGAAGTCTCACCAAGATTATCGCAGAAAATGCATATCTCAGCTTGAAACCCCACGAAAACCCTGATATCGCTGGTTCTACGTATCAAACGCACTGTGGAGTGCTGGAAACACCAGATAACGTGTTTCTCGCATTAAATAGCTCGAAAAGTGCGATCTCGATGATTCTGCATACTTCGGACAGAAGTCTCACCATGATTATCGTAAAAAATGCATATCTCTGCTTGAAACCCCACAAAAACCAAGATATCCCTGGTTCTGCATATCAAACGCACTGTGGAGTGGTGAAAACACCAGATAACGTGTTTCTCGCATTAAATAGGTCGAAAAGAGCGATCTCGATTTTTCTGCATGCTTCGGACAGAGGTCTCACAACGATTATCGCAGAAAATGCATATCTCAGCTTGAAACCCCACGAAAACCAAGATATCTCCTGTTCTGCATATCCAACGAACTGTGGAGTGGTGAAAACACCAGATAACGTGTTTCTCGCATTAAATAGCTCGAAACGAGCGATCGCGATGATTCTGCATACTTCGGACAGAAGTCTCACCAAGATTATCGCAGAAAATGGATATCTGAGCTTGAAACCCCACGAAAACCAAGATATCGCCGGTTCTGCATATCATACGCACTGTGGAATGGTGAAAACACCAGATAACGTGTTTCTCGCATTAAATAGCTCGAAAAGTGCGATCTCGATGATTCTGCATACTTCTAACAGAAGTCTCACCATGATTATCGCAGAAAATGCATATCACTGCTAGAAACCCCACGAAAACCAAGATATCTCCTGTTCTGCATATCCAACGAACTGTGGAGTGGTGAAAACACCAGATAACGTGTTTCTCGCATTAAATAGCTCGAAAAGTGCGATCTCGATGATTCTGCATACTTCGGACAGAAGTCTCACCATGATTATCGCAGAAAATGCATATCTCTGCTAGAAACCGCACGAAAACCAAGATATCTCCTGTTCTGCATATCCAACGAACTGTGGAGTGGTGAAAACCCCAGAAAACGTGTTTCTCGCATTAAATAGCTCGAAAAATACGATCTCGATGACTCTGCATACTTCGGATAGAAGTCTCACCAAGATTATCGCAGTAATTGCATATCTCAGCTTGAAACCACACGAAAACCAAGATATCGCTGGTTCTGCATATCAAACGCACTGTGGAGTGCTGAAAACACCCGATAACGTGTTTCTCGCATTAAATAGCTCGAATAGAGCGATCTCGATGATTAAGCATACTTCGGACAGAAGTCTCACCAAGATTATCGCAGAAAATGCATATCTCAGCTTGAAACCCCACGAAAACCCTGATATCGCTGGTTCTACGTATCAAACGCACTGTGGAGTGTTGGAAACACCAGATAACGTGTTTCTCGCATTAAATAGCTCGAAAAGTGCGATCTCGATGATTCTGCATACTTCGGACAGAAGTCTCACCAAGATTATCGCAGAAAATGCATATCTCAGCTTGAAACCCCACGAAAACCAAGATATCCCTGGTTCTGCATATCAAACGCACTGTGGAGTGGTGAAAACACCAGATAACGTGTTTCTCGCATTAAATAGGTCGAAAAGAGCGATCTCGATTTTTCTGCATGCTTCGGACAGAGGTCTCACAAAGATTATCGCAGAAAATGCATATCTCAGCTTGAAACCCCACGAAAAGCAAGATATCTCCGGTTCTGCACATCCAACGAACTGTGGTGTGGCGAAAACCCCAGATAACGTGTTTCTCACATTAAATAGCTCGAAAAGAGCGCTCTTGATGTTTCTGCATCCTTCGGACTGAAGTCTCACCCAGATTATCGCAGAAAATGCATATCTCTGCTAGAAACCCCACGAAAACCAAGATATCCCTGGTTCTGCATATCAAACGCACTGTGGAGTGGTGAAAACACCAGATAACGTGTTTCTCGCATTAAATAGGTCGAAAAGAGCGATCTCGATTTTTCTGCATGCTTCGGACAGAGGTCTCACAAAGATTATCGCAGAAAATGCATATCTCTGCTAGAAACCCCACGAAAACCAAGATATCTCCTGTTCTGCATATCCAACGAACTGTGGAGTGGTGAAAACACCAAATAACGTGTTTCTCGCATTAAAAAGCTCGAAAAGAGTGCTCTCGATGTTTCTGCATACTTCGGACAGATGTCTCACCAAGATTATCGCAGAAAATGCATATCTCAGCTTGAAAACCCTCGAAAACCAAGATATCACCTGTTCTGCATATCCAACGAACTGTGGTGTGGTAAAAACCCCAGAAAACGTGTTTCTCGCATTAAATAGCTCGCAAAGAGCGTTCTCGATGATTCTGCACACTTCGGACAGAAGTCTCACCAAGATTATCGCAGAAAATGCATATCTCAGCTTGAAACCCCACGAAAACCCTGATATCGCTGGTTCTACGTATCAAACGCACTGTGGAGTGGTGAAAACACCAGATAACGTGTTGCTCGCATTAAATAGCTCGAAAAGTGCGATCTCGATGATTCTGCATACTTCGGACAGAAGTCTCACCAAGATTATCGCAGAAAATGCATATCTCAGCTTGAAACCCCACGAAAACCCTGATATCGCTGGTTCTACGTATCAAACGCACTGTGGAGTGCTGGAAACACCAGATAACGTGTTTCTCGCATTAAATAGCTCGAAAAGTGCGATCTCGATGATTCTGCATACTTCGGACAGAAGTCTCACCATGATTATCGTAAAAAATGCATATCTCAGCTTGAAACCCCACAAAAACCAAGATATCCCTGGTTCTGCATATCAAACGCACTGTGGAGTGGTGAAAACACCAGATAACGTGTTTCTCGCATTAAATAGGTCGAAAAGAGCGATCTCGATTTTTCTGCATGCTTCGGACAGAGGTCTCACAACGATTATCGCAGAAAATGCATATCTCAGCTTGAAACCACACGAAAAGCAAGATATCGCCGGTTCTGCATATCATACGCACTGTGGAATGGTGAAAACACCAGATAACGTGTTTCTCGCATTAAATAGCTCGAAAAGTGCGATCTCGATGATTCTGCATACTTCTAACAGAAGTCTCACCATGATTATCGCAGAAAATGCATATCACTGCTAGAAACCCCACGAAAACCAAGATATCTCCTGTTCTGCATATCCAACGAACTGTGGAGTGGTGAAAACACCAGATAACGTGTTTCTCGCATTTAATAGCTCGAAAAGTGCGATCTCGATGATTCTGCATACTTCGGACAGAAGTCTCACCATGATTATCGCAGAAAATGCATATCTCAGCTTGAAACCCCACGAAAACCCTGATATCGCTGGTTCTACGTATCAAACGCACTGTGGAGTGTTGGAAACACCAGATAACGTGTTTCTCGCATTAAATAGCTCGAAAAGTGCGATCTCGATGATTCTGCATCCTTCGGACAGAAGTCTCACCATGATTATCGTAAAAAATGCATATCTCAGCTTGAAACCCCACAAAAACCAAGATATCACCGGTTCTGCATATCAAACGCACTGTGGAGTGGTGAAAACACCAGATAACGTGTTTCTCGCATTAAATAGCTCGAAAAGTGCGATCTCGATGATTCTGCATACTTCTAACAGAAGTCTCACCATGATTATCGCAGAAAATGCATATCTCTGCTAGAAACCGCACGAAAACCAAGATATCTCCTGTTCTGCATATCCAACGAACTGTAGAGTGGTGAAAACCCCAGAAAACGTGTTTCTCGCATTAAATAGCTCGAAAAATACGATCTCGATGACTCTGCATACTTCGGATAGAAGTCTCACCAAGATTATCGCAGTAGTTGCATATCTCAGCTTGAAACCCCACGAAAACCAAGATATCGCTGGTTCTGCATATCAAACGCACTGTGGAGTGCTGAAAACACCCGATAACGTGTTTCTCGCATTAAATAGCTCGAATAGAGCGATCTCGATGATTAAGCATACTTCGGACAGAAGTCTCACTAAGATTATCGTAAAAAATGCATATCTCAGCTTGAAACCCCACAAAAACCAAGATATCACCGGTTCTGCATATCAAACGCACAGTGGAGTGGTGAAAACAACAGATAACGTGTTTCTCGCATTAAATAGCTCGAATAGAGCGATCTCGATGATTAAGCATACTTCGGACAGAAGTCTCACCAACCTTATCGTAAAAAATGCATATCTCAGCATGAAACCCCACAAAAACGAAGATATCGCCGGTTCTGCATATCATACGCACTGTGGAGTGGTGAAAACACCAGATAACGTGTTTCTCGCATTAAACAGCTCGAAACGAGCGATCTCGATGATTAAGCATACTTCGGACAGAAGTCTCACCAAGATTATCGCAGAAATTGGATATCTCAGCTTGAATCCCCACGAAAACGAAGATATCGCTGGTTCTGCATATCAAACGCACTGTGGAGTGCTGAAAATAACAGATAACGTGTTTCTCGCATTAAATAGCTCGAATAGAGCGATCTCGATGATTAAGCATACTTCGGACAGAAGTCTCACCAACCTTATCGTAAAAAATGCATATCTCAGCATGAAACCCCACAAAAACGAAGATATCGCCGGTTCTGCATATCAAACGCACTGTGGAGTGGTGAAAACACCAGATAACGTGTTTCTCGCATTAAATAGCTCGAAAAGTGCGATCTCGATGATTCTGCATACTTCGGACGGAAATCTCACCAAGATTATCGCAGAAAATGCATATCTCAGCTTGAAACCCCACGAAAACCAAGATATCGCTGGTACTGCATATCAAACGCTCTGTGGAGTGGTGAAAATACCAGATAACGTGTTTCTCGCATTAAATAGCTCGAAAAGAGCGATCTCGATGATTCTGCATTCTTCGGACAGAAGTCTCACCAAGATTATCGTAAAAAATGCATATCTCAGCTTGAAACCCCACGAAAGCCAAGATATCGCTGGTTCTGCATATCAAACGCACTGTGGAGTGGTGAAAACACCAGGTAAGGTTTTCCTCGCATTAACTATCTCGAAAAGTGCGATCTCGATGATTCAGCATACTTCGGACAGAGGTCTCACCAAGATTATCGCAGAAAATGCATATCTCAGCTTGAAACCCCACGAAAACCAAGATATCCCTGGTTCTGCATATCAAACGCACTGTGGAGTGGTGAAAACACCAGATAACGTGTTTCTCGCATTAAATAGGTCGAAAAGAGCGATCTCGATTTTTCTGCATGCTTCGGACAGAGGTCTCACAAAGATTATCTCAGCTTGAAACCCCACGAAAACCAAGATATCTCCGGTTCTGCACATCCAACGAACTGTGGTGTGGCGAAAACCCCAGATAACGTGTTTCTCTCATTAAATAGCTCGAAAAGAGCGCTCTTGATGTTTCTGCATCCTTCGGACTGAAGTCTCACCCAGATTATCGCAGAAAATGCATATCTCTGCTAGAAACCCCACGAAAACCAAGATATCTCCTGTTCTGCATATCCAACGAACTGTGGAGTGGTGAAAACACCAAATAACGTGTTTCTCGCATTAAAAAGCTCGAAAAGAGTGCTCTCGATGTTTCTGCATACTTCGGAGAGATGTCTCACCAAGATTATCGCAGAAAATGCATATCTCAGCTTGAAAACCCTCGAAAACCAAGATATCACCTGTTCTGCATATCCAACGAACTGTGGTGTGGTAAAAACCCCAGAAAACGTGTTTTTCGCATTAAATAGCTCGCAAAGAGCGATCTCGATGATTCTGCACACTTCGGACAGAAGTCTCACCAAGATTATCGCAGAAAATGCATATCTCAGCTTGAAACCCCACAAAAACCCTGATATCGCTGGTTCTACGTATCAAACGCACTGTGGAGTGGTGAAAACACCAGATAACGTGTTGCTCGCATTAAATAGCTCGAAAAGTGCGATCTCGATGATTCTGCATACTTCGGACAGAAGTCTCACCAAGATTATCGCAGAAAATGCATATCTCAGCTTGAAACCCCACGAAAACCCTGATATCGCTGGTTCTACGTATCAAACGGACTGTGGAGTGTTGGAAACACCAGATAACGTGTTTCTCGCATTAAATAGCTCGAAAAGTGCGATCTCGATGATTCTGCATACTTCGGACAGAAGTCTCACCATGATTATCGTAAAAAATGCATATCTCAGCTTGAAACCCCACAAAAACCAAGATATCACCGGTTCTGCATATCAAACGCACTGTGGAGTGGTGAAAACACCAGATAACGTGTTGCTCGCATTAAATAGCTCGAAAAGTGCGATCTCGATGATTCTGCATACTTCGGACAGAAGTCTCACCAAGATTATCGCAGAAAATGCATATCTCAGCTTGAAACCCCACGAAAACCCTGATATCGCTGGTTCTACGTATCAAACGCACTGTGGAGTGCTGGAAACACCAGATAACGTGTTTCTCGCATTAAATAGCTCGAAAAGTGCGATCTCGATGATTCTGCATACTTCGGACAGAAGTCTCACCATGATTATCGTAAAAAATGCATATCTCAGCTTGAAACCCCACAAAAACCAAGATATCCCAGGTTCTGCATATCAAACGCACTGTGGAGTGGTGAAAACACCAGATAACGTGTTTCTCGCATTAAATAGGTCGAAAAGAGCGATCTCGATTTTTCTGCATGCTTCGGACAGAGGTCTCACAACGATTATCGCAGAAAATACATATCTCAGCTTGAAACCCCACGAAAACCAAGATATCTCCGGTTCTGCACATCCAACGAACTGTGGTGTGGCGAAAACCCCAGAAAACGTGTTTCTCACATTAAATAGGTCGAAAAGAGCGATCTCGATTTTTCTGCATGCTTCGCACAGAGGTCTCACAAAGATTATCGCAGAAAATGCATATCTCTGCTAGAAACCCCACGAAAACCAAGATATCTCCTGTTCTGCATATCCAACGAACTGTGGAGTGGTGAAAACACCAGATAACGTGTTTCTCGCATTAAACAGCTCGAAACGAGCGATCGCGATGATTCTGCATACTTCGGATAGAAGTCTCACCAAGATTATCGCAGAAAATGCATATCTGAGCTTGAAACCCCACGAAAACCAAGATATCGCCGGTTCTGCATATCATACGCACTGTGGAATGGTGAAAACACCAGATAACGTGTTTCTCGCATTAAATAGCTCGAAAAGTGCGATCTCGATGATTCTGCACACTTCGGACAGAAGTCTCACCAAGATTATCGCAGAAAATGCATATCTCAGCTTGAAACCCCACGAAAACCCTGATATCGCTGGTTCTACGTATCAAACGCACTGTGGAGTGGTGAAAACCCCAGAAAACGTGTTTCTCGCATTAAATAGCTCGAAAAATACGATCTCGATGACTCTGCATACTTCGGATAGAAGTCTCGCCAAGATTATCGCAGAAAATGCATATCTGAGCTTGAAACCACACGAAAACCAAGATATCGTCGGTTCTGCATATCATACGCACTGTGGAGTGGTGAAAACACCAGATAACGTGTTTCTCGCATTAAACAGCTCGAAACGAGCGATCTCGATGATTAAGCATACTTCGGACGGAAATCTCACCAAGATTATCGCAGAAAATGCATATCTCAGCTTGAAACCCCACGAAAACCAAGATATCGCTGGTACTGCATATCAAACGCTCTGTGGAGTGGTGAAAATACCAGATAACGTGTTTCTCGCATTAAATAGCTCGAAAAGAGCGATCTCGATGATTCTGCATTCTTCGGACAGAAGTCTCACCAAGATTATCGTAAAAAATGCATATCTCAGCTTGAAACCCCACGAAAGCCAAGATATCGCTGGTTCTGCATATCAAACGCACTGTTGAGTGGTGAAAACACCAGGTAAGGTTTTCCTCGCATTAACTATCTCGAAAAGTGCGATCTCGAAGATTCAGCATACTTCGGACAGAGGTCTCACCAAGATTATCGCAGAAAATGCATATCTCAGCTTGAAACCCCACGAAAACCAAGATATCCCTGGTTCTGCATATCAAACGCACTGTGGAGTGGTGAAAACACCAGATAACGTGTTTCTCGCATTAAATAGGTCGAAAGGAGCGATCGCGATTTTTCTGCATGCTTCGGACAGAGGTCTCACAAAGATTATCGCAGAAAATGCATATCTCAGCTTGAAACCCCACGAAAACCAAGATATCTCCGGTTCTGCACATCCAACGAACTGTGGTGTCGCGAAAACCCCAGATAACGTGTTTCTCACATTAAATAGCTCGAAAAGAGCGCTCTTGATGTTTCTGCATCCTTCGGACTGAAGTCTCACCCAGATTATCGCAGAAAATGCATATCTCTGCTAGAAACCCCACGAAAACCAAGATATCTCCTGTTCTGCATATCCAACGAACTGTGGAGTGGTGAAAACACCAAATAACGTGTTTCTCGCATTAAAAAGCTCGAAAAGAGTGCTCTCGATGTTTCTGCATACTTCGGAGAGATGTCTCACCAAGATTATCGCAGAAAATGCATATCTCAGCTTGAAAACCCTCGAAAACCAAGATATCACCTGTTCTGCATATCCAACGAACTGTGGTGTGGTAAAAACCCCAGAAAACGTGTTTCTCGCATTAAATAGCTCGCAAAGAGCGATCTCGATGATTCTGCACACTTCGGACAGAAGTCTCACCAAGATTATCGCAGAAAATGCATATCTCAGCTTGAAACCCCACGAAAACCCTGATATCGCTGGTTCTACGTATCAAACGCACTGTGGAGTGGTGAAAACACCAGATAACGTGTTGCTCGCATTAAATAGCTCGAAAAGTGCGATCTCGATGATTCTGCATACTTCGGACAGAAGTCTCACCAAGATTATCGCAGAAAATGCATATCTCAGCTTGAAACCCCACGAAAACCCTGATATCGCTGGTTCTACGTATCAAACGGACTGTGGAGTGTTGGAAACACCAGATAACGTGTTTCTCGCATTAAATAGCTCGAAAAGTGCGATCTCGATGATTCTGCATACTTCGGACAGAAGTCTCACCATGATTATCGTAAAAAATGCATATCTCAGCTTGAAACCCCACAAAAACCAAGATATCACCGGTTCTGCATATCAAACGCACTGTGGAGTGGTGAAAACACCAGATAACGTGTTGCTCGCATTAAATAGCTCGAAAAGTGCGATCTCGATGATTCTGCATACTTCGGACAGAAGTCTCACCAAGATTATCGCAGAAAATGCATATCTCAGCTTGAAACCCCACGAAAACCCTGATATCGCTGGTTCTACGTATCAAACGCACTGTGGAGTGCTGGAAACACCAGATAACGTGTTTCTCGCATTAAATAGCTCGAAAAGTGCGATCTCGATGATTCTGCATACTTCGGAAAGAAGTCTCACCATGATTATCGTAAAAAATGCATATCTCAGCTTGAAACCCCACAAAAACCAAGATATCCCTGGTTCTGCATATCAAACGCACTGTGGAGTGGTGAAAACACCAGATAACGTGTTTCTCGCATTAAATAGGTCGAAAAGAGCGATCTCGATTTTTCTGCATGCTTCTGACTGAAGTCTCACCAAGATTATCGCAGAAAATGCATATCTCTGCTAGAAACCCCACGAAAACCAAGATATCTCCTGTTCTGCATATCCAACGAACTGTGGAGTGGTGAAAACACCAGATAACGTGTTTCTCGCATTAAACAGCTCGAAACGAGCGATCGCGATGATTCTGCATACTTCGGACAGAAGTCTCACCAAGATTATCGCAGAAAATGCATATCTGAGCTTGAAACCCCACGAAAACCAAGATATCACCTGTTCTGCATATCCAACGAAGTGTGGAGTGGTGAAAACACCAGATAACGTGTTTCTCGCATTAAATAGGTCGAAAAGAGCGATCTCGATTTTTCTGCATACTTCGGACAGAGGTCTCACAACGATTATCGCAGAAAATGCATATCTCAGCTTGAAACCCCACGAAAACCAAGATATCTCCGGTTCTGCACATCCAACGAACTGTGGAGTGGTGAAAACACCAGATAACGTGTTTCTCGCATTAAATAGCTCGAAAAGTGCGATCTCGATGATTCTGCATACTTCGGAAAGAAGTCTCACCATGATTATCGTAAAAAATGCATATCTCAGCTTGAAACCCCACAAAAACCAAGATATCCCTGGTTCTGCATATCAAACGCACTGTGGAGTGGTGAAAACACCAGATAACGTGTTTCTCGCATTAAATAGGTCGAAAAGAGCGATCTCGATTTTTCTGCATGCTTCTGACTGAAGTCTCATCAAGATTATCGCAGAAAATGCATATCTCTGCTAGAAACCCCACGAAAACCAAGATATCTCCTGTTCTGCCTATCCAACGAACTGTGGAGTGGTGAAAACACCAGATAACGTGTTGCTCGCATTAAATAGCTCGAAAAGTGCGATCTCGATGATTCTGCATACTTCGGACAGAAGTCTCACCAAGATTATCGCAGAAAATGCATATCTCAGCTTGAAACCCCACGAAAACCCTGATATCGCTGGTTCTACGTATCAAACGCACTGTGGAGTGCTGGAAACACCAGATAACGTGTTTCTCGCATTAAATAGCTCGAAACGAGCGATCGCGATGATTCTGCATACTTCGGACAGAAGTCTCACCAAGATTATCGCAGAAAATGCATATCTGAGCTTGAAACCCCACGAAAACCAAGATATCGCCGGTTCTGCATATCATACGCACTGTGGAATGGTGAAAACACCAGATAACGTGTTTCTCGCATTAAATAGCTCGAAAAGTGCGATCTCGATGATTCTGCACACTTCGGACAGAAGTCTCACCAAGATTATCGCAGAAAATGCATATCTCAGCTTGAAACCCCACGAAAACCCTGATATCGCTGGTTCTACGTATCAAACGCACTGTGGAGTGGTGAAAACACCAGATAACGTGTTTCTCGCATTAAATAGCTCGCAAAGAGCGATCTCGATGATTCTGCACACTTCGGACAGAAGTCTCACCAAGATTATCGCAGAAAATGCATATCTCAGCTTGAAACCCCTGGAAAACCAAGATATCACCTGTTCTGCATATCCAACGAAGTGTGGAGTGGTGAAAACACCAGATAACGTGTTTCTCGCATTAAATAGGTCGAAAAGAGCGATCTCGATTTTTCTGCATGCTTCGGACAGAGGTCTCACAACGATTATCGCAGAAAATGCATATCTCAGCTTGAAACCCCACGAAAACCAAGATATCTCCGGTTCTGCACATCCAACGAACTGTGGTGTGGCGAAAACCCCAGAAAACGTGTTTCTCACATTAAATAGCTCGAAAAGAGCGCTCTTGATGTTTCTGCATCCTTCGGACTGAAGTCTCACCAAGATTATCGCAGAAAATGCATATCTCTGCTAGAAACCCCACGAAAACCAAGATATCTCCTGTTCTGCATATCCAACGAACTGTGGTGTGGTAAAAACCCCAGAAAACGTGTTTCTCGCATTAAATAGCTCGCAAAGAGCGATCTCGATGATTCTGCACACTTCGGACAGAAGTCTCACCAAGATTATCGCAGAAAATGCATATCTCAGCTTGAAACCCCACGAAAACCCTGATATCGCTGGTTCTACGTATCAAACGCACTGTGGAGTGGTGAAAACACCAGATAACGTGTTGCTCGCATTAAATAGCTCGAAAAGTGCGATCTCGATGATTCTGCATACTTCGGACAGAAGTCTCACCAAGATTATCGCAGAAAATGCATATCTCAGCTTGAAACCCCACGAAAACCCTGATATCGCTGGTTCTACGTATCAAACGGACTGTGGAGTGTTGGAAACACCAGATAACGTGTTTCTCGCATTAAATAGCTCGAAAAGTGCGATCTCGATGATTCTGCATACTTCGGACAGAAGTCTCACCATGATTATCGTAAAAAATGCATATCTCAGCTTGAAACCCCACAAAAACCAAGATATCACCGGTTCTGCATATCAAACGCACTGTGGAGTGGTGAAAACACCAGATAACGTGTTGCTCGCATTAAATAGCTCGAAAAGTGCGATCTCGATGATTCTGCATACTTCGGACAGAAGTCTCACCAAGATTATCGCAGAAAATGCATATCTCAGCTTGAAACCCCACGAAAACCCTGATATCGCTGGTTCTACGTATCAAACGCACTGTGGAGTGCTGGAAACACCAGATAACGTGTTTCTCGCATTAAATAGGTCGAAAAGAGCGATCTCGATTTTTCTGCATGCTTCGGACAGAGGTCTCACAACGATTATCGCAGAAAATGCATATCTCAGCTTGAAACCCCACGAAAACCAAGATATCTCCGGTTCTGCACATCCAACGAACTGTGGTGTGGCGAAAACCCCAGAAAACGTGTTTCTCACATTAAATAGCTCGAAAAGAGCGCTCTTGATGTTTCTGCATCCTTCGGACTGAAGTCTCACCAAGATTATCGCAGAAAATGCATATCTCTGCTAGAAACCCCACGAAAACCAAGATATCTCCTGTTCTGCATATCCAACGAACTGTGGAGTGGTGAAAACACCAGATAACGTGTTTCTCGCATTAAATAGCTCGAAACGAGCGATCGCGATGATTCTGCATACTTCGGACAGAAGTCTCACCAAGATTATCGCAGAAAATGCATATCTGAGCTTGAAACCCCACGAAAACCAAGATATCGCCGGTTCTGCATATCATACGCACTGTGGAATGGTGAAAACACCAGATAACGTGTTTCTCGCATTAAATAGCTCGAAAAGTGCGATCTCGATGATTCTGCACACTTCGGACAGAAGTCTCACCAAGATTATCGCAGAAAATGCATATCTCAGCTTGAAACCCCACGAAAACCCTGATATCGCTGGTTCTACGTATCAAACGCACTGTGGAGTGGTGAAAACACCAGATAACGTGTTTCTCGCATTAAATAGCTCGAATAGAGCGATCTCGATGATTAAGCATACTTCGGACAGAAGTCTCACCAAGATTATCGCAGAAAATGCATATCTCAGCTTGAAACCCCACGAAAACCCTGATATCGCTGGTTCTACGTATCAAACGCACTGTGGAGTGTTGGAAACACCAGATAACGTGTTTCTCGCATTAAATAGCTCGAAAAGTGCGATCTCGATGATTCTGCATACTTCGGACAGAAGTCTCACCAAGATTATCGCAGAAAATGCATATCTCAGCTTGAAACCCCACGAAAACCTAGATATCCCTGGTTCTGCATATCAAACGCACTGTGGAGTGGTGAAAACACCAGATAACGTGTTTCTCGCATTAAATAGGTCGAAAAGAGCGATCTCGATTTTTCTGCATGCTTCGGACAGAGGTCTCACAAAGATTATCGCAGAAAATGCATATCTCAGCTTGAAACCCCACGAAAACCAAGATATCTCCGGTTCTGCACATCCAACGAACTGTGGTGTGGCGAAAACCCCAGATAACGTGTTTCTCACATTAAATAGCTCGAAAAGAGCGCTCTTGATGTTTCTGCATCCTTCGGACTGAAGTCTCACCCAGATTGTCGCAGAAAATGCATATCTCTGCTAGAAACCCCACGAAAACCAAGATATCCCTGGTTCTGCATATCAAACGCACTGTGGAGTGGTGAAAACACCAGATAACGTGTTTCTCGCATTAAATAGGTCGAAAAGAGCGATCTCGATTTTTCTGCATGCTTCGGATAGAAGTCTCACCAAGATTATCGCAGTAATTGCATATCTCAGCTTGAAACCACACGAAAACCAAGATATCGCTGGTTCTGCATATCAAACGCACTGTGGAGTGCTGAAAACACCCGATAACGTGTTTCTCGCATTAAATAGCTCGAATAGAGCGATCTCGATGATTAAGCATACTTCGGACAGAAGTCTCACCAAGATTATCGCAGAAAATGCATATCTCAGCTTGAAACCCCACGAAAACCTAGATATCCCTGGTTCTGCATATCAAACGCACTGTGGAGTGGTGAAAACACCAGATAACGTGTTTCTCGCATTAAATAGGTCGAAAAGAGCGATCTCGATTTTTCTGCATGCTTCGGACAGAGGTCTCACAAAGATTATCGCAGAAAATGCATATCTCAGCTTGAAACCCCACGAAAACCAAGATATCTCCGGTTCTGCACATCCAACGAACTGTGGTGTGGCGAAAACCCCAGATAACGTGTTTCTCACATTAAATAGCTCGAAAAGAGCGCTCTTGATGTTTCTGCATACTTCGGAGAGATGTCTCACCAAGATTATCGCAGAAAATGCATATCTCAGCTTGAAAACGCTCGAAAACCAAGATATCACCTGTTCTGCATATCCAACGAACTGTGGTGTGGTGAAAACCCCAGAAAACGTGTTTCTCGCATTAAATAGCTCGAAAAATACGATCTCGATGACTCTGCATACTTCGGATAGAAGTCTCACCAAGATTATCGCAGTAATTGCATATCTCAGCTTGAAACCACACGAAAACCAAGATATCGCTGGTTCTGCATATCAAACGCACTGTGGAGTGCTGAAAACACCCGATAACGTGTTTCTCGCATTAAATAGCTCGAATAGAGCGATCTCGATGATTAAGCATACTTCGGACAGAAGTCTCACCAAGATTATCGCAGAAAATGCATATCTCAGCTTGAAACCCCACGAAAACCCTGATATCGCTGGTTCTACGTATCAAACGCACTGTGGAGTGTTGGAAACACCAGATAACGTGTTTCTCGCATTAAATAGCTCGAAAAGTGCGATCTCGATGATTCTGCATACTTCGGACAGAAGTCTCACCAAGATTATCGCAGAAAATGCATATCTCAGCTTGAAACCCCACGAAAACCTAGATATCCCTGGTTCTGCATATCAAACGCACTGTGGAGTGGTGAAAACACCAGATAACGTGTTTCTCGCATTAAATAGGTCGAAAAGAGCGATCTCGATTTTTCTGCATGCTTCGGACAGAGGTCTCACAAAGATTATCGCAGAAAATGCATATCTCAGCTTGAAACCCCACGAAAACCAAGATATCTCCGGTTCTGCACATCCAACGAACTGTGGTGTGGCGAAAACCCCAGATAACGTGTTTCTCACATTAAATAGCTCGAAAAGAGCGCTCTTGATGTTTCTGCATCCTTCGGACTGAAGTCTCACCCAGATTGTCGCAGAAAATGCATATCTCTGCTAGAAACCCCACGAAAACCAAGATATCCCTGGTTCTGCATATCAAACGCACTGTGGAGTGGTGAAAACACCAGATAACGTGTTTCTCGCATTAAATAGGTCGAAAAGAGCGATCTCGATTTTTCTGCATGCTTCGGACAGAGGTCTCACTAAGATTATCGCAGAAAATGCATATCTCAGCTTGAAACCCCACGAAAACCAAGATATCTCCGGTTCTGCACATCCAACGAACTGTGGTGTGGCGAAAACCCCAGATAACGTGTTTCTCACATTAAATAGCTCGAAAAGTGCGATCTCGATGATTCTGCATACTTCGGACAGAAGTCTCACCATGATTATCGCAGAAAATGCATATCTCTGCTAGAAACCGCACGAAAACCAAGATATCTCCTGTTCTGCATATCCAACGAACTGTGGAGTGGTGAAAACACCAGATAACGTGTTTCTCGCATTAAATAGCTCGAAAAGTGCGATCTCGATGATTCTGCATACTTCGGACAGAAGTCTCACCAAGATTATCGTAAAAAATGCATATCTCAACTTGAAACCCCACGAAAGCCAAGATATCGCTGGTTCTGCATATCAAACGCACTGTGGAGTGGTCAAAACACCAGATAAGGTTTTCCTCGCATTAACTATCTCGAAAAGTGCGATCTCGATGATTCAGCATACTTCGGACAGAGGTCTCACCAAGATTATCGCAGAAAATGCATATCTCAGCTTGAAACCCCACGAAAACCAAGATATCCCTGGTTCTGCATATCAAACGCACTGTGGAGTGGTGAAAACACCAGATAACGTGTTTCTTCCATTAAATAGGTCGAAAAGAGCGATCTCGATTTTTCTGCATGCTTCGGACAGAGGTCTCACAAAGATTATCGCAGAAAATGCATATCTCAGCTTGAAAACCCTCGAAAACCAAGATATCACCTGTTCTGCATATCCAACGAACTGTGGTGTGGTAAAAACCCCAGAAAACGTGTTTCTCGCATTAAATAGCTCGCAAAGAGCGATCTCGATGATTCTGCACACTTCGGACAGAAGTCTCACCAAGATTATCGCAGAAAATGCATATCTCAGCTTGAAACCCCACGAAAACCCTGATATCGCTGGTTCTACGTATCAAACGCACTGTGGAGTGGTGAAAACACCAGATAACGTGTTGCTCGCATTAAATAGCTCGAAAAGTGCGATCTCGATGATTCTGCATACTTCGGACAGAAGTCTCACCAAGATTATCGCAGAAAATGCATATCTCAGCTTGAAACCCCACGAAAACCCTGATATCGCTGGTTCTACGTATCAAACGCACTGTGGAGTGCTGGAAACACCAGATAACGTGTTTCTCGCATTAAATAGCTCGATAAGTGCGATCTCGATGATTCTGCATACTTCGGACAGAAGTCTCACCATGATTATCGTAAAAAATGCATATCTCAGCTTGAAACCCCACAAAAACCAAGATATCCCTGGTTCTGCATATCAAACGCACTGTGGAGTGGTGAAAACACCAGATAACGTGTTTCTCGCATTAAATAGGTCGAAAAGAGCGATCTCGATTTTTCTGCATGCTTCGGACAGAGGTCTCACAACGATTATCGCAGAAAATGCATATCTCAGCTTGAAACCCCACGAAAACCAAGATATCTCCGGTTCTGCACATCCAACGAACTGTGGTGTGGCGAAAACCCCAGAAAACGTGTTTCTCACATTAAATAGCTCGAAAAGAGCGCTCTTGATGTTTCTGCATCCTTCGGACTGAAGTCTCACCAAGATTATCGCAGAAAATGCATATCTCTTCTAGAAACCCCACGAAAACCAAGATATCTCCTGTTCTGCATATCCAACGAACTGTGGAGTGGTGAAAACACCAGATAACGTGTTTCTCGCATTAAATAGCTCGAAACGAGCGATCGCAATGATTCTGCATACTTCGGACAGAAGTCTCACCAAGATTATCGCAGAAAATGCATATCTGAGCTTGAAACCCCACGAAAACCAAGATATCGTCGGTTCTGCATATCATACACACTGTGGAGTGCTGAAAACACCAGATAACGTGTTTCTCGCATAAAATAGCACGAAACGAGCGATCTCGATGATTCTGCACACTTCGGACAGATGGCTCACCAAGATTATCGCAGATAATGCATATCTCAGCTTGAAACCCCACGAAAAGCAAGATATCGCCGGTTCTGCATATCATACGCACTGTGGAATGGTGAAAACACCAGATAACGTGTTTCTCGCATTAAATAGCTCGAAAAGTGCGATCTCGATGATTCTGCATACTTCTAACAGAAGTCTCACCATGATTATCGCAGAAAATGCATATCACTGCTAGAAACCCCACGAAAACCAAGATATCTCCTGTTCTGCATATCCAACGAACTGTGGAGTGGTGAAAACACCAGATAACGTGTTTCTCGCATTAAATAGCTCGAAAAGTGCGATCTCGATGATTCTGCATACTTCGGACAGAAGTCTCACCATGATTATCGCAGAAAATGCATATCTCTGCTAGAAACCGCACGAAAACCAAGATATCTCCTGTTCTGCATATCCAACGAACTGTGGAGTGGTGAAAACCCCAGAAAACGTGTTTCTCGCATTAAATAGCTCGAAAAATACGATCTCGATGACTCTGCATATTTCGGATAGAAGTCTCACCAAGATTATCGCAGTAATTGCATATCTCAGCTTGAAACCACACGAAAACCAAGATATCGCTGGTTCTGCATATCAAACGCACTGTGGAGTGGTGAAAACACCAGATAACGTGTTGCTCGCATTAAATAGCTCGAAAAGTGCGATCTCGATGATTCTGCATACTTCGGACAGAAGTCTCACCAAGATTATCGCTGAAAATGCATATCTGAGCTTGAAACCCCACGAAAACCAAGATATCGTCGGTTCTGCATATCAAACGCACTGTTTAGTGCTGAAAACACCCGATAACGTGTTTCTCGCATTAAATAGCTCGAATAGAGCGATCTCGATGATTAAGCATACTTCGGACAGAAGTCTCACTAAGATTATCGTAAAAAATGCATATCTCAGCTTGAAACCCCACAAAAACCAAGATATCACCGGTTCTGCATATCAAACGCACTGTGGAGTGGTGAAAACACCAGATAACGTGTTTCCCGCATAAAATAGCACGAAACGAGCGATCTCGATGATTCTGCACTCTTCGGACAGAAGTCTCACCAAGATTATCGCAGATAATGCATATCTCAGCTTGAAACCCCACGAAAAGCAAGATATCGCCGGTTCTGCATATCATACGCACTGTGGAGTGGTGAAAACACCAGATAACGTGTTTCTCGCATTAAATAGCTCGAAAAGTGCGATCTCGATGATTCTGCATACTTCTAACAGAAGTCTCACCATGATTATCGCAGAAAATGCATATCTCAGCTTGATACCCCACGAAAACCAAGATATCGCTGGTTCTGCATATCAAACGCACTGTGGAGTGCTGAAAACACCCGATAACGTGTTTCTCGCTTTAAATAGCTCGAATAGAGCGATCTCGATGATTAAGCATACTTCGGACAGAAGTCTCACTAAGATTATCGTAAAAAATGCATATCTCAGCTTGAAACCCCACAAAAACCAAGATATCACCGGTTCTGCATATCAAACGCACTGTGGAGTAGTGAAAACACCAGATAACGTGTTGCTCGCATTAAATAGCTCGAAAAGTGCGATCTCGATGATTCTGCATACTTCGGACAGAAGTCTCACCAAGATTATCGCTGAAAATGCATATCTGAGCTTGAAACCCCACGAAAACCAAGATATCGTCGGTTCTGCATATCATACGCACTGTGGAGTGGTGAAAACTCCAGATAACGTGTTTCTCGCATTAAATAGGTCGAAAAGAGCGATCTCGATTTTTCTGCATGCTTCGGACAGAGGTCTCACAAAGATTATCGCAGAAAATGCATATCTCAGCTTGAAACCCCACGAAAACCAAGATATCCCTGGTTCTGCATATCAAACGCACTGTGGAGTGGTGAAAACACCAGATAACGTGTCTCTCGCATTAAATAGGTCGAAAAGAGCGATCTCGATTTTTCTGCATGCTTCGGACAGAGGTCTCACAAAGATTATCGCAGAAAATGCATATCTCAGCTTGAAACCCCACGAAAACCAAGATATCGTCGGTTCTGCATATCATACGCACTGTGGAGTGGTGAAAACACCAGATAACGTGTTTCTCGCATTAAATAGGTCGAAAAGAGCGATCTCGATTTTTCTGCATGCTTCGGACAGAGGTCTCACAAAGATTATCGCAGAAAATGCATATCTCAGCTTGAAACCCCACGAAAACCAAGATATCTCCGGTTCTGCACATCCAACGAACTGTGGTGTGGCGAAAACCCCAGATAACGTGTTTCTCACATTAAATAGCTCGAAAAGAGCGCTCTTGATGTTTCTGCATCCTTCGGACTGAAGTCTCACCCAGATTATCGCAGAAAATGCATATCTCTGCTAGAAACCCCACGAAAACCAAGATATCTCCTGTTCTGCATATCCAACGAACTGTGGAGTGGTGAAAACACCAAATAACGTGTTTCTCGCATTAAAAAGCTCGAAAAGAGTGCTCTCGATGATTCTGCATACTTCGGACAGAAGTCTCACCATGATTATCGTAAAAATTGCATATCTCAGCTTGTAACCCCACAAAAACCAAGATATCACCGGTTCTGCATATCAAACGCACTGTGGAGTGGTGAAAACACCAGATAATGTGTTGCTCGCATTAAATAGCTCGAAAAGTGCGATCTCGATGATTCTGCATACTTCGGACAGAAGTCTCAACAAGATTATCGCAGAAAATGCATATCTCAGCTTGAAACCCCACGAAAACCCTGATATCGCTGGTTCTACGTATCAAACGCACTGTGGAGTGCTGGAAACACCAGATAACGTGTTTCTCGCATTAAATAGCTCGAAAAGTGCGATCTCGATGATTCTGCATACTTCGGACAGAAGTCTCACCATGATTATCGTAAAAAATGCATATCTCAGCTTGAAACCCCACAAAAACCAAGATATCCCTTGTTCTGCATATCAAACGCACTGTGGAGTGGTGAAAACACCAGATAACGTGTTTCTCGCATTAAATAGGTCGAAAAGAGCGATCTCGATTTTTCTGCATGCTTCGGACAGAGGTCTCACAACGATTATCGCAGAAAATGCATATCTGAGCTTGAAACCCCACGAAAACCAGGATATCGTCGGTTCTGCATATCAAACGCACTGTGGAGTGCTGAAAACACCCGATAACGTGTTTCTCGCATTAAATAGCTCGAATAGAGCGATCTCGATGATTAAGCATACTTCGGACAGAAGTCTCACTAAGATTATCGTAAAAAATGCATATCTCAGCTTGAAACCCCACAAAAACCAAGATATCACCGGTTCTGCATATCAAACGCACTGTGGAGTGCTGGAGACACCAGATAACGTGTTTCTCGCATTAAACAGCTCGAAACGAGCGATCTCGATGATTAAGCATACTTCGGACAGAAGTCTCACCAAGATTATCGCAGAAATTGCATATCTCAGCTTGAATCCCCACGAAAACGAAGATATCGCTGGTTCTGCATATCAAACGCACTGTGGAGAGCTGAAAACAACAGATAACGTGTTTCTCGCATTAAATAGCTCGAATAGAGCGATCTCGATGATTAAGCATACTTCGGACAGAAGTCTCACCTAGCTTATCGTAAAAAATGCATATCTCAGCATGAAACCCCACAAAAACCAAGATATCGCCGGTTCTGCATATCAAACGCACTGTGGAGTGGTGAAAACACCAGATAACGTGTTTCTCGCATTAAATAGCTCGAAAAGTGCGATCTCGATGATTCTGCATACTTCGGACAGAAGTCTCACCTGGGTTATCGCAGAAAATGCATATCCGAGCTTGAAACCCCACGAAAACCAAGATATCGTCGGTTCTGCGTATCATACGCACTCTGGAGTGGTGAAAACACCAGATAACGTGTTTCTCGCATTAAATAGCTCGAAAAGTGCGATCTCGATGATTCTGCATACTTCGGACAGAAATCTCACCAAGATTATCGCAGAAAATGCATATCTCAGCTTGAAACCCCACGAAAACCAAGATATCGCTGGTACTGCATATCAAACGCTCTGTGGAGTGGTGAAAATACCAGATAACGTGTTTCTCGCATTAAATAGCTCGAAAAGAGCGATCTCGATGATTCTGCATTCTTCGGACAGAAGTCTCACCAAGATTATCGTAAAAAATGCATATCTCAGCTTGAAACCCCACGAAAGCCAAGATATCTCCTGTTCTGCATATCCAACGAACTGTGGAGTGGTGAAAACACCAGATAACGTGTTTCTCGCATTAAATAGCTCGAAAAGTGCGATCTCGATGATTCTGCATACTTCGGACAGAGGTCTCACCAAGATAATCGCAGAAAATGCATATGTCAGCTTGAAACCCCACGAAAACCAAGATATCCCTGGTTCTGCATATCTAACGCACTGTGGAGTGGTGAAAACACCTGATAACGTGTTTCTCGCATTAAATAGGTCGAAAAGAGCGATCTCGATTATTCTGCATGCTTCGGACAGAGGTCTCACAAAGATTATCGCAGAAAATGCATATCTCAGCTTGAAACCCCACGAAAACCAAGATATCTCCGGTTCCGCACATCCAACGAACTGTGGTGTGGCGAAAACCCCCGATAACGTGTTTCTCACATTAAATAGCTCGAAAAGAGCGCTCTTGATGTTTCTGCATCCTTCGGACTGAAGTCTCACCCAGATTATCGCAGAAAATGCATATCTCTGCTAGAAACCCCACGAAAACCAAGATATCTCCTGTTCTGCATATCCAACGAACTGTGGAGTGGTGAAAACACCAGATAACGTGTATCTCGCATTAAATAGCTCGAAACGAGCGATCTCGATGATTAAGCATACTTCGGACAGAAGTCTCACCAAGATTATCGCAGTAATTGCATATCTCAGCTTGAAACCCCACGAAAACCAAGATATCGCTGGTTCTGCATATCAAACGCACTGTGGAGTGCTGAAAACACCCGATAACGTGTTTCTCGCATTAAATAGCTCGAATAGAGCGATCTCGATGATTAAGCATACTTCGGACAGAAGTCTCACTAAGATTATCGTAAAAAATGCATATCTCAGCTTGAAACCCCACAAAAACCAAGATATCACCGGTTCTGCATATCAAACGCACTGTGGAGTGGTGAAAACACCAGATAACGTGTTGCTCGCATTAAATAGCTCGAAAAGTGCGATCTCGATGATTCTGCATACTTCGGACAGAAGTCTCACCAAGATTATCGCTGAAAATGCATATCTGAGCTTGAAACCCCACGAAAACCAAGATATCGTCGGTTCTGCATATCAAACGCACTGTGGAGTGCTGAAAACACCCGCTAACGTGTTTCTCGCATTAAATAGCTCGAATAGAGCGATCTCGATGATTAAGCATACTTCGGACAGAAGTCTCACTAAGATTAACGTAAAAAATGCATATCTCAGCTTGAAACCCCACAAAAACCAAGATATCACCGGTTCTGCATATCAAACGCACTGTGGAGTGCTGGAGACACCAGATAACGTGTTTCTCGCATTAAATAGCTCGAAAAGTGCGATCTCGATGATTCTGCATACTTCGGACTGAAGTCTCACCATGATTATCGTAAAAAATGCATATCTCAGCTTGAAACCCCACTAAAACCAAGATATCCCTGGTTCTGCATATCAAACGCACTGTGGAGTGGTGAAAACACCAGATAACGTGTTTCTCGCATTAAATAGGTCGAAAAGAGCGATCTCGATTTTTCTGCATGCTTCGGACAGAGGTCTCACAAAGATTATCGCAGAAAATGCATATCTCAGCTTGAAAACCCACGAAAACCAAGATATCTCCGGTTCTGCACATCCAACGAACTGTGGTGTGGCCAAAACCCCAGAAAACGTGTTTCTCACATTAAATAGCTCGAAAAGAGCGCTCTTGATGTTTCTGCATCCTTCGGACTGAAGTCTCACCAAGATTATCGCAGAAAATGCATATCTCTGCTAGAAACCCCACGAAAACCAAGATATCTCCTGTTCTGCATATCCAACGAACTGTGGAGTGGTGAAAACACCAGATAACGTGTTTCTCGCATTAAATAGCTCGAAACGAGCGATCTCGATGATTAAGCATACTTCGGACAGAAGTTTCACCAAGATTATCGCAGAAAATGCATATCTCAGCTTGAAACCACACGAAAACCAAGATATCGCCGGTTCTGCATATCAAACGAACTGTGGAGTGGTGAAAACACCAAATAACGTGTTTCTCGCATTAAAAAGCTCGAAAAGAGTGCTCTCGATGTTTTTGCATACTTCGGAGAGATGTCTCACCAAGCTTATCGTGGAAAATGCATATCTCAGCTTGAAACCCGACGAAAACCAAAATATCTCCGGTTCTGCATATCCAACGCACTGTGGAGTGGTGAAAACACCAGATAACGTGTTTCTCGCATTAAATAGCTCGAAACGAGCGATCGCGATGATTCTGCATACTTCGGACAGAAGTCTCACCAAGATTATCGCAGATAATGCATATCTCAGCTTGAAACCCCACGAAAAGCAAGATATCGCCGGTTCTGCATATCATACGCACTGTGGAGTGGTGAAAACACCAGATAACGTGTTTCTCGCATTAAATAGCTCGAAAAGTGCGATCTCGATGATTCTGCATACTTCTAACAGAAGTCTCACCATGATTATCGCAGAAAATGCATATCACTGCTAGAAACCCCACGAAAACCAAGATATCTCCTGTTCTGCATATCCAACGAACTGTGGAGTGGTGAAAACACCAGATAACGTGTTTCTCGCATTAAATAGCTCGAAAAGTGCGATCTCGATGATTCTGCATACTTCGGACAGAAGTCTCACCATGATTATCGCAGAAAATGCATATCTCTGCTTGAAACCACACGAAAACCAAGATATCGCCGGTTCTGCATATCAAACGAACTGTGGAGTGGTGAAAACACCAAATAACGTGTTTCTCGCATTAAAAAGCTCGAAAAGAGTGCTCTCGATGTTTTTGCATACCTCGGAGAGATGTCTCACCAACCTTATCGTGGAAAATGCATATCTCAGCTTGAAACCCGACGAAAACCAAGATATCTCCTGTTCTGCATATCCAACGAACTGTGGAGTGGTGAAAACCCCAGAAAACGTCTTTCTCGCATTAAATAGCTCGAAAAATACGATCTCGATGACTCAGCATACTTCGGATAGAAGTCTCGCCAAGATTATCGCAGAAAATGCATATCTGAGCTTGAAACCACACGAAAACCAAGATATCGTCGGTTCTGCATATCATACGCACTGTGGAGTGGTGAAAACACCAGATAACGTGTTTCTCGCATTAAACAGCTCGAAACGAGCGATCTCGATGATTAAGCATACTTCGGACAGAAGTCTCACCAAGATTATCGCAGTAATTGCATATCTCAGCTTGATACCCCACGAAAACCAAGATATCGCTGGTTCTGCATATCAAACGCACTGTGGAGTGCTGAAAACACCCGATAACGTGTTTCTCGCATTAAATAGCTCGAATAGAGCGATCTCGATGATTAAGCATACTTCGGACAGAAGTCTCACTAAGATTATCGTAAAAAATGCATATCTCAGCTTGATACCCCACGAAAACCAAGATATCGCTGGTTCTGCATATCAAACGCACTGTGGAGTGCTGAAAACACCCGATAACGTGTTTCTCGCATTAAATAGCTCGAATAGAGCGATCTCGATGATTAAGCATACTTCGGACAGAAGTCTCACTAAGATTATCGTAAAAAATGCATATCTCAGCTTGAAAACCCACAAAAACCAAGATATCACCGGTTCTGCATATCAAACGCACTGTGGAGTAGTGAAAACACCAGATAACGTGTTGCTCGCATTAAATAGCTCGAAAAGTGCGATCTCGATGATTCTGCATACTTCGGACAGAGGTCTCACCAAGATAATCGCAGAAAATGCATATCTCAGCTTGAAACCCCACGAAAACCAAGATATCCCTGGTTCTGCATATCAAACGCACTGTGGAGTGGTGAAAACACCTGATAACGTGTTTCTCGCATTAAATAGGTCGAAAAGAGCGATCTCGATTATTCTGCATGCTTCGGACAGAGGTCTCACAAAGATTATCGCAGAAAATGCATATCTCAGCTTGAAACCCCACGAAAACCAAGATATCTCCGGTTCCGCACATCCAACGAACTGTGGTGTGGCGAAAACCCCCGATAACGTGTTTCTCACATAAAATAGCTCGAAAAGAGCGCTCTTGATGTTTCTGCATCCTTCGGACTGAAGTCTCACCCAGATTATCGCAGAAAATGCATATCTCTGCTAGAAACCCCACGAAAACCAAGATATCTCCTGTTCTGCATATCCAACGAACTGTGGAGTGGTGAAAACACCAGATAACGTGTATCTCGCATTAAATAGCTCGAAACGAGCGATCTCGATGATTAAGCATACTTCGGACAGAAGTCTCACCAAGATTATCGCAGTAATTGCATATCTCAGCTTGAAACCCCACGAAAACCAAGATATCGCTGGTTCTGCATATCAAACGCACTGTGGAGTGCTGAAAACACCCGATAACGTGTTTCTCGCATTTAATAGCTCGAATAGAGCGATCTCGATGATTAAGCATACTTCGGACAGAAGTCTCACTAAGATTATCGTAAAAAATGCATATCTCAGCTTGAAACCCCACAAAAACCAAGATATCACCGGTTCTGCATATCAAACGCACTGTGGAGTGGTGAAAACACCAGATAACGTGTTGCTCGCATTAAATAGCTCGAAAAGTGCGATCTCGATGATTCTGCATACTTCGGACAGAAGTCTCACCAAGATTATCGCTGAAAATGCATATCTGAGCCTGAAACCCCACGAAAACCAAGATATCGTCGGTTCTGCATATCAAACGCACTGTGGAGTGCTGAAAACACCCGATAACGTGTTTCTCGCATTAAATAGCTCGAATAGAGCGATCTCGATGATTAAGCATACTTCGGACAGAAGTCTCACTAAGATTAACGTAAAAAATGCATATCTCAGCTTGAAACCCCACAAAAACCAAGATATCACCGGTTCTGCATATCAAACGCACTGTGGAGTGCTGGAGACACCAGATAACGTGTTTCTCGCATTAAATAGCTCGAAAAGTGCGATCTCGATGATTCTGCATACTTCGGACTGAAGTCTCACCATGATTATCGTAAAAAATGCATATCTCAGCTTGAAACCCCACTAAAACCAAGATATCCCTGGTTCTGCATATCAAACGCACTGTGGAGTGGTGAAAACACCAGATAACGTGTTTCTCGCATTAAATAGGTCGAAAAGAGCGATCTCGATTTTTCTGCATGCTTCGGACAGAGGTCTCACAAAGATTATCGCAGAAAATGCATATCTCAGCTTGAAAACCCACGAAAACCAAGATATCTCCGGTTCTGCACATCCAACGAACTGTGGTGTGGCGAAAACCCCAGAAAACGTGTTTCTCACATTAAATAGCTCGAAAAGAGCGCTCTTGATGTTTCTGCATCCTTCGGACTGAAGTCTCACCAAGATTATCGCAGAAAATGCATATCTCTGCTAGAAACCCCACGAAAACCAAGATATCTCCTGTTCTGCATATCCAACGAACTGTGGAGTGGTGAAAACACCAGATAACGTGTTTCTCGCATTAAATAGCTCGAAACGAGCGATCTCGATGATTAAGCATACTTCGGACAGAAGTTTCACCAAGATTATCGCAGAAAATGCATATCTCAGCTTGAAACCACACGAAAACCAAGATATCGCCGGTTCTGCATATCAAACGAACTGTGGAGTGGTGAAAACACCAAATAACGTGTTTCTCGCATTAAAAAGCTCGAAAAGAGTGCTCTCGATGTTTTTGCATACTTCGGAGAGATGTCTCACCAAGCTTATCGTGGAAAATGCATATCTCAGCTTGAAACCCGACGAAAACCAAAATATCTCCGGTTCTGCATATCCAACGCACTGTGGAGTGGTGAAAACACCAGATAACGTGTTTCTCGCATTAAATAGCTCGAAACGAGCGATCGCGATGATTCTGCATACTTCGGACAGAAGTCTCACCAAGATTATCGCAGAAAATGCATATCTGAGCTTGAAACCCCACGAAAACCAAGATATCGTCGGTTCTGCATATCATACGCACTGTGGAGTGCTGAAAACACCAGATAACGTGTTTCTCGCATAAAATAGCACGAATCGAGCGATCTCGATGATTCTGCACACTTCGGACAGAAGTCTCACCAAGATTATCGCAGATAATGCATATCTCAGCTTGAAACCCCACGAAAAGCAAGATATCGCCGGTTCTGCATATCATACGCACTGTGGAGTGGTGAAAACACCAGATAACGTGTTTCTCGCATTAAATAGCTCGAAAAGTGCGATCTCGATGATTCTGCATACTTCTAACAGAAGTCTCACCATGATTATCGCAGAAAATGCATATCAGTGCTAGAAACCCCACGAAAACCAAGATATCTCCTGTTCTGCATATCCAACGAACTGTGGAGTGGTGAAAACACCAGATAACGTGTTTCTCGCATTAAATAGCTCGAAAAGTGCGATCTCGATGATTCTGCATACTTCGGACAGAAGTCTCACCATGATTATCGCAGAAAATGCATATCTCTGCTAGAAACCCCACGAAAACCAAGATATCTCCTGTTCTGCATATCCAACGAACTGTGGAGTGGTGAAAACCCCAGAAAACGTCTTTCTCGCATTAAATAGCTCGAAAAATACGATCTCGATGACTCAGCATACTTCGGATAGAAGTCTCGCCAAGATTATCGCAGAAAATGCATATCTGAGCTTGAAACCACACGAAAACCAAGATATCGTCGGTTCTGCATATCATACGCACTGTGGAGTGGTGAAAACACCAGATAACGTGTTTCTCGCATTAAACAGCTCGAAACGAGCGATCTCGATGATTAAGCATACTTCGGACAGAAGTCTCACCAAGATTATCGCAGTAATTGCATATCTCAGCTTGATACCCCACGAAAACCAAGATATCGCTGGTTCTGCATATCAAACGCACTGTGGAGTGCTGAAAACACCCGATAACGTGTTTCTCGCATTAAATAGCTCGAATAGAGCGATCTCGATGATTAAGCATAATTCGGACAGAAGTCTCACTAAGATTATCGTAAAAAATGCATATCTCAGCTTGAAACCCCACAAAAACCAAGATATCACCGGTTCTGCATATCAAACGCACTGTGGAGTAGTGAAAACACCAGATAACGTGTTGCTCGCATTAAATAGCTCGAAAAGTGCGATCTCGATGATTCTGCATACTTCGGACAGAAGTCTCACCAAGATTATCGCTGAAAATGCATATCTGAGCTTGAAACCCCACGAAAACCAAGATATCGTCGGTTCTGCATATCATACGCACTGTGGAGTGGTGAAAACACCAGATAACGTGTTCTCGCATTAAATAGCTCGAAAAGTGCGATCTCGATGATTCTGCATACTTCGGACAGAAGTCTCACCAAGATTATCGCAGAAAATGCATATCTCAGCTTGAAACCCCACGAAAACCCTGATATCGCTGGTTCTACGTATCAAACGCACTGTGGAGTGCTGGAAACACCAGATAACGTGTTTCTCGCATTAAATAGGTCGAAAAGAGCGATCTCGATTTTTCTGCATACTTCGGAGAGATGTCTCACCAAGCTTATCGTAGAAAATGCATATCTCAGCTTGAAACCCGACGAAAACCAAAATATCTCCGGTTCTGCATATCCAACGCACTGTGGAGTGGTGAAAACACCAGATAACGTGTTTCTCGCATTAAATAGCTCGAAACGAGCGATCGCGATGATTCTGCATACTTCGGACAGAAGTCTCACCAAGATTATCGCAGAAAATGCATATCTGAGCTTGAAACCCCACGAAAACCAAGATATCGTCGGTTCTGCATATCATACGCACTGTGGTGTGCTGAAAACACCAGATAACGTGTTTCTCGCATTAAATAGCTCGAAAAGTGCGATCTCGATGATTCTGCATACTTCTAACAGAAGTCTCACCATGATTATCGCAGAAAATGCATATCACTGCTAGAAACCCCACGAAAACCAAGATATCTCCTGTTCTGCATATCCAAATAACTGTGGAGTGGTGAAAACCCCAGAAAACGTGTTTCTCGCATTAAATAGCTCGAAAAATACGATCTCGATGACTCTGCATACTTCGGATAGAAGTCTCGCCAAGATTATCGCAGAAAATGCATATCTGAGCTTGAAACCACACGAAAACCAAGATATCGCTGGTTCTGCATATCAAACGCACTGTGGAGTGCTGAAAACACCCGATAACGTGTTTCTCGCATTAAATAGCTCGAATAGAGCGATCTCGATGATTAAGCATACTTCGGACAGAAGTCTCACTAAGATTATCGTAAAAAATGCATATCTCAGCTTGAAACCCCACAAAAACCAAGATATCACCGGTTCTGCATATCAAACGCACTGTGGAGTGGTGAAAACACCAGATAACGTGTCGCTCGCATTAAATAGCTCGAAAAGTGCGATCTCGATGATTCTGCATACTTCGGACAGAAGTCTCACCAAGATTATCGCAGAAAATGCATATCTCAGCTTGAAACCCCACGAAAACCAAGATATCGCCGGTTCTACATATCAAACGAACTGTGGAGTGGTGAAAACACCAGATAACGTGTTTCTCGCATAAAATAGCTCGAAACGAGCGATCTCGATGATTTTGCACACTTCGGACAGAAGTCTCACCAAGATTATCGCAGATAATGCATATCTCAGCTTGAAACCCCACGAAAAGCAAGATATCGCCGGTTCTGCATATCATACGCACTGTGGAGTGGTGAAAACACCAGATAACGTGTTTCTCGCATTAAATAGCTCGAAAAGTGCGATCTCGATGACTCTGCATACTTCGGATAGAAGTCTCGCCAAGATTATCGCAGAAAATGCATATCTGAGCTTGAAACCACACGAAAACCAAGATATCGTCGGTTCTGCATATCATACGCACTGTGGAGTGGTGAAAACACCAGATAACGTGTTTCTCGCATTAAACAGCTCGAAACGAGCGATCTCGATGATTAAGCATACTTCGGACAGAAGTCTCACCAAGATTATCGCAGTAATTGCATATCTCAGCTTGAAACCCCACGAAAACCAAGATATCGCTGGTTCTGCATATCAAACGCACTGTGGAGTGCTGAAAACACCAGATAACGTGTTTCTCGCATTAAATAGCTCGAAAAGTGCGATCTCGATGATTCTGCATACTTCGGACAGAAGTCTCACCATGATTATCGCAGAAAATGCATATCTCTGCTAGAAACCGCACGAAAACCAAGATATCTCCTGTTCTGCATATCCAACGAACTGTGGAGTGGTGAAAACCTCAGAAAACGTGTTTCTCGCATTAAATAGCTCGAAAAATACGATCTCGATGACTCAGCATACTTCGGATAGAAGTCTCGCCAAGATTATCGCAGAAAATGCTATCTGAGCTTGAAACCACACGAAAACCAAGATATCGTCGGTTCTGCATATCCAACGAACTGTGGAGTGGTGAAAACACCAGATAACGTGTTTCTCGCATTAAACAGCTCGAAACGAGCGATCTCGATGATTAAGCATACTTCGGACAGAAGTCTCACCAAGATTATCGCTGAAAATGCATATCTGAGCTTGAAACCCCACGAAAACCAAGATATCGTCGGTTCTGCATATCATACGCACTGTGGAGTGGTGAAAACACCAGATAACGTGTTCTCGCATTAAATAGCTCGAAAAGTGCGATCTCGATGATTCTGCATACTTCGGACAGAAGTCTCACCAAGATTATCGCAGAAAATGCATATCTCAGCTTGAAACCCCACGAAAACCCTGATATCGCTGGTTCTACGTATCAAACGCACTGTGGAGTGCTGGAAACACCAGATAACGTGTTTCTCGCATAAAAGAGCACGAAACGAGCGATCTCGATGATTCTGCACACTTCGGACAGAAGTCTCACCAAGATTATCGCAGATAATGCATATCTCAGCTTGAAACCCCACGAAAAGCAAGATATCGCCGGTTCTGCATATCATACGCACTGTGGAGTGGTGAAAAAACCAGATAACGTGTTTCTCGCATTAAATAGCTCGAAAAGTGCGATCTCGATGATTCTGCATACTTCTAACAGAAGTCTCACCATGATTATCGCAGAAAATGCATATCACTGCTAGAAACCCCACGAAAACCAAGATATCTCCTGTTCTGCATATCCAACTAACTGTGGAGTCGTGAAAACACCAGATAACGTGTTTCTCGCATTAAATAGCTCGAAAAGTGCGATCTCGATGATTCTGCATACTTCGGACAGAAGTCTCACCATGATTATCGCAGAAAATGCATATCTCTGCTAGAAACCCCACGAAAACCAAGATATCTCCTGTTCTGCACATCCAAATAACTGTGGAGTGCTGGAAACACCAGATAACGTGTTTCTCGCATTAAATAGCTCGAAACGAGCGATCGCGATGATTCTGCATCCTTCGGACAGAAGTCTCACCAAGATTATCGCAGAAAATGCATATCTCAGCTTGAAACCCCACGAAAACCAAGATATCGCCGGTTCTACATATCAAACGAACTGTGGAGTGGTGAAAACACCAGATAACGTGTTTCTCGCATAAAATAGCTCGAAACGAGCGATCTCGATGATTCTGCACACTTCGGACAGAAGTCTCACCAAGATTATCGCAGATAATGCATATCTCAGCTTGAAACCCCACGAAAAGCAAGATATCGCCGGTTCTGCATATCATACGCACTGTGGAGTGGTGAAAACACCAGATAACGTGTTTCTCGCATTAAATAGCTCGAAAAGTGCGATCTCGATGATTCTGCATACTTCTAACAGAAGTCTCACCATGATTATCGCAGAAAATGCATATCACTGCTAGAAACCCCACGAAAACCAAGATATCTCCTGTTCTGCATATCCAACGAACTGTGGAGTGGCGAAAACACCAGATAACGTGTTTCTCGCATTAAATAGCTCGAAAAGTGCGATCTCGATGATTCTGCATACTTCGGACAGAAGTCTCACCACGATTATCGCAGAAAATGCATATCTCTGCTAGAAACCGCACGAAAACCAAGATATCTCCTGTTCTGCATATCCAACGAACTGTGGAGTGGTGAAAACCCCAGAAAACGTGTTTCTCGCATTAAATAGCTCGAACAATACGATCTCGATGACTCTGCATACTTCGGATAGAAGTCTCGCCAAGATTATCGCAGAAAATGCATATCTGAGCTTGAAACCACACGAAAACCAAGATATCGTCGGTTCTGCATATCATACGCACTGTGGAGTGGAGAAAACACCAGATAACGTGTTTCTCGCATTAAATAGCTCGAAAAGTGCGATCTCGATGATTCTGCATACTTCGGACAGAAGTCTCACCATGATTATCGTAAAAAATGCATATCTCAGCTTGAAACCCCACAAAAACCAAGATATCCCTGGTTCTGCATATCAAACGCACTGTGGAGTGGCGAAAACACCAGATAACGTGTTTCTCGCATTAAATAGGTCGAAAAGAGCGATCTCGATTTTTCTGCATGCTTCGGACAGAGGTCTCACAAAGATTATCGCAGAAAATGCATATCTCAGCTTGAAAACCCACGAAAACCAAGATATCTCCGGTTCTGCACATCCAACGAACTGTGGTGTGGCGAAAACCCCAGAAAACGTGTTTCTCACATTAAATAGCTCGAAAAGAGCGCTCTTGATGTTTCTGCATCCTTCGGACTGAAGTCTCACCAAGATTATCGCAGAAAATGCATATCTCTGCTAGAAACACCACGAAAACCAAGATATCTCCTGTTCTGCATATCCAACGAACTGTGGAGTGGTGAAAACACCAGATAACGTGTTTCTCGCATTAAATAGCTCGAAACGAGCGATCGCGATGATTCTGCATACTTCGGACAGAAGTCTCACCAAGATTATCGCAGAAAATGCATATCTGAGCTTGAAACCCCACGAAAACCAAGATATCGTCGGTTCTGCATATCATACGCACTGTGGAGTGGTGAAAACACCAGATAACGTGTTTCTCGCATTAAATAGCTCGCAAAGAGCGATCTCGATGATTCTGCACACTTCGGACAGAAGTCTCACCAAGATTATCGCAGAAAATGCATATCTGAGCTTGAAACCACACGAAAACCAAGATATCGTCGGTTCTGCATATGAAATGCACTGTGGAGTGGTGAAAACACCAGATAACGTGTTTCTCGCATTAAATAGGTCGAAAAGAGCGATCTCGATTTTTCTGCACGCTTCGGACAGAGGTCTCACAAAGATTATCGCAGAAAATGCATATCTCAGCTTGAAACCGCACGAAAACCAAGATATCGCCGGTTCTGCATATCAAACGAACTGTGGAGTGGTGAAAACACCAAATAACGTGTTTCTCGCATTAAAAAGCTCGAAAAGAGTGCTCTCGATGTTTTTGCATACTTCGGAGAGATGTCTCACCAAGCTTATCGTAGAAAATGCATATCTCAGCTTGAAACCCGACGAAAACCAAAATATCTCCGGTTCTGCATATCCAACGAACTGTGGAGTGGTGAAAACACCAGATAACGTGTTTCTCGCATTAAATAGCTCGAAAAGTGCGATCTCGATGATTCTGCATACTTCGGACAGAAGTCTCACCAAGATTATCGCAGAAAATGCATATCTGAGCTTGAAACCCGACGAAAACCGATCTATCTCCGGTTCTGCACATCAAACGTACCGTGGAGCGTTGAAAACACCAGAAAACGTGTTTCGCGCATTAATTAGCTCGAAAAGAGCGTTCTCGAAGATTCTGCATACTTCTGACAGAAGTCGCACCAGGATTATCGCAGAAAATGCATGTCTCTGCTAGAAACCCCACGAAAACCAAGATATCTCCTGTTCTGCATATCCAACGAACTGTGGAGTGGTGAAAACACCAGATAACGTGTTTCTCGCATTAAATAGGTCGAAACGAGCGATCTCGATGATTAAGCATATTTCGGACAGAAGTCTCACCAAGATTATCGTTAAAAATGCATATCTCAGCTTGAAACCCCACGAAAACCCAGATATCGCTGGTTCTACATATCAAACGCACTGTGGAGTGCTGAAAACACCAGATAACGTGTTTCTCGCATTAAATAGCTCGAAGAGTGCGATCTCGATGATTCTGCATACTTCTAACAGAAGTCTCACCATGATTATCGCAGAAAATGCATATCTCAGCTTGAAACCCGAAAGAAACCAAGATATCTCCGGTTCTGCATGTCAAACGTTCTGTGGAGTGGTGAAAACACCAGATAACGTGTTTCGTGCATTAAGTAGCTCGAAAAGAGCGATCTAGATGATCCTGCATACTTCTGACAGAAGTCTCACCAAGATTATCGTAGAAAATGCATATCTCAGCTTGAAACCCGACGAAAAACGAGTTATCTCCGGTTCTGCACATCAAACGTACCGTGGAGTGGTGAAAACACCAGATGACGTGTTTCTCGCATTACAGAGCTCGAAAAGCGCGATCTCGTTGATTCTGCATACTTCGGACAGAAGTCTCACCAAGATTATCGTACAACATGCATATCTCAGCTTGAAACCCGACGAAAACCGAGTTATCTCCGGTTCTGCACATCAAACGTACCGTGGAGTGGTGAAAACACCAGAAAACGTGTTTCGAGCATTAAGTAGCTCGAAAAGAGCGTTCTCGAAGATTCTGCATACTTCTGACAGAAGTCTCACCAAACATTATCGTAAAACATGCATATCTCAGCTTGATACCCCACGAAAACCAAGATATCGCCGGTTCTGCATATCAAACGCACTGTGGAGTGGTGAAAACACCAGATAACGTGTTTCTCGCATTAAATAGCTCGAAAAGTGCGATCTCGAAGATTCTGCATACTTCTGACAGAAGTCTCACCAGGATTATCGTAGAAAATGCATATCTCAGCTTGAAACCCGACCGAAACCAAGATATCTCCGGTTCTGCATGTCAAACGTACTGTGGAGTGGTGAAAACACCAGAAAAAATGTTTCGTGCATTAAGTAGCTCGAAAAGAGCGATCTAGATGATTCTGCATACATCTGACTGAAGTCTCACCAATATTATCGCTGAAAATGCATATCTCAGCTTGAAACCCCACGAAAACCAAGATATCGCCGGTTCTGCATTTCAAACGCACTGTGGAGTGGTGAAAACACCAGATAACGTGTTTCTCGCATTATATAGCTCGAAAAGAGCGATCTAGATGATTCAGCATACTTCGGACAGAAGTCTCACCAAGATTATCACAAGGAAATGCATATCTCAGCTTGAAACCCCACGAAAACCAAGATATCTCCGGTTCTGCATATCCAACGAACTGTGGAGTGGTGAAAACCCCAGAAAACGTGTTTCTCGCATTAAATAGCTCGAAAAGAGCGCTCTCGATGTTTCTGCATACTTCGGACAGATGTTTCACCAAGCTTATCGCAGAAAATGCATATCTCAGCTTGAAACCCCACGAAAACCAAGATATCTACTGTTCTGCATATCAAACGCACTGTGGCGTGGTGAAAACACGAGAAAACGTGTTTCTCGCATTAGCTAGCTCGAAAAGAGCGTTCTCGATGATTCTGCATACTTCTCATAGATGAAACACCAAGATTATCGCAGAAAATGCATATTTCAGCTGGAAACCCCACGAAAACCAAGTTATCGGCGTCTCTACATATCAAACGCACTGTGGAGTGGTGAAAACACGAGATAAAGTGTTTCTCGCATTATATAGCTCGAAAAGAGCGATCTAGATGATTCAGCATACTTCGGACAGAAGTCTCACCAAGATTATCACAAGGAAATGCATATCTCAGCTTGAAACCCCACGAAAACCAAGATATCTCCGGTTCTGCATATCCAACGAACTGTGGAGTGGTGAAAACCCCAGAAAACGTGTTTCTCGCATTAAATAGCTCGAAAAGAGCGCTCTCGATGTTTCTGCATACTTCGGACAGATGTTTCACCAAGCTTATCGCAGAAAATGCATATCTCAGCTTGAAACCCCACGAAAACCAAGATATCTACTGTTCTGCATATCAAACGCACTGTGGCGTGGTGAAAACACGAGAAAACGTGTTCCTCGCATTAGCTAGCTCGAAAAGAGCGTTCTCGATGATTCTGCATACTTCTCATAGATGAAACACCAAGATTATCGCAGAAAATGCATATTTCAGCTGGAAACCCCACGAAAACCAAGTTATCGGCGTCTCTACATATCAAACGCACTATGGAGTGGTGAAAACACCAGATAACGTGTTTCTCGCATTAAATAGCTCGAAAAGTGCGATCTCGAAGGTTCTGCATACTTCTGACAGAAGTCTCACCAGGATTATCGTAGAAAATGCATATCTCAGCTTGAAACCCGGCCGAAACCAAGATATCTCCGGTTCTGCATGTCAAACGTACTGTGGAGTGGTGAAAACACCAGAAAACGTGTTTCGTGCATTAAGTAGCTCGAAAAGATCGTTCTCGAAGATTCTGCATACTTCTGACAGAAGTCTGACCAACATTATCGTAGAAAATGCATATCTCAGCTGGAAACACCACGAAAATCAAGATATCGCCGGTTCTGCATATCAAAAGTACTGTGGAGTGGTGAAAACACCAGAAAACGTGTTTCGTGCATTAAGTAGCTCGAAAAGAGCGATCTAGATGATTCCGCATACTTCTGACTTAATTCTCACCAATATTATCGCAGAAAATGCATATCTCAGCTTGAAACCCCACGAAAACCATGGTATCGCCGGTTCTGCATATCAAACGCACTGTGGAGTGGTGAAAACACCAGATAACGTGTTTCTCGCATTAAATAGCTCGAAAAGAGCGTTCTCGAAGATCCTGCATACGTCTGACAGAAGTCTCACCAAGATTATCGTAGAAAATCCATATCTCAGCTTGAAACCCGACGAAAACCGAGTTATCTCCGGTTCTGCATTTCAAACGTACTGTGGAGTGGTGAAAACAGCAGAAAACGTGTTTCGTGCATTAAGTAGCTCGAAAAGAGCGATCTAGATGATTCTGCATACTTCTGACAAAATACCCACCAAGATTATCGCAGAAAATGAATATCTCAGCTGGAAACAACACGAAAATCAAGATATCGCCGGTTCTGCATATCAAACGCACTGTGGAGTGGTGAAAACACCAGATAACGTGTTTCTCGCATTAAATTGCTCGAAAAGAGCGTTCTCGATGATCCTGCATACTTCTGACAGAAGTCTCACCAATATTATCGCAGAAAATGCATATCTCATCTCGAAACCTCACGAAAATCAAGATGTTGCCGGTTCTGCATATCAAACGCACTGTGGAGTGGTGAAAACAACCAGAGAACGTGTTTCTCGCATTAAATAGCTCGAAACGAGCGATCTCGAAGATTCTGCATACTTCTGACTGAAGTCTCACCAACATTATCGTAGAAAATGCATATCTCAGCTGGAAACACCACGAAAATCAAGATATCGCCGGTTCTGCACATCAAACGCACTGTGGAGTGGTGAAAACACCAGATAACGTGTTTCTCGCATTAAATAGCTCGAAAAGTGCGATCTCGAAGATTCTGCATACTTCCGACAGAAGTCTCACCAGGATTATCGTAGAAAATGCATATCTCAGCTTGAAACCGGACCGAAACCAAGATATCTCCGGTTCTGCATGTCAAACGTACTGTGGAGTGGTGAAAACACCAGAAAACGTGTTTCCTGCATTAAGTAGCTCGAAAAGAGCGATCTAGATGATTCTGCATACTTCTGACTGAAGTCTCACTAATATTATTGCAGAAAATGCATATCTCAGCTTGAAACCCCACGAAAACCAAGATATCTCCGGTTCTGCATATCCAACCAACTGTGGAGTGGTGAAAACCCCAGAAAACGTGTTTCTCGCATTAAATAGCTCGAAAAGCGCGATCTCGATGATTCTGCATACTTCGGACAGAAGTCTCACCAAGATTATCGTAAAACATATATATCTCAGCTTGATACCCCACGAAAACCAAGATATTGCCGGTTCTGCATATCAAACGCACTGTGGAGTGGTGAAAACACCAGAAAACGTGTTGCTCGCATTAAATAGCTCGAAAAGTGCGATCTCGAAGATTCTGCATACTTCTGACAGAAGTCTCACCAGGATTACCGTAGAAAATGCATATCTCAGCTTGAAACCTTACCGAAACCAAGATATCTCCGGTTCTGCATGTCAAACGTTCTGTGGAGTGGTGAAAACACCAGAAAACGTGTTTCGTGCATTAAGTAGCTCGAAAAGAGCGATCTAGATGATTCTGCATTCTTCTGACTGAAGTCTCACCAATATTATTGCCGAAAATGCATATCTCAGCTTGAAACCCCACGAAAACCAAGATATCGTTGGTTCTGCATATCAAACGCACTGTGGAGTGGTGAAAACACCAGATAACGTGTTTCTCGCATTAAATAGCTCGAAAAGAGCGATCTAGATGATTCAGCATACTTCGGACAGAAGTCTCACCAAGATTATCGCAGGAAATGCATATCTCAGCTTGAAACCCCACGAAAACCAAGATATCTACTGTTCTGCATATCAAACGCACTGTGGCGTGGTGAAAACACCAGAAAACGTGTTTCTCACATTAGCTAGCTCGAAAAGAGCGTTCTCGATGATTCTGCACACTTCTCATAGATGAAACACCAAGATTATCGCAGAAAATGCATATTTCAGCTGGAAACCCCACGAAAACCAAGTTATCGGCGTCTCTACATATCAAACGCACTGTGGAGTGGTGAAAACACCAGATAACGTGTTTCTCGCATTAAATAGCTCGAAAAGTGCGATCTCGAAGGTTCTGCATACTTCTGACAGAAGTCTCACAAAGATTATCGCAGAAAATGCATATCTCTGCTTGAAACCCCACGAAAACCTAGATATCTACTGTTCTGCATATCCAACGAACTGTGGAGTGGTGAAAACCCCAGAAAACGTGTTTCTAGCATTAAATAGCTCGAAAAGAGCGCTCTCGACGTTTCTGCATACTTCGGACAGATGTTTCACCAAGCTTATCGTAGAAAATGCATATCTCAGCTTCAAACCCGACGAAAACCAAAATATCTGCGGTTCTGCATATCCAACGCACTGTGGAGTGGTGAAAATACCAGATAACGTGTTTCTCGCACTAAATAGCTCGAAACGAGCGATCTTGATGATTCTGCATACTTCGGACAGAAGTCTCACCAAGATTATCGTAAAACATATATATCTCAGCTTGATACCCCACGAAAACCAAGATATTGCCGGTTCTGCATATCAAACGCACTGTGGAGTGGTGAAAACACCAGAAAACGTGTTTCTCGCATTAAATAGCTCGAAAAGTGCGATCTCGAAGATTCTGCATACTTCTGACAGAAGTCTCACCAGGATTACCGTAGAAAATGCATATCTCAGCTTGAAACCTTACCGAAACCAAGATATCTCCGGTTCTGCATGTCAAACGTTCTGTGGAGTGGTGAAAACACCAGAAAACGTGTTTCGTGCATTAAGTAGCTCGAAAAGAGCGATCTAGATGATTCTGCATTCTTCTGACTGAAGTCTCACCAATATTATTGCCGAAAATGCATATCTCAGCTTGAAACCCCACGAAAACCAAGATATCGTTGGTTCTGCATATCAAACGCACTGTGGAGTGGTGAAAACACCAGATAACGTGTTTCTCGCATTAAATAGCTCGAAAAGAGCGATCTAGATGATTCAGCATACTTCGGACAGAAGTCTCACCAAGATTATCGCAGGAAATGCATATCTCAGCTTGAAACCCCACGAAAACCAAGATATCTACTGTTCTGCATATCAAACGCACTGTGGCGTGGTGAAAACACCAGAAAACGTGTTTCTCACATTAGCTAGCTCGAAAAGAGCGTTCTCGATGATTCTGCACACTTCTCATAGATGAAACACCAAGATTATCGCAGAAAATGCATATTTCAGCTGGAAACCCCACGAAAACCAAGTTATCGGCGTCTCTACATATCAAACGCACTGTGGAGTGGTGAAAACACCAGATAACGTGTTTCTCGCATTAAATAGCTCGAAAAGTGCGATCTCGAAGGTTCTGCATACTTCTGACAGAAGTCTCACAAAGATTATCGCAGAAAATGCATATCTCTGCTTGAAACCCCACGAAAACCTAGATATCTACTGTTCTGCATATCCAACGAACTGTGGAGTGGTGAAAACCCCAGAAAACGTGTTTCTAGCATTAAATAGCTCGAAAAGAGCGCTCTCGACGTTTCTGCATACTTCGGACAGATGTTTCACCAAGCTTATCGTAGAAAATGCATATCTCAGCTTCAAACCCGACGAAAACCAAAATATCTGCGGTTCTGCATATCCAACGCACTGTGGAGTGGTGAAAATACCAGATAACGTGTTTCTCGCACTAAATAGCTCGAAACGAGCGATCTTGATGATTCTGCATACTTCGGAGAGAAGTCTCAACAAGATTATCGCAGAACAGCATATCTCAGCTTGAAACCCCACGAAAACCAAGATATGTACTGTTCTGCATATCAAACGCACTGTGGAGTGGTGAAAACACCAGATAACGTGTTTCTCGCACTAACTAGCTCGAAAAGAGCGTTCTCGAAGATTCGGCATACTTCTGACAGAAGTCTCACCAAGATTATCGCAGAAAATGCATATCTCAGCTTGAAACCCCACGAAAACCAAGATATCGCCGGTTCTGCATATCAAACGCACTGTGGAGTGGTGAAAACAACCAGAGAACGTGTTTCTCGCATTAAATAGCTCGAAAAGAGCGATCTCGATGATTCAGCATACTTCTGACAGAAGTCTCACCAGGATTATCGTAGAAAATGCATATCTCAGCTTGAAACCCGACCGAAACCAAGATATCTCCGGTTCTGCATGTCAAGCGTACTGTAGAGTGGTGAAAATACCAGAAAACGTGTTTCGTGCATTAAGTAGCTCGAAAAGAGCGATCTAGAAGATTCTGCATACTTCTGACAAAAGACCCACCAAGATTATCGCAGAAAATCCATATCTCCGCTGGAAACACCACGAAAACCGAGTTATCTCCGGTTCTGCACATCAAACGTACCGTGGAGTGGTGAAAACACCAGAAAACGAGTTTCTTGCATTAAATAGCTCGAAAAGAGCGCTCTCGATGTTTCTGCATACTTCAGACAGATGTTTCACCAAGATTATCGTAGAAAATGCATATCTCAGCTTGAAACCCGACCGAAACCAAGATATCTCCGGTTCTGCATGTCTAACGTACTGTGGAGTGGTGAAAACACCAGAAAACGTGTTTCGTCCATTAAGTAGCTCGAAAAGAGCGCTCTCGATGTTTCTGCATACTTCGGACAGAAGTCTCACCAAGATTATCGTAAAAAATGCATATCTCATCTTGAAACCCCACGAAAACCAAGATATCGCTGGTTCTGTATATCAAACATACTGTGGGGTGCTGAAAACACCAGATAACGTGTTTGTCGCATTAAATAGCTCGAATAGAGCGATCTCGATGATTCTGCATACTTCGGACAGAGGTCTCACCAATATTATCGCAGAAAATGCATATCTCAGCTTGAAACCCCACGAAAACCAAGATATCTCCGGTTCTGCATATCCAACCAACTGTGGAGTGGTAAAAACCCCAGAAAACGTGTTTCTCGCATTAAATAGCTCGAAAAGCGCGATCTCGATGATTCTGCATACTTCTGACTGAAGTCTCACCAATATTATCGCAGAAAATGCATATCTCAGCTTGAAACCCCACGAAAACCAAGATATCTCCGGTTCTGCATATCCAACCAACTGTGGAGTGGTGAAAACCCCAGAAAACGTGTTTCTCGCATTAAATAGCTCGAAAAGCGCGATCTCGATGATTCTGCATACTTCGGACAGAAGTCTCACCAAGATTATCGTAAAACATATATATCTCAGCTTGATACCCCACAAAAACCAAGATATTGCCGGTTCTGCATATCAAACGCACTGTGGAGTGGTGAAAACACCAGAAAACGTGTTTCTCGCATTAAATAGCTCGAAAAGTGCGATCTCGAAGATTCTGCATACTTCTGACAGAAGTCTCACCAGGATTACCGTAGAAAATGCATATCTCAGCTTGAAAGCTTACCGAAACCAAGATATCTCCGGTTCTGCATGTCAAACGTTCTGTGGAGTGGTGAAAACACCAGAAATCGTGTTTCGTGCATTAAGTAGCTCGAAAAGAGCGATCTTGATGATTCTGCATTCTTCTGACTGAAGTCTCACCAATATTATTGCAGAAAATGCATATCTCAGCTTGAAACCCCACGAAAACCAAGATATCGTTGGTTCTGCATATCAAACGCACTGTGGAGTGGTGAAAACACCAGATAACGTGTTTATCGCATTAAATAGCTCGAAAAGAGCGATCTAGATGATTCAGCATACTTCGGACAGAAGTCTCACCAGGATTATCGCAGGAAACGCATATCTCAGCTTGAAACCCCACGAAAACCAAGATATCTACTGTTCTGCATATCAAACGCACTGTGGCGTGGTGAAAACACCAGAAAGCGTGTTTCTCACATTAGCTAGCTCGAAAAGAGCGTTCTCGATGATTCTGCATGCTTCTCATAGATGAAACACCAAGATTATCGCAGAAAATGCATATTTCAGCTGGAAACCCCACGAAAACCAAGTTATCTCCGGTTCTGCATGTCAAACGTACTGTGGAGTGGTGAAAACACCAGAAAACGTGTTTCGTCCATTAAGTAGCTCGAAAAGAGCGCTCTCGATGTTTCTGCATACTTCGGACAGAAGTCTCACCAAGATTATCGTAAAAAATGCATATCTCATCTTGAAACCCCACGAAAACCAAGATATCGCTGGTTCTGTATATCAAACATACTGTGGGGTGCTGAAAACACCAGATAACGTGTTTGTCGCATTAAATAGCTCGAATAGAGCGATCTCGATGATTCTGCATACTTCGGACAGATGTCTCACCAATATTATCGCAGAAAATGCATATCTCAGCTTGAAACCCCATGAAAACCAAGATATCTCCGGTTCTGCATATCCAACCAACTGTGGAGTGGTGAAAACCCCAGAAAACGTGTTTCTCGCATTAAACAGCTCGAAAAGAGCGCTCTCGATGTTTCTGCATACTTCGGACAGAAGTCTCACCAAGACTATCGTAGAAAATGCATATCTCATCTTGAAACCTTACCGAAACCAAGATATCTCCGGTTCTGCATGTCAAACGTTCTGTGGAGTGGTGAAAACACCAGAAAACGTATTTCGTGCATTAAGTAGCTCGAAAAGAGCGATCTAGATGATTCAGCATACTTCGGACAGAAGTCTCACCAAGATTATCGCAGGAAATGCATATTTCAGCTGGAAACCCCACGAAAATCAAGATGTCGCCGGTTCTGCACATCAAACGCACTGTGGAGTGGTGCAAACAACCAGATAACGTGTTTCTCGCATTAAACAGCTCGAATAGAGCGATTTCTGTGATTCTGCAAACGTCTCACACAAGAATATCCAAGCTTATCTTAGAAAATGCATATCTCATCTGGAAACACAATGAAACCGAAGATATCTCAGTTTCCGCATATCAAACGCACTGTGGAGTGCTGAAAACACCAGAAAACGAGTTTTTCCAATTAAATAGCACGAAAGCAGCGATTTCTGTGATTCTGCAAACTTCTCACAGAAGAATATCCAAGATTATCGTAGAAAATGCATGTCTCAGCTGGAAACCCCACGAAATCGAAGATATCGCAGTTTCGGCATATCAAACGCACTGTGGAGTGCTGAAAACACCATAAAACGTGTTTTTCGCATTCAATAGCACGAAAACTGCGATTTCGGTGATTCTCCATACTTCTCACAGAAGAATATCCAAGATTATCGCAGAAAATGCATGTCTCAGCTGGAAACACCACGAAAACCGAGTTATCTCCGGTTCTGCACATCAAACGTACCGTGGAGTGGTGAAAATACCAGAAAACGAGTTTCTCGCATTAAATAGCTCGAAAAGAGCGCTCTCGATGTTTCTGCATACTTCGGACAGAAGTCTCACCAAGATTATCGTAAAAAATGCATATCTCAGCTTGAAACCCCACGAAAACCAAGATATCGCTGGTTCTGTATATCAAACATACTGTGGGGTGCTGAAAACACCAGATAACGTGTTTTTCGCATTAAATAGCTCGAATAGAGCGATCTCGATGATTCTGCATACTTCGGACAGAAGTCTCACCAAGATTATCGTAAATAATGCATATCTCAGCATGAAACGCCACGAAAACAAAGATTTCGCTGGTACTGCATATCAAACGCAATGTGGAGTGGTGAAAACACCAGATAACGTGTTTCTCGCATTAAATAGCTCGAAAAGTGCGATCTCAAAGATTCTGCATACTTCTGACAGAAGTCTCACCAGGATTATCGTAGATAATGCATATCTCAGCTTGAAACCCGACCGAAACCAAGATATCTCCGGTTCTGCATGTCAAACGTACTGTGGAGTGGTGAAAACACCAGAAAACGTGTTTCCTGCATTAAGTAGCTCGAAAAGAGCGATCTAGATGATTCTGCATTCTTCTGACGGAAGTCTCACCAATATTATTGCAGAAAATGCATATCTCAGCTTGAAACCCCACGAAAACCAAGATATCGTTGGTTCTGCATATCAAACGCACTGTGGAGTGGTGAAAACACCAGATAACGTGTTTCTCGCATTAAATAGCTCGAAAAGAGCGATCTAGATGATTCAGCATACTTCGGACAGAAGTCTCACCAAGATTATCGCAGGAAATGCATATCTCAGCTTGAAACCCCACGAAAACCAAGATATCTACTGTTCTGCATATCAAACGCACTGTGGCGTGGTGAAAACACCAGAAAACGTGTTTCTCACATTAGCTAGCTCGAAAAGTGCGTTCTCGATGATTCTGCATACTTCTCATAGATGAAACACCAAGATTATCGCAGAAAATGCATATTTCAGCTGGAAACCCCACGAAAACCAAGTTATCGGCGTCTCTACATATCAAACGCACTGTGGAGTGGTGAAAACACCAGATAACGTGTTTCTCGCATTAACTAGCTCGAAAAGTGCGATCTCGAAGGTTCTGCATACTTCTGACAGAAGTCTCACCAGGATTATCGTAGAAAATGCATATCTCAGCTTGAAACCCGGCCGAAACCAAGATATCTCCGGTTCTGCATGTCAAACGTACTGTGGAGTGGTGAAAACACCAGAAAACCTGTTTCGTGCATTAAGTAGCTCGAAAAGATCGTTCTCGAAGATTCTGCATACTTCTGACAGAAGTCTCACCAACATTATCGTAGAAAATGCATATCTCAGCTGGAAACACCACGAAAATCAAGATATCGCCGGTTCTGCATATCAAAAGTACTGTGGAGTGGTGAAAACACCAGAAAACGTGTTTCGTGCAATAAGTAGCTCGAAAAGAGCGATCTAGATGATTCCGCATACTTCTGACTTAATTCTCACCAATATTATCGCAGAAAATGCATATCTCTGCTTGAAACCCCACGAAAACCTAGATATCTATTGTTCTGCATATCCAACGAACTGTGGAGTGGTGAAAACCCCAGAAAACGTGTTTCTAGCATTAAATAGCTCGAAAAGAGCGCTCTCGACGTTTCTGCATACTTCGGACAGATGTTTCACCAAGCTTATCGTAGAAAATGCATATCTCAGCTTCAAACCCGACGAAAACCAAAATATCTGCGGTTCTGCATATCCAACGCACTGTGGAGTGGTGAAAATACCAGATAACGTGTTTCTCGCATTAAGTAGCTCGAAAAGATCGTTCTCGAAGATTCTGCATACTTCTGACAGAAGTCTCACCAACATTATCGTAGAAAATGCATATCTCAGATGGAAACACCACGAAAATCAAGATATCGCCGGTTCTGCATATCAAAAGTACTGTGGAGTGGTGAAAACACCAGAAAACGTGTTTCGTGCAATAAGTAGCTCGAAAAGAGCGATCTAGATGATTCCGCATACTTCTGACTTAATTCTCACCAATATTATCGCAGAACAGCATATCTCAGCTTGAAACCCCACGAAAACCAAGATATGTACTGTTCTGCATATCAAACGCACTGTGGAGTGGTGAAAACACCAGATAACGTGTTTCTCGCACTAACTAGCTCGAAAAGAGCGTTCTCGAAGATTCTGCATACTTCTGACAGAAGTCTCACCAAGATTATCGCAGAAAATGCATATCTCAGCTTGAAACCCCACGAAAACCAAGATATCGCCGGTTCTGCATATCAAACGCACTGTGCAGTGGTGAAAACACCAGAAAACGTGTTTCGTGCATTAAGTAGCTCGAAAAGAGCGATCTAGATGATTCTGCATACTTCTGGTAAAAGACCCACCAAGATTATCGCAGAAAATGCATATCTCAGCTGGAAACACCACGAAAATCAAGATATCGCCTGTTCTGCATATCAAACGCACTGTGGAGTGGTGAAAACAACCAGAGAACGTGTTTCTCGCATTAAATAGCTCGAAAAGAGCGATCTCGATGATTCAGCATACTTCGGACAGAAGTCTCACCAAGACTATGGTAGAAAATGCATATCTCAGCTTGAAACCTTACCGAAACCAAGATATCTCCGGTTCTGCATGTCAAACGTTCTGTGGAGTGGTGAAAACACCAGAAAACGTGTTTCGTGCATTAAGTAGCTCGAAAAGAGCGATCTAGATGATTCGGCATTCTTCTGACTGAAGTCTCACCAATATTATCGCAGAAAATGCATATCTCAGCTGGAAACACCACGAAAATCAAGGTATCGCCGGTTCTGCATATCAAACGCACTGTGGAGTGGTGAAAACACCAGATAACGTGTTTCTCGCATTAAATAGCTCGAAAAGAGCGATCTAGATGATTCAGCATACTTCGGACAGAAGTCTCACCAAGATTATCGCAGGAAATGCATATTTCAGCTGGAAACCCCACGAAAATCAAGATGTCGCCGGTTCTGCACATCAAACGCACTGTGGAGTGGTGCAAACAACCAGATAACGTGTTTCTCGCATTAAACATCTCGAATAGAGCGATTTCTGTGATTCTGCAAACGTCTCACACAAGAATATCCAAGATTATCGTAGAAAATGCATATCTCATCTGGAAACCCAATGAAACCGAAGATATCTCAGTTTCCGCATATCAAACGCACTGTGGAGTGCTGAAAACACCATAAAACGTGTTTTTCGCATTCAATAGCACGAAAACTGCGATTTCGGTGATTCTCCATACTTCTCACAGAAGAATATCCAAGATTATCGTAAAACATGCATATCTCAGCTTGATACCCCACGAAAACCATGATATCGCCGGTTCTGCATATCAAGCGCACTGTGGAGTGGTGAAAACACCAGATAACGTGTTTCTCGCATTAAATAGCTAGAAAAGTGCGATCTCGAAGATTCTGCAAACTTCTGACCGAAGTCTCACCAATATTATCGCAGAAAATGCATATCTCAGCTCGAAACCTCACGAAAATCAAGATGTTGCCGGTGCTGCATATCAAACGCACTGTGGAGTGGTGAAAACAACCAGAAAACGTGTTTCGCGCATTAAGTAGCTCGAAAAGAGCGTTCTCGAAGATTCTGCATACTTCTGACAGAAGTCTCACCAGGATTATCGTAGAAAATGCATATCTCAGCTTGAAACCCGACCGAAACCAAGATATCTCCGGTTCTGCATGTCAAGCGTACTGTGGAGTGGTGAAAATACCAGAAAACGTGTTTCGTGCATTAAGTAGCTCGAAAAGAGCGATCTAGAAGATTCTGCATACTTCTGACAAAAGACCCACCAAGATTATCGCAGAAAATGCATATCTCCGCTGGAAACACCACGAAAACCGAGTTATCTCCGGTTCTGCACATCAAACGTACCGTGGAGTGGTGAAAACACCAGAAAACCAGTTTCTTGCATTAAATAGCTCGAAAAGAGCGCTCTCGATGTTTCTGCATACTTCGGACAGATGTTTCACCAAGATTATCGTAGAAAATGCATATCTCAGCTTGAAACCCGACCGAAACCAAGATATCTCCGGTTCTGCATGTCAAACGTACTGTGGAGTGGTGAAAACACCAGATAACGTGTTTCTCGCATTAAATAGCTCGAAAAGTGCGATCTCGAAGATTCTGCATACTTCTGACAGAAGTCTCACCAGGATTATCGTAGAAAATGCATATCTCAGCTTGAAACCCGACCGAAACCAAGATATCTCCGGTTCTGCATGTCAAACGTTCTGTGGAGTGGTGAAAGCACCAGAAAACGTGTTTCGTGCATTAAGTAGCTCGAAAAGAGCGATCTAGATGATTCGGCATTCTTCTGACTGAAGTCTCACCAATATTATCGCAGAAAATGCATATCTCAGCTGGAAACACCACGAAAATCAAGGTATCGCCGGTTCTGCATATCAAACGCACTGTGGAGTGGTGAAAACACCAGATAACGTGTTTCTCGCATTAAATAGCTCGAAAAGAGCGATCTAGATGATTCAGCATACTTCGGACAGAAGTCTCACCAAGATTATCGCAGGAAATGCATATTTCAGCTGGAAACCCCACGAAAATCAAGATGTCGCCGGTTCTGCACATCAAACGCACTGTGGAGTGGTGCAAACAACCAGATAACGTGTTTCTCGCATTAAACAGCTCGAATAGAGCGATTTCTGTGATTCTGCAAACGTCTCACACAAGAATATCCAAGATTATCGTAGAAAATGCATATCTCATCTGGAAACCCAATGAAACCGAAGATATCTCAGTTTCCGCATATCAAACGCACTGTGGAGTGCTGAAAACACCAGAAAACGAGTTTTTCCAATTAAATAGCACGAAAGCAGCGATTTCTGTGATTCTGCAAACTTCTCACAGAAGAATATCCAAGATTATCGTAGGAAATGCATGTCTCAGCTGGAAACCCCACGAAATCGAAGATATCGCAGTTTCGGCATATCAAACGCACTGTGGAGTGCTGAAAACACCATAAAACGTGTTTTTCGCATTCAATAGCACGAAAACTGCGATTTCGGTGATTCTCCATACTTCTCACAGAAGAATATCCAAGATTATCGTAAAACATGCATATCTCAGCTTGATACCCCACGAAAACCATGATATCGCCGGTTCTGCATATCAAGCGCACTGTGGAGTGGTGAAAACACCAGATAACGTGTTTCTCGCATTAAATAGCTAGAAAAGTGCGATCTCGAAGATTCTGCAAACTTCTGACCGAAGTCTCACCAATATTATCGCAGAAAATGCATATCTCAGCTCGAAACCTCACGAAAATCAAGATGTTGCCGGTGCTGCATATCAAACGCACTGTGGAGTGGTGAAAACAACCAGAAAACGTGTTTCGCGCATTAAGTAGCTCGAAAAGAGCGTTCTCGAAGATTCTGCATACTTCTGACAGAAGTCTCACCAGGATTATCGTAGAAAATGCATATCTCAGCTTGAAACCCGACCGAAACCAAGATATCTCCGGTTCTGCATGTCAAGCGTACTGTGGAGTGGTGAAAATACCAGAAAACGTGTTTCGTGAATTAAGTAGCTCGAAAAGAGCGATCTAGAAGATTCTGCATACTTCTGACAAAAGACCCACCAAGATTATCGCAGAAAATGCATATCTCCGCTGGAAACACCACGAAAACCGAGTTATCTCCGGTTCTGCACATCAAACGTACCGTGGAGTGGTGAAAACACCAGAAAACCAGTTTCTTGCATTAAATAGCTCGAAAAGAGCGCTCTCGATGTTTCTGCATACTTCGGACAGATGTTTCACCAAGATTATCGTAGAAAATGCATATCTCAGCTTGAAACCCGACCGAAACCAAGATATCTCCGGTTCTGCATGTCAAACGTACTGTGGAGTGGTGAAAACACCAGATAACGTGTTTCTCGCATTAAATATCTCGAAAAGAGCGCTCTCGATGTTTCTGCATACTTCAGACAGATGTTTCACCAAGATTATCGTAGAAAATGCATATTTCAGCTTGAAACCCGACCGAAACCAAGATATCTCCGGTTCTGCATGTCAAACGTACTGTGGAGTGGTGAAATCACCAGAAAACGTGTTTCGTCCATTAAGTAGCTCGAAAAGAGCGCTCTCGATGTTTCTGCATACTTCGGACAGAAGTCTCACCAAGATTATCGTAAAAAATGCATATCTCAGCTTGAAACCCCACGAAAACCAAGATATCTCCGGATCTGCATATCCAACCAACTGTGGAGTGGTGAAAACCCCAGAAAACGTGTTTCTCGCATTAAATAGCGCGAAAAGAGCGCTCTCGATGTTTCTGCATACTTCGGACAGACGTCTCACCAAGACTATGGTAGAAAATGCATATCTCAGCTTGAAACCTTACCGAAACCAAGATATCTCCGGTTCTGCATGTCAAACGTTCCGTGGAGTGGTGAAAACACCAGAAAACGTGTTTCGTGCATTAAGTAGCTCGAAAAGAGCGATCTAGATGATTCGGCATTCTTCTGACTGAAGTCTCACCAATATTATCGCAGAAAATGCATATCTCAGCTGGAAACACCACGAAAATCAAGGTATCGCCGGTTCTGCATATCAAACGCTCTGTGGAGTGGTGAAAACACCAGATAACGTGTTTCTCGCATTAAATAGCTCGAAAAGAGCGATCTAGATGATTCAGCATACTTCGGACAGAAGTCTCACCAAGATTATCGCAGGAAATGCATATTTCAGCTGGAAACCCCACGAAAATCAAGATGTCGCCGGTTCTGCACATCAAACGCACTGTGGAGTGGTGCAAACAACCAGATAACGTGTTTCTCGCATTAAACAGCTCGAATAGAGCGATTTCTGTGATTCTGCAAACGTCTCACACAAGAATATCCAAGATTATCGTAGAAAATGCATATCTCATCTGGAAACCCAATGAAACCGAAGATATCTCAGTTTCCGCATATCAAACGCACTGTGGAGTGCTGAAAACACCAGAAAACGAGTTTTTCCAATTAAATAGCACGAAAGCAGCGATTTCTGTGATTCTGCAAACTTCTCACAGAAGAATATCCAAGATTATCGTAGGAAATGCATGTCTCAGCTGGAAACCCCACGAAATCGAAGATATCGCAGTTTCGGCATATCAAACGCACTGTGGAGTGCTGAAAACACCATAAAACGTGTTTTTCGCATTCAATAGCACGAAAACTGCGATTTCGGTGATTCTCCATACTTCTCACAGAAGAATATCCAAGATTATCGTAAAACATGCATATCTCAGCTTGATACCCCACGAAAACCATGATATCGCCGGTTCTGCATATCAAGCGCACTGTGGAGTGGTGAAAACACCAGATAACGTGTTTCTCGCATTAAATAGCTAGAAAAGTGCGATCGCGAAGATTCTGCAAACTTCTGACCGAAGTCTCACCAATATTATCGCAGAAAATGCATATCTCAGCTCGAAACCTCACGAAAATCAAGATGTTGCCGGTGCTGCATATCAAACGCACTGTGGAGTGGTGAAAACAACCAGAAAACGTGTTTCGCGCATTAAGTAGCTCGAAAAGAGCGATCTCGAAGGTTCTGCATACTTCTGACAGAAGTCTCACCAGGATTATCGTAGAAAATGCATATCTCATCTTGAAACCCGGCCGAAACCAAGATATCTCCGGTTCTGCATGTCAAACGTACTGTGGAGTGGTGAAAACACCAGAAAACGTGTTTCGTGCATTAAGTAGCTCGAAAAGAGCGTTCTCGAAGATTCTGCATACTTCTGACAGAAGTCTCACAAACATTATCGTAGAAAATGCATATCTCAGCTGGAAACACCACGAAAATCAAGATATCGCCGGTTCTGCATATCAAACGCACTGTGGAGCGGTGAAAACACCAGATTACGTGTTTCTCGCATTAAATAGCTCGAAAAGTGCGATCTCGAAGATTCTGCATACTTCTGACAGAAGTCTCACCAGGATTATCGTAGAAAATGCATATCTCAGCTTGAAACCCGACCTAAACCAAGATATCTCCGGTTCTGCATGTCAAACGTACTGTGGAGTGGTGAAAACACCAGAAAACGTGTTTCCTGCATTAAGTAGCTCGAAAAGAGCGATCTAGATGATTCTGCATACTTCTGACTGAAGTCTCACCAATATTATCGCAGAAAATGCATATCTCAGCTTGAAACCCCACGAAAACCAAGATATCGCTGGTTCTGCATATCAAACGCACTGTGGAGTGGTGAAAACACCAGATAACGTGTATCTCCCATTAAATAGCTCGAAAAGAGCGATCTAGATGATTCAGCATACTTCGGACAGAAGTCTCACGAAGATTATCGCAGGAAATGCATATCTCAGCTTGAAACCCCACGAAAACCAAGATATCTCCGGTTCTGCATATCCAACCAACTGTGGAGTGGTGAAAACCCCAGAAAACGTGTTTCTCGCATTAAATAGCTCGAAAAGAGCGCTCTCGATGTTTCTGCATACTTCTGACAGAAGTCTCACCAACATTATCGTAGAAAATGCATATGTCATCTGGAAACACCACAAAAATCAAGATATCGCCGGTTCTGCATATCAAACCAACTGTGGAGTTGTGAAAACACCAGATAACGTGTTTCTCGCATTAAATAGCTCGAAAAGCGCGATCTCGATAATTCTGCATACTTCGGACAGAAGTCTCACCAAGATTATCGCAGGAAATGCATATCTCAGCTTGAAACCCCACGCAAACCAAGATATCGTTGGTTCTACATATCAAACGCACTGTGGAGTGGTGAAAACACCAGATAACGTGTTTCTCGCATTAAATAGCTCGAAAAGAGCGATCTAGATGATTCAGCATACTTCGGACAGAAGTCTCACCAAGATTATCGCAGGAAATGCATATTTCAGCTGGAAACCCCACGAAAATCAAGATGTCGCCGGTTCTGCTCATCAAACGCACTGTGGAGTGGTGAAAACAACCAGATAACGTGTTTCTCGCATTAAACAGCTCGAATAGAGCGATTTCTGTGATTCTGCAAACGTCTCACACAAGAATATCCAAGATTATCGTAGAAAATGCATATCTCATCTGGAAACCCAATGAAACCGAAGATATCTCAGTTTCCGCATATCAAACGCACTGTGGAGTGCTGAAAACACCAGAAAACGAGTTTTTCCAATTAAATATCACGAAAGCAGCGATTTCTGTGATTCTGCAAACTTCTCACAGAAGAATATCCAAGATTATCGTAGAAAATGCATGTCTCAGCTGGAAACCCCACGAAATCGAAGATATCGCAGTTTCGGCATATCAAACGCACTGTGGAGTGGTGAAAACACCAGATAACGTGTTTCTCGCATTAAATAGCTCGAAAAGAGCGATCTAGATGATTCAGCATACTTCGGACAGAAGTCTCACCAAGATTATCGCAGGAAATGCATATTTCAGCTGGAAACCCCACGAAAATCAAGATGTCGCCGGTTCTGCTCATCAAACGCACTGTGGAGTGGTGCAAACAACCAGATAACGTGTTTCTCGCATTAAACAGATCGAATAGAGCGATTTCTGTGATTCTGCAAACGTCTCACACAAGAATATCCAAGATTATCGTAGAAAATGCATATGTCATCTGGAAACCCAATGAAACCGAAGATATCTCAGTTTCCGCATATCAAACGCACTGTGGAGTGCTGAAAACACCAGAAAACGAGCTTTTCCAATTAAATAGCACGAAAGCAGCGATTTCTGTGATTCTGCAAACTTCTCACAGAAGAATATCCAAGATTATCGTAGAAAATGCATGTCTCAGCTGGAAACCCCACGAAATCGATGATATCGCAGTTTCGGCATATCAAACGCACTGTGGAGTGCTGAAAACACCATAAAACGTGTTTTTCGCATTCAATAGCACGAAAACTGCGATTTCGGTGATTCTCCATACTTCTCACAGAAGAATATCCAAGATTATCGCAGAAAATGCATGTCTCAGCTGGAAACCCCACGAAAACCTAGTTATCGGCGTCTCTACATATCAAACGCACTGTGGAGTGGTGAAAACACCAGATAACGTGTTTCTCTCATTAAATAGCTCGAAAAGTGCGATCTCGAAGGTTCTGCATACTTCTGACAGAAGTCTCACCAGGATTATGGTAGAAAATGCATATCTCATCTTGAAACCCGGCCGAAACCAAGATATCTCCGGTTCTGCATGTCAAACGTACTGTGGAGTGGTGAAAACTCCAGAAAACGTGTTTCCTGCATTAAGTAGCTCGAAAAGAGCGTTCTCGAAGATTCTGCATACTTCTGACAGAAGTCTCACCAACATTATCGTAGAAAATGCATATCTCAGCTGGAAACACCACGAAAATCAAGATATCGCCGGTTCTGCATATCAAACGCACTGTGGAGTGGTGAAAACACCAGATAACGTGTTTCTCGCATTAAATAGCTCGAAAAGTGCGATCTCGAAGATTCTGCATACTTCTGACAGAAGTCTCACCAGGATTATCGTAGAAAATGCATATCTCAGCTTGAAACCCGACCGAAACCAAGATATCTCCGGTTCTGCATGTCAAGCGTACTGTAGAGTGGTGAAAATACCAGAAAACGTGTTTCGTGCATTAAGTAGCTCGAAAAGAGCGATCTAGAAGATTCTGCATACTTCTGACAAAAGACCCACCAAGATTATCGCAGAAAATCCATATCTCCGCTGGAAACACCACGAAAACCGAGTTATCTCCGGTTCTGCACATCAAACGTACCGTGGAGTGGTGAAAACACCAGAAAACGAGTTTCTAGCATTAAATAGCTCGAAAAGAGCGCTCTCGATGTTTCTGCATACTTCAGACAGATGTTTCACCAAGATTATCGTAGAAAATGCATATTTCAGCTTGAAACCCGACCGAAACCAAGATATCTCCGGTTCTGCATGTCAAACGTACTGTGGAGTGGTGAAATCACCAGAAAACGTGTTTCGTCCATTAAGTAGCTCGAAAAGAGCGCTCTCGATGTTTCTGCATACTTCGGACAGAAGTCTCACCAAGATTATCGTAAAAAATGCATATCTCAGCTTGAAACCCCACGAAAACCAAGATATCTCCGGTTCTGCATATCCAACCAACTGTGGAGTGGTGAAAACCCCAGAAAACGTGTTTCTCGCATTAAATAGCTCGAAAAGAGCGCTCTGGATGTTTCTGCATACTTCGGACAGAAGTCTCACCAAGACTATCGTAGAAAATGCATATCTCAGCTTGAAACCTTACCGTAACCAAGATATCTCCGGTTCTGCATGTCAAACGTACTGTGGAGTGGTGAAAACACCAGATAACGTGTTTCTGGCATTAAATAGCTCGAAAAGTGCGATCTCGAAGATTCTGCATACTTCTGACAGAAGTCTCACCAGGATTATCGTAGAAAATGCATATCTCAGCTTGAAACCCGACCGAAACCAAGATATCTCCGGTTCTGCATGTCAAACGTACTATGGAGTGGTGAAAACACCAGAAAACGTGTTTCCTGCATTAAGTAGCTCGAAAAGAGCGTTCTCGAAGATTCTGCATACTTCTGACAGAAGTCTCACCAGGATTATCGTAGAAAATGCATATCTCAGCTTGAAACCCGACCGAAACCAAGATATCTCCGGTTCTGCATGTCAAGCGTACTGTGGAGTGGTGAAAATACCAGAAAACGTGTTTCGTGCATTAAGTAGCTCGAAAAGAGCGATCTAGAAGATTCTGCATACTTCTGACAAAAGACCCACCAAGATTATCGCAGAAAATGCATATCTCCGCTGGAAACACCACGAAAACCGAGTTATCTCCGGTTCTGCACATCAAACGTACCGTGGAGTGGTGAAAACACCAGAAAACCAGTTTCTTGCATTAAATAGCTCGAAAAGAGCGCTCTCGATGTTTCTGCATACTTCGGACAGATGTTTCACCAAGATTATCGTAGAAAATGCATATCTCAGCTTGAAACCCGACCGAAACCAAGATATCTCCGGTTCTGCATGTCAAACGTACTGTGGAGTGGTGAAAACACCAGATAACGTGTTTCTGGCATTAAATAGCTCGAAAAGTGCGATCTCGAAGATTCTGCATACTTCTGACAGAAGTCTCACCAGGATTATCGTAGAAAATGCATATCTCAGCTTGAAACCCGACCGAAACCAAGATATCTCCGGTTCTGCATGTCAAACGTACTATGGAGTGGTGAAAACACCAGAAAACGTGTTTCCTGCATTAAGTAGCTCGAAAAGAGCGTTCTCGAAGATTCTGCATACTTCTGACAGAAGTCTCACCAGGATTATCGTAGAAAATGCATATCTCAGCTTGAAACCCGACCGAAACCAAGATATCTCCGGTTCTGCATGTCAAGCGTACTGTGGAGTGGTGAAAATACCAGAAAACGTGTTTCGTGCATTAAGTAGCTCGAAAAGAGCGATCTAGAAGATTCTGCATACTTCTGACAAAAGACCCACCAAGATTATCGCAGAAAATGCATATCTCCGCTGGAAACACCACGAAAACCGAGTTATCTCCGGTTCTGCACATCAAACGTACCGTGGAGTGGTGAAAACACCAGAAAACCAGTTTCTTGCATTAAATAGCTCGAAAAGAGCGCTCTCGATGTTTCTGCATACTTCGGACAGATGTTTCACCAAGATTATCGTAGAAAATGCATATCTCAGCTTGAAACCCGACCGAAACCAAGATATCTCCGGTTCTGCATGTCAAACGTACTGTGGAGTGGTGAAAACACCAGATAACGTGTTTCTGGCATTAAATAGCTCGAAAAGTGCGATCTCGAAGATTCTGCATACTTCTGACAGAAGTCTCACCAGGATTATCGTAGAAAATGCATATCTCATCTTGAAACCCGGCCGAAACCAAGATATCTCCGGTTCTGCATGTCAAACGTACTGTGGAGTGGTGAAAACACCAGAAAACGTGTTTCGTGCATTAAGTAGCTCGAAAAGAGCGTTCTCGAAGATTCTGCATACTTCTGACAGAAGTCTCACAAACATTATCGTAGAAAATGCATATCTCAGCTGGAAACACCACGAAAATCAAGATATCGCCGGTTCTGCATATCAAACGCACTGTGGAGCGGTGAAAACACCAGATTACGTGTTTCTCGCATTAAATAGCTCGAAAAGTGCGATCTCGAAGATTCTGCATACTTCTGACAGAAGTCTCACCAGGATTATCGTAGAAAATGCATATCTCAGCTTGAAACCCGACCGAAACCAAGATATCTCCGGTTCTGCATGTCAAACGTACTGTGGAGTGGTGAAAACACCAGAAAACGTGTTTCCTGCATTAAGTAGCTCGAAAAGAGCGATCTAGATGATTCTGCATACTTCTGACTGAAGTCTCACCAATATTATCGCAGAAAATGCATATCTCAGCTTGAAACCCCACGAAAACCAAGATATCACCGGTTCTGCATATCAAACGCACTGTGGAGTAGTGAAAACACCAGATAACGTGTTGCTCGCATTAAATAGCTCGAAAAGTGCGATCTCGATGATTCTGCATACTTCGGACAGAAGTCTCACCAAGATTATCGCTGAAAATGCATATCTGAGCTTGAAACCCCACGAAAACCAAGATATCGTCGGTTCTGCATATCATACGCACTGTGGAGTGGTGAAAACTCCAGATAACGTGTTTCTCGCATTAAATAGGTCGAAAAGAGCGATCTCGATTTTTCTGCATGCTTCGGACAGAGGTCTCACAAAGATTATCGCAGAAAATGCATATCTCAGCTTGAAACCCCACGAAAACCAAGATATCCCTGGTTCTGCATATCAAACGCACTGTGGAGTGGTGAAGACACCAGATAACGTGTCTCTCGCATTAAATAGGTCGAAAAGAGCGATCTCGATTTTTCTGCATGCTTCGGACAGAGGTCTCACAAAGATTATCGCAGAAAATGCATATCTCAGCTTGAAACCCCACGAAAACCAAGATATCTCCGGTTCTGCACATCCAACGAACTGTGGTGTGGCGAAAACCCCAGATAACGTGTTTCTCACATTAAATAGCTCGAAAAGAGCGCTCTTGATGTTTCTGCATCCTTCGGACTGAAGTCTCACCCAGATTATCGCAGAAAATGCATATCTCTGCTAGAAACCCCACGAAAACCAAGATATCTCCTGTTCTGCATATCCAACGAACTGTGGAGTGGTGAAAACACCAGATAACGTGTTTCTCGCATTAAATGGCTCGAAAAGTGCGATCTCGATGATTCTGCATACTTCGGACAGAGGTCTCACCAAGACAATCGCAGAAAATGCTTATCTCAGCTTGAAACCCCACGAAAACCAAGATATCCCTGGTTCTGCATATCAAACGCACTGTGGAGTGGTGAAAACACCTGATAACGTGTTTCTCGCATTAAATAGGTCGAAAAGAGCGATCTCGATTATTCTGCATGCTTCGGACAGAGGTCTCACAAAGATTATCGCAGAAAATGCATATCTCAGCTTGAAACCCCACGAAAACCAAGATATCTCCGATTCTGCACATCCAACGAACAGTGGTGTGGCGAAAACCCCAGATAACGTGTTTCTCACATTAAATAGCTCGAAAAGAGCGCTCTTGATGTTTCTGCATCCTTCGGACTGAAGTCTCACCCAGATTATCGCAGAAAATGCATATCTCTGCTAGAAACCCCACGAAAACCAAGATATCTCCTGTTCTGCATATCCAACGAACTGTGGAGTGGTGAAAACACCAGATAACGTGTATCTCGCATTAAATAGCTCGAAACGAGCGATCTCGATGATTAAGCATACTTCGGACAGAAGTCTCACCAAGATTATCGCAGTAATTGCATATCTCAGCTTGAAACCCCACGAAAACCAAGATATCGCTGGTTCTGCATATCAAACGCACTGTGGAGTGCTGAAAACACCCGATAACGTGTTTCTCGCATTAAATAGCTCGAATAGAGCGATCTCGATGATTAAGCATACTTCGGACAGAAGTCTCACTAAGATTATCGTAAAAAATGCATATCTCAGCTTGAAACCCCACAAAAACCAAGATATCACCGGTTCTGCATACCAAACGCACTGTGGAGTGGTGAAAACACCAGATAACGTGTTGCTCGCATTAAATAGCTCGAAAAGTGCGATCTCGATGATTCTGCATACTTCGGACAGAAGTCTCACCAAGATTATCGCTGAAAATGCATATCTGAGCTTGAAACCCCACGAAAACCAAGATATTGTCGGTTCTGCATATCAAACGCACTGTGGAGTGCTGAAAACACCCGATAACGTGTTTCTCGCATTAAATAGCTCGAATAGAGCGATCTCGATGATTAAGCATACTTCGGACAGAAGTCTCACTAAGATTAACGTAAAAAATGCATATCTCAGCTTCAAACCCCACAAAAACCAAGATATCACCGGTTCTGCATATCAAACGCACTGTGGAGTGCTGGAGACACCAGATAACGTGTTTCTCGCATTAAATAGCTCGAAAAGTGCGATCTCGATGATTCTGCATACTTCGGACTGAAGTCTCACCATGATTATCGTAAAAAATGCATATCTCAGCTTGAAACCCCACTAAAACCAAGATATCCCTGGTTCTGCATATCAAACGCACTGTGGAGTGGTGAAAACACCAGATAACGTGTTTCTCGCATTAAATAGGTCGAAAAGAGCGATCTCGATTTTTCTGCATGCTTCGGACAGAGGTCTCACAAAGATTATCGCAGAAAATGCATATCTCAGCTTGAAAACCCACGAAAACCAAGATATCTCCGGTTCTGCACATCCAACGAACTGTGGTGTGGCGAAAACCCCAGAAAACGTGTTTCTCACATTAAATAGCTCGAAAAGAGCGCTCTTGATGTTTCTGCATCCTTCGGACTGAAGTCTCACCAAGATTATCGCAGAAAATGCATATCTCTGCTAGAAACCCCACGAAAACCAAGATATCTCCTGTTCTGCATATCCAACGAACTGTGGAGTGGTGAAAACACCAGATAACGTGTTTCTCGCATTAAATAGCTCGAAACGAGCGATCGCGATGATTCTGCATACTTCGGACAGAAGTCTCACTAAGATTATCGTAAAAAATGCATATCTCAGCTTGAAACCCCACAAAAACCAAGATATCACCGGTTCTGCATACCAAACGCACTGTGGAGTGGTGAAAACACCAGATAACGTGTTGCTCGCATTAAATAGCTCGAAAAGTGCGATCTCGATGATTAAGCATACTTCGGACAGAAGTCTCACCAAGATTATCGCAGTAATTGCATATCTCAGCTTGAAACCCCACGAAAACCAAGATATCGCTGGTTCTGCATATCATACGCACTGTGGAGTGGTTAAAACACCAGATAACGTGTTTCTCGCATTAAACAGCTCGAAACGAGCGATCTCGATGATTAAGCATACTTCGGACAGAAGTCTCACCAAGATTATCGCAGTAATTGCATATCTCAGCTTGATACCCCACGAAAACCAAGATATCGCTGGTTCTGCATATCAAACGCACTGTGGAGTGCTGAAAACAACCGATAACGTGTTTCCCGCATAAAATAGCACGAAACGAGCGATCTCGATGATTCTGCACACTTCGGACAGAAGTCTCACCAAGATTATCGCAGATAATGCATATCTCAGCTTGAAAACCCACGAAAACCAAGATATCTCCGGTTCTGCACATCCAACGAACTGTGGTGTGGCGAAAACCCCAGAAAACGTGTTTCTCACATTAAATAGCTCGAAAAGAGCGCTCTTGATGTTTCTGCATCCTTCGGACTGAAGTCTCACCAAGATTATCGCAGAAAATGCATATCTCTGCTAGAAACCCCACGAAAACCAAGATATCTCCTGTTCTGCATATCCAACGAACTGTGGAGTGGTGAAAACACCAGATAACGTGTTTCTCGCATTAAATAGCTCGAAACGAGCGATCGCGATGATTCTGCATACTTCGGACAGAAGTCTCACCAAGATTATCGCAGAAAATGCATATCTGAGCTTGAAACCCCACGAAAACCAAGATATCGTCGGTTCTGCATATCATACGCACTGTGGAGTGCTGAAAACACCAGATAACGTGTTTCTCGCATAAAATAGCACGAAACGAGCGATCTCGATGATTCTGCACACTTCGGACAGAAGTCTCACCAAGATTATCGCAGATAATGCATATCTCAGCTTGAAACCCCACGAAAAGCAAGATATCGCCGGTTCTGCATATCATACGCACTGTGGAGTGGTGAAAACACCAGATAACGTGTTTCTCGCATTAAATAGCTCGAAAAGTGCGATCTCGATGATTCTGCATACTTCTAACAGAAGTCTCACCATGATTATCGCAGAAAATGCAAATCACTGCTAGAAACCCCACGAAAACCAAGATATCTCCTGTTCTGCATATCCAACGAACTGTGGAGTGGTGAAAACACCAGATAACGTGTTTCTCGCATTAAATAGCTCGAAAAGTGCGATCTCGATGATTCTGCATACTTCGGACAGAAGTCTCACCATGATTATCGCAGAAAATGCATATCTCTGCTAGAAACCCCACGAAAACCAAGATATCTCCTGTTCTGCCTATCCAACGAACTGTGGAGTGGTGAAAACCCCAGAAAACGTCTTTCTCGCATTAAATAGCTCGAAAAATACGATGTCGTTGACTCAGCATACTTCGGATAGAAGTCTCGCCAAGATTATCGCAGAAAATGCATATCTGAGCTTGAAACCACACGAAAACCAAGATATCGTCGGTTCTGCATATCATACGCACTGTGGAGTGGTGAAAACACCAGATAACGTGTTTCTCGCATTAAACAGCTCGAAACGAGCGATCTCGATGATTAAGCATACTTCGGACAGAAGTCTCACCAAGATTATCGCAGTAATTGCATATCTCAGCCTGATACCCCACGAAAACCAAGATATCGCTGGTTCTGCATATCAAACGCACTGTGGAGTGCTGAAAACACCCGATAACGTGTTTCCCGCATAAAATAGCACGAAACGAGCGATCTCGATGATTCTGCACACTTCGGACAGAAGTCTCACCAAGATTATCGCAGATAATGCATATCTCAGCTTGAAACCCCACGAAAAGCAAGATATCGCCGGTTCTGCATATCATACGCACTGTCGAGTGGTGAAAACACCAGATAACGTGTTTCTCGCATTAAATAGCTCGAAAAGGGCGATCTCGATGATTCTGCATACTTCTAACAGAAGTCTCACCATGATTATCGCAGAAAATGCATATCACTGCTAGAAACCCCACGAAAACCAAGATATCTCCTGTTCTGCATATCCAACGAACTGTGGAGTGGTGAAAACACCAGATAACGTGTTTCTCGCATTAAATAGCTCGAAAAGTGCGATCTCGATGATTCTGCATACTTCGGACAGAAGTCTCACCATGATTATCGCAGAAAATGCATATCTCTGCTAGAAACCCCACGAAAACCAAGATATCTCCTGTTCTGCATATCCAACGAACTGTGGAGTGGTGAAAACCCCAGAAAACGTCTTTCTCGCATTAAATAGCTCGAAAAATACGATCTCGATGACTCTGCATACTTCGGATAGAAGTCTCGCCAAGATTATCGCAGAAAATGCATATCTGAGCTTGAAACCACACGAAAACCAAGATATCGTCGGTTCTGCATATCATACGCACTGTGGAGTGGTGAAAACACCAGATAACGTGTTTCTCGCATTAAACAGCTCGAAACGAGCGATCTCGATGATTAAGCATACTTCGGACAGAAGTCTCACCAAGATTATCGCAGTAATTGCATATCTCAGCTTGATACCCCACGAAAACCAAGATATCGCTGGTTCTGCATATCAAACGCACTGTGGAGTGCTGAAAACACCCGATAACGTGTTTCTCGCATTAAATAGCTCGAATAGAGCGATCTCGATGATTAAGCATACTTCGGACAGAAGTCTCACTAAGATTATCGTAAAAAATGCATATCTCAGCTTGAAACCCCACAAAAACCAAGATATCACCGGTTCTGCATATCAAACGCACTGTGGAGTAGTGAAAACACCAGATAACGTGTTGCTCGCATTAAATAGTTCGAAAAGTGCGATCTCGATGATTCTGCATACTTCGGACAGAAGTCTCACCAAGATTATCGCAGAAAATGCATATCTCAGCTTGAAACCCCACGAAAACCCTGATATCGCTGGTTCTACGTATCAAACGCACTGTGGAGTGCTGGAAACACCAGATAACGTGTTTCTCGCATTAAATAGCTCGAATAGAGCGATCTCGATGATTAAGCATACTTCGGACAGAAGTCTCACTAAGATTATCGTAAAAAATGCATATCTCAGCTTGAAACCCCACAAAAACCAAGATATCACCGGTTCTGCATATCAAACGCACTGTGGAGTGCTGGAGACACCAGATAACGTGTTTCTCGCATTAAACAGCTCGAAACGAGCGATCTCGATGATTAAGCATACTTCGGACAGAAGTCTCACCAAGATTATCGCAGAAATTGCATATCTCAGCTTGAATCCCCACGAAAACGAAGATATCGCTGGTTCTGCATATCAAACGCACTGTGGAGTGCTGAAAACAACAGATAACGTGTTTCTCGCATTAAATAGCTCGAATAGAGCGATCTCGATGATTAAGCATACTTCGGACGGAAGTCTCACAAAGATTATCGCAGAAAATGCATATCTCAGCTTGAAACCCCACGAAAACCAAGATATCCCTGGTTCTGCATATCAAACGCACTGTGGAGTGGTGAAAACACCAGATAACGTGTCTCTCGCATTAAATAGGTCGAAAAGAGCGATCTCGATTTTGCTGCATGCTTCGGACAGAAGTCTCACCAGGATTATCGTAGAAAATGCATATCTCATCTTGAAACCCGGCCGAAACCAAGATATCTCCGGTTCTGCATGTCAAACGTACTGTGGAGTGGTGAAAACACCAGAAAACGTGTTTCGTGCATTAAGTAGCTCGAAAAGAGCGTTCTCGAAGATTCTGCATACTTCTGACAGAAGTCTCACAAACATTATCGTAGAAAATGCATATCTCAGCTGGAAACACCACGAAAATCAAGATATCGCCGGTTCTGCATATCAAACGCACTGTGGAGCGGTGAAAACACCAGATTACGTGTTTCTCGCATTAAATAGCTCGAAAAGTGCGATCTCGAAGATTCTGCATACTTCTGACAGAAGTCTCACCAGGATTATCGTAGAAAATGCATATCTCAGCTTGAAACCCGACCGAAACCAAGATATCTCCGGTTCTGCATGTCAAACGTACTGTGGAGTGGTGAAAACACCAGAAAACGTGTTTCCTGCATTAAGTAGCTCGAAAAGAGCGATCTAGATGATTCTGCATACTTCTGACTGAAGTCTCACCAATATTATCGCAGAAAATGCATATCTCAGCTTGAAACCCCACGAAAACCAAGATATCACCGGTTCTGCATATCAAACGCACTGTGGAGTAGTGAAAACACCAGATAACGTGTTGCTCGCATTAAATAGCTCGAAAAGTGCGATCTCGATGATTCTGCATACTTCGGACAGAAGTCTCACCAAGATTATCGCTGAAAATGCATATCTGAGCTTGAAACCCCACGAAAACCAAGATATCGTCGGTTCTGCATATCATACGCACTGTGGAGTGGTGAAAACTCCAGATAACGTGTTTCTCGCATTAAATAGGTCGAAAAGAGCGATCTCGATTTTTCTGCATGCTTCGGACAGAGGTCTCACAAAGATTATCGCAGAAAATGCATATCTCAGCTTGAAACCCCACGAAAACCAAGATATCCCTGGTTCTGCATATCAAACGCACTGTGGAGTGGTGAAGACACCAGATAACGTGTCTCTCGCATTAAATAGGTCGAAAAGAGCGATCTCGATTTTTCTGCATGCTTCGGACAGAGGTCTCACAAAGATTATCGCAGAAAATGCATATCTCAGCTTGAAACCCCACGAAAACCAAGATATCTCCGGTTCTGCACATCCAACGAACTGTGGTGTGGCGAAAACCCCAGATAACGTGTTTCTCACATTAAATAGCTCGAAAAGAGCGCTCTTGATGTTTCTGCATCCTTCGGACTGAAGTCTCACCCAGATTATCGCAGAAAATGCATATCTCTGCTAGAAACCCCACGAAAACCAAGATATCTCCTGTTCTGCATATCCAACGAACTGTGGAGTGGTGAAAACACCAGATAACGTGTTTCTCGCATTAAATGGCTCGAAAAGTGCGATCTCGATGATTCTGCATACTTCGGACAGAGGTCTCACCAAGATAATCGCAGAAAATGCTTATCTCAGCTTGAAACCCCACGAAAACCAAGATATCCCTGGTTCTGCATATCAAACGCACTGTGGAGTGGTGAAAACACCTGATAACGTGTTTCTCGCATTAAATAGGTCGAAAAGAGCGATCTCGATTATTCTGCATGCTTCGGACAGAGGTCTCACAAAGATTATCGCAGAAAATGCATATCTCAGCTTGAAACCCCACGAAAACCAAGATATCTCCGATTCTGCACATCCAACGAACAGTGGTGTGGCGAAAACCCCAGATAACGTGTTTCTCACATTAAATAGCTCGAAAAGAGCGCTCTTGATGTTTCTGCATCCTTCGGACTGAAGTCTCACCCAGATTATCGCAGAAAATGCATATCTCTGCTAGAAACCCCACGAAAACCAAGATATCTCCTGTTCTGCATATCCAACGAACTGTGGAGTGGTGAAAACACCAGATAACGTGTATCTCGCATTAAATAGCTCGAAACGAGCGATCTCGATGATTAAGCATACTTCGGACAGAAGTCTCACCAAGATTATCGCAGTAATTGCATATCTCAGCTTGAAACCCCACGAAAACCAAGATATCGCTGGTTCTGCATATCAAACGCACTGTGGAGTGCTGAAAACACCCGATAACGTGTTTCTCGCATTAAATAGCTCGAATAGAGCGATCTCGATGATTAAGCATACTTCGGACAGAAGTCTCACTAAGATTATCGTAAAAAATGCATATCTCAGCTTGAAACCCCACAAAAACCAAGATATCACCGGTTCTGCATACCAAACGCACTGTGGAGTGGTGAAAACACCAGATAACGTGTTGCTCGCATTAAATAGCTCGAAAAGTGCGATCTCGATGATTCTGCATACTTCGGACAGAAGTCTCACCAAGATTATCGCTGAAAATGCATATCTGAGCTTGAAACCCCACGAAAACCAAGATATTGTCGGTTCTGCATATCAAACGCACTGTGGAGTGCTGAAAACACCCGATAACGTGTTTCTCGCATTAAATAGCTCGAATAGAGCGATCTCGATGATTAAGCATACTTCGGACAGAAGTCTCACTAAGATTAACGTAAAAAATGCATATCTCAGCTTCAAACCCCACAAAAACCAAGATATCACCGGTTCTGCATATCAAACGCACTGTGGAGTGCTGGAGACACCAGATAACGTGTTTCTCGCATTAAATAGCTCGAAAAGTGCGATCTCGATGATTCTGCATACTTCGGACTGAAGTCTCACCATGATTATCGTAAAAAATGCATATCTCAGCTTGAAACCCCACTAAAACCAAGATATCCCTGGTTCTGCATATCAAACGCACTGTGGAGTGGTGAAAACACCAGATAACGTGTTTCTCGCATTAAATAGGTCGAAAAGAGCGATCTCGATTTTTCTGCATGCTTCGGACAGAGGTCTCACAAAGATTATCGCAGAAAATGCATATCTCAGCTTGAAAACCCACGAAAACCAAGATATCTCCGGTTCTGCACATCCAACGAACTGTGGTGTGGCGAAAACCCCAGAAAACGTGTTTCTCACATTAAATAGCTCGAAAAGAGCGCTCTTGATGTTTCTGCATCCTTCGGACTGAAGTCTCACCAAGATTATCGCAGAAAATGCATATCTCTGCTAGAAACCCCACGAAAACCAAGATATCTCCTGTTCTGCATATCCAACGAACTGTGGAGTGGTGAAAACACCAGATAACGTGTTTCTCGCATTAAATAGCTCGAAACGAGCGATCGCGATGATTCTGCATACCTCGGACAGAAGTCTCACTAAGATTATCGTAAAAAATGCATATCTCAGCTTGAAACCCCACAAAAACCAAGATATCACCGGTTCTGCATACCAAACGCACTGTGGAGTGGTGAAAACACCAGATAACGTGTTGCTCGCATTAAATAGCTCGAAAAGTGCGATCTCGATGATTAAGCATACTTCGGACAGAAGTCTCACCAAGATTATCGCAGTAATTGCATATCTCAGCTTGAAACCCCACGAAAACCAAGATATCGCTGGTTCTGCATATCATACGCACTGTGGAGTGGTTAAAACACCAGATAACGTGTTTCTCGCATTAAACAGCTCGAAACGAGCGATCTCGATGATTAAGCATACTTCGGACAGAAGTCTCACCAAGATTATCGCAGTAATTGCATATCTCAGCTTGATACCCCACGAAAACCAAGATATCGCTGGTTCTGCATATCAAACGCACTGTGGAGTGCTGAAAACAACCGATAACGTGTTTCCCGCATAAAATAGCACGAAACGAGCGATCTCGATGATTCTGCACACTTCGGACAGAAGTCTCACCAAGATTATCGCAGATAATGCATATCTCAGCTTGAAAACCCACGAAAACCAAGATATCTCCGGTTCTGCACATCCAACGAACTGTGGTGTGGCGAAAACCCCAGAAAACGTGTTTCTCACATTAAATAGCTCGAAAAGAGCGCTCTTGATGTTTCTGCATCCTTCGGACTGAAGTCTCACCAAGATTATCGCAGAAAATGCATATCTCTGCTAGAAACCCCACGAAAACCAAGATATCTCCTGTTCTGCATATCCAACGAACTGTGGAGTGGTGAAAACACCAGATAACGTGTTTCTCGCATTAAATAGCTCGAAACGAGCGATCGCGATGATTCTGCATACTTCGGACAGAAGTCTCACCAAGATTATCGCAGAAAATGCATATCTGAGCTTGAAACCCCACGAAAACCAAGATATCGTCGGTTCTGCATATCATACGCACTGTGGAGTGCTGAAAACACCAGATAACGTGTTTCTCGCATAAAATAGCACGAAACGAGCGATCTCGATGATTCTGCACACTTCGGACAGAAGTCTCACCAAGATTATCGCAGATAATGCATATCTCAGCTTGAAACCCCACGAAAAGCAAGATATCGCCGGTTCTGCATATCATACGCACTGTGGAGTGGTGAAAACACCAGATAACGTGTTTCTCGCATTAAATAGCTCGAAAAGTGCGATCTCGATGATTCTGCATACTTCTAACAGAAGTCTCACCATGATTATCGCAGAAAATGCATATCACTGCTAGAAACCCCACGAAAACCAAGATATCTCCTGTTCTGCATATCCAACGAACTGTGGAGTGGTGAAAACACCAGATAACGTGTTTCTCGCATTAAATAGCTCGAAAAGTGCGATCTCGATGATTCTGCATACTTCGGACAGAAGTCTCACCATGATTATCGCAGAAAATGCATATCTCTGCTAGAAACCCCACGAAAACCAAGATATCTCCTGTTCTGCATATCCAACGAACTGTGGAGTGGTGAAAACCCCAGAAAACGTCTTTCTCGCATTAAATAGCTCGAAAAATACGATCTCGATGACTCTGCATACTTCGGATAGAAGTCTCGCCAAGATTATCGCAGAAAATGCATATCTGAGCTTGAAACCACACGAAAACCAAGATATCGTCGGTTCTGCATATCATACGCACTGTGGAGTGGTGAAAACACCAGATAACGTGTTTCTCGCATTAAACAGCTCGAAACGAGCGATCTCGATGATTAAGCATACTTCGGACAGAAGTCTCACCAAGATTATCGCAGTAATTGCATATCTCAGCTTGATACCCCACGAAAACCAAGATATCGCTGGTTCTGCATATCAAACGCACTGTGGAGTGCTGAAAACACCCGATAACGTGTTTCTCGCATTAAATAGCTCGAATAGAGCGATCTCGATGATTAAGCATACTTCGGACAGAAGTCTCACTAAGATTATCGTAAAAAATGCATATCTCAGCTTGAAACCCCACAAAAACCAAGATATCACCGGTTCTGCATATCAAACGCACTGTGGAGTAGTGAAAACACCAGATAACGTGTTGCTCGCATTAAATAGTTCGAAAAGTGCGATCTCGATGATTCTGCATACTTCGGACAGAAGTCTCACCAAGATTATCGCAGAAAATGCATATCTCAGCTTGAAACCCCACGAAAACCCTGATATCGCTGGTTCTACGTATCAAACGCACTGTGGAGTGCTGGAAACACCAGATAACGTGTTTCTCGCATTAAATAGCTCGAAAAGTGCGATCTCGATGATTCTGCATACTTCGGACAGAAGTCTCACCATGATTATCGTAAAAAATGCATATCTCAGCTTGAAACCCCACAAAAACCAAGATATCCCTTGTTCTGCATATCAAACGCACTGTGGAGTGGTGAAAACACCAGATAACGTGTTTCTCGCATTAAATAGGTCGAAAAGAGCGATCTCGATTTTTCTGCATGCTTCGGACAGAGGTCTCACAACGATTATCGCAGAAAATGCATATCTGAGCTTGAAACCCGACGAAAACCAAGATATCGTCGGTTCTGCATATCAAACGCACTGTGGAGTGCTGAAAACACCCGATAACGTGTTTCTCGCATTAAATAGCTCGAATAGAGCGATCTCGATGATTAAGCATACTTCGGACAGAAGTCTCACTAAGATTATCGTAAAAAATGCATATCTCAGCTTGAAACCCCACAAAAACCAAGATATCACCGGTTCTGCATATCAAACGCACTGTGGAGTGCTGGAGACACCAGATAACGTGTTTCTCGCATTAAACAGCTCGAAACGAGCGATCTCGATGATTAAGCATACTTCGGACAGAAGTCTCACCAAGATTATCGCAGAAATTGCATATCTCAGCTTGAATCCCCACGAAAACGAAGATATCGCTGGTTCTGCATATCAAACGCACTGTGGAGTGCTGAAAACAACAGATAACGTGTTTCTCGCATTAAATAGCTCGAATAGAGCGATCTCGATGATTAAGCATACTTCGGACAGAAGTCTCACAAAGATTATCGCAGAAAATGCATATCTCAGCTTGAAACCCCACGAAAACCAAGATATCCCTGGTTCTGCATATCAAACGCACTGTGGAGTGGTGAAAACACCAGATAACGTGTCTCTCGCATTAAATAGGTCGAAAAGAGCGATCTCGATTTTGCTGCATGCTTCGGACAGCGGTCTCACAAAGATTATCGCAGAAAATGCATATCTCAGCTTGAAACCCCACGAAAACCAAGATATCCCTGGTTCTGCATATCAAACGCACTGTGGAGTGGTGAAAACACCAGATAACGTGTTTCTCGCATTAAATAGGTCGAAAAGAGCGATCTCGATTTTTCTGCATGCTTCGGACAGAGGTCTCACAAAGATTATCGCAGAAAATGCATATCTCAGCTTGAAACCCCACGAAAACCAAGATATCTCCGGTTCTGCACATCCAACGAACTGTGGTGTGGCGAAAACCCCAGATAACGTGTTTCTCACATTAAATAGCTCGAAAAGAGCGCTCTTGATGTTTCTGCATCCTTCGGACTGAAGTCTCACCCAGATTATCGCAGAAAATGCATATCTCTGCTAGAAACCCCACGAAAACCAAGATATCTCCTGTTCTGCATATCCAACGAACTGTGGAGTGGTGAAAACACCAAATAACGTGTTTCTCGCATTAAAAAGCTCGAAAAGAGTGCTCTCGATGATTCTGCATACTTCGGACAGAAGTCTCACCATGATTATCGTAAAAAATGCATATCTCAGCTTGAAACCCCACAAAAACCAAGATATCACCGGTTCTGCATATCAAACGCACTGTGGAGTGGTGAAAACACCAGATAACGTGTTGCTCGCATTAAATAGCTCGAAAAGTGCGATCTCGATGATTCTGCATACTTCGGACAGAAGTCTCACCAAGATTATCGCAGAAAATGCATATCTGAGCTTGAAACCCCACGAAAACCAAGATATCGTCGGTTCTGCATATCAAACGCACTGTGGAGTGCTGAAAACACCCGATAACGTGTTTCTCGCATTAAATAGCTCGAATAGAGCGATCTCGATGATTAAGCATACTTCGGACAGAAGTCTCACTAAGATTATCGTAAAAAATGCATATCTCAGCTTGAAACCCCACAAAAACCAAGATATCGCCGGTTCTGCATATCAAACGCACTGTGGAGTGGTGAAAACCCCAGATAACGTGTTTCTCGCATTAAATAGCTCGAAAAGTGCGATCTCGATGATTCTGCATACTTCGGACAGAAGTCTCACCAGGGTTATCGCAGAAAATGCATATCCGAGCTTGAAACCCCACGAAAACCAAGATATCGTCGGTTCTGCGTATCATACGCACTCTGGAGTGGTGAAAACACCAGATAACGTGTTTCTCGCATTAAATAGCTCGAAAAGTGCGATCTCGATGATTCTGCATACTTCGGACAGAAATCTCACCAAGATTATCGCAGAAAATGCATATCTCAGCTTGAAACCCCACGAAAACCAAGATATCGCTGGTACTGCATATCAAACGCTCTGTGGAGTGGTGAAAATACCAGATAACGTGTTTCTCGCATTAAATAGCTCGAAAAGAGCGATCTCGATGATTCTGCATTCTTCGGACAGAAGTCTCACAAAGATTATCGTAAAAAATGCATATCTCAGCTTGAAACCCCACGAAAGCCAAGATATCTCCTGTTCTGCATATCCAACGAACTGTGGAGTGGTGAAAACACCAGATAACGTGTTTCTCGCATTAAATAGCTCGAAAAGTGCGATCTCGATGATTCTGCATACTTCGGACAGAGGTCTCACCAAGATAATCGCAGAAAATGCATATCTCAGCTTGAAACCCCACGAAAACCAAGATATCCCTGGTTCTGCATATCAAACGCACTGTGGAGTGGTGAAAACACCTGATAACGTGTTTCTCGCATTAAATAGGTCGAAAAGAGCGATCTCGATTTTTCTGCATGCTTCGGACAGAGGTCTCACAAAGATTATCGCAGAAAATGCATATCTCAGCTTGAAACCCCACGAAAACCAAGATATCTCCGGTTCTGCACATCCAACGAACTGTGGAGTGGTGAAAACACCAGATAACGTGTATCTCGCATTAAATAGCTCGAAACGAGCGATCTCGATGATTAAGCATACTTCGGACAGAAGTCTCACCAAGATTATCGCAGTAATTGCATATCTCAGCTTGAAACCCCACGATAACCAAGATATCCCTGGTTCTGCATATCAAACGCACTGTGGAGTGGTGAAAACCCCAGATAACGTGTTTCTCACATTAAATAGCTCGAAAAGAGCGCTCTTGATGTTTCTGCATCCTTCGGACTGAAGTCTCACCCAGATTATCGCAGAAAATGCATATCTCTGCTAGAAACCCCACGAAAACCAAGATATCTCCTGTTCTGCATATCCAACGAACTGTGGAGTGGTGAAAACACCAGATAACGTGTATCTCGCATTAAATAGCTCGAAACGAGCGATCTCGATGATTAAGCATACTTCGGACAGAAGTCTCACTAAGATTAACGTAAAAAATGCATATCTCAGCTTGAAACCCCACAAAAACCAAGATATCACCGGTTCTGCATATCAAACGCACTGTGGAGTGGTGAAAACACCAGATAACGTGTTGCTCGCATTAAATAGCTCGAAAAGTGCGATCTCGATGATTCTGCATACTTCGGACAGAAGTCTCACCAAGATTATCGCTGAAAATGCATATCTGAGCTTGTAACCCCACGAAAACCAAGATATCGTCGGTTCTGCATATCAAACGCACTGTGGAGTGCTGAAAACACCCGATAACGTGTTTCTCGCATTAAATAGGTCGATAAGAGCGATCTCGATTTTTCTGCATGCTTCGGACAGAGGTCTCACAAAGATTATCGCAGAAAATGCATATCTCAGCTTGAAAACCCACGAAAATCAAGATATCTCCGGTTCTGCACATCCAACGAACTGTGGTGTGGAGAAAACCCCAGAAAACGTGTTTCTCACATTAAATAGCTCGAAAAGAGCGCTCTTGATGTTTCTGCATCCTTCGGACTGAAGTCTCACCAAGATTATCGCAGAAAATGCATATCTCTGCTAGAAACCCCACGAAAACCAAGATATCTCCTGTTCTGCATATCCAACGAACTGTGGAGTGGTGAAAACACCAGATAACGTGTTTCTCGCATTAAATAGCTCGAAACGAGCGATCTCGATGATTAAGCATACTTCGGACAGAAGTTTCACCAAGATTATCGCAGAAAATGCATATCTCAGCTTGAAACCACACGAAAACCAAGATATCGCCGGTTCTGCATATCAAACGAACTGTGGAGTGGTGAAAACACCAAATAACGTGTTTCTCGCATTAAATAGCTCGAAAAGAGTGCTCTCGATGTTTTTGCATACTTCGGAGAGATGTCTCACCAAGCTTATCGTGGAAAATGCATATCTCAGCTTGAAACCCGACGAAAACCAAAATATCTCCGGTTCTGCATATCCAACGCACTGTGGAGTGGTGAAAACACCAGATAACGTGTTTCTCGCATTAAATAGCTCGAAACGAGCGATCGCGATGATTCTGCATACTTCGGACAGAAGTCTCACCGAGATTATCGCAGAAAATGCATATCTGAGCTTGAAACCCCACGAAAACCAAGATATCGTCGGTTCTGCATATCATACGCACTGTGGAGTGCTGAAAACACCAGATAACGTGTTTCTCGCATTAAGTAGCTCGAAAAGTGCGATCTCGATGATTCTGCATACTTCTAACAGAAGTCTCACCATGATTATCGCAGAAAATGCATATCACTGCTAGAAACCCCACGAAAACCAAGATATCTGCTGTTCTGCATATCCAACGAACTGTGGAGTGGTGAAAACACCAGATAACGTGTTTCTCGCATTAAATAGCTCGAAAAGTGCGATCTCGATGATTCTGCATACTTCGGACAGAAGTCTCACCATGATTATCGCAGAAAATGCATATCTCTGCTAGAAACCCCACGAAAACCAAGATATCTCCTGTTCTGCATATCCAACGAACTGTGGAGTGGTGAAAACCCCAGAAAACGTCTTTCTCGCATTAAATAGCTCGAAAGGTGCGATCTCGATGATTCTGCATACTTCGGACAGAAGTCTCACCAAGATTATCGCTGAAAATGCATATCTGAGCTTGAAACCCCACGAAAACCAAGATATCGTCGGTTCTGCATATCATACGCACTGTGGAGTGGTGAAAACACCAGATAACGTGTTCTCGCATTAAATAGCTCGAAAAGTGCGATCTCGATGATTCTGCATACTTCGGACAGAAGTCTCACCAAGATTATCGCAGAAAATGCATATCTCAGCTTGAAACCCCACGAAAACCCTGATATCGCTGGTTCTACGTATCAAACGCACTGTGGAGTGCTGGAAACACCAGATAACGTGTTTCTCGCATTAAATAGGTCGAAAAGAGCGATCTCGATTTTTCTGCATACTTCGGAGAGATGTCTCACCAAGCTTATCGTAGAAAATGCATATCTCAGCTTGAAACCCGACGAAAACCAAAATATCTCCGGTTCTGCATATCCAACGCACTGTGGAGGGGTGAAAACACCAGATAACGTGTTTCTCGCATTAAATAGCTCGAAACGAGCGATCGCGATGATTCTGCATACTTCGGACAGAAGTCTCACCAAGATTATCGCAGAAAATGCATATCTGAGCTTGAAACCCCACGAAAACCAAGATATCGTCGGTTCTGCATATCATACGCACTGTGGTGTGCTGAAAACACCAGATAACGTGTTTCTCGCATAAAATAGCACGAAACGAGCGATCTCGATGATTCTGCACACTTCGGACAGAAGTCTCACCAAGATTATCGCAGATAATGCATATCTCAGCTTGAAACCCCACGAAAAGCAAGATATCGCCGGTTCTGCATATCATACGCACTGTGGAGTGGTGAAAAAACCAGATAACGTGTTTCTCGCATTAAATAGCTCGAAAAGTGCGATCTCGATGATTCTGCATACTTCTAACAGAAGTCTCACCATGATTATCGCAGAAAATGCATATCACTGCTAGAAACCCCACGAAAACCAAGTATCTCCTGTTTTGCATATCCAACGAACTGTGGAGTCGTGAAAACACCAGATAACGTGTTTCTCGCATTAAATAGCTCGAAAAGTGCGATCTCGATGATTCTGCATACTTCGGACAGAAGTCTCACCATGATTATCGCAGAAAATGCATATCTCTGCTAGAAACCCCACGAAAACCAAGATATCTCCTGTTCTGCATATCCAAATAACTGTGGAGTGGTGAAAACCCCAGAAAACGTGTTTCTCGCATTAAATAGCTCGAAATATACGATCTCGATGACTCTGCATACTTCGGATAGAAGTCTCGCCAAGATTATCGCAGAAAATGCATATCTGAGCTTGAAACCACACGAAAACCAAGATATCGCTGGTTCTGCATATCAAACGCACTGTGGAGTGCTGAAAACACCCGATAACGTGTTTCTCGCATTAAATAGCTCGAATAGAGCGATCTCGATGATTAAGCATACTTCGGACAGAAGTCTCACTAAGATTATCGTAAAAAATGCATATCTCAGCTTGAAACCCCACAAAAACCAAGATATCACCGGTTCTGCATATCAAACGCACTGTGGAGTGGTGAAAACACCAGATAACGTGTTGCTCGCATTAAATAGCTCGAAAAGTGCGATCTCGATGATTCTGCATACTTCGGACAGAAGTCTCACCAAGATTATCGCTGAAAATGCATATCTGAGCTTGAAACCCCACGAAAACCAAGATATCGTCGGTTCTGCATATCATACGCACTGTGGAGTGGTGAAAACACCAGATAACGTGTTTCTCGCATTAAATAGCTCGCAACGAGCGATCTCGATGATTCTGCACACTTCGGACAGAAGTCTCACCAAGATTATCGCAGAAAATGCATATCTCAGCTTGAAACCCCACGAAAACCCTGATATCGCTGGTTCTACGTATCAAACGCACTGTGGAGTGCTGGAAACACCAGATAACGTGTTTCTCGCATTAAATAGCTCGAATAGAGCGATCTCGATGATTAAGCATACTTCGGACAGAAGTCTCACTAAGATTATCGTAAAAAATGCATATCTCAGCTTGAAACCCCACAAAAACCAAGATATCACCGGTTCTGCATATCAAACGCACTGTGGAGTGGTGAAAACACCAGATAACGTGTTGCTCGCATTAAATAGCTCGAAAAGTGCGATCTCGATGATTCTGCATACTTCGGACAGAAGTCTCACCAAGATTATCGCTGAAAATGCATATCTGAGCTTGAAACCCCACGAAAACCAAGATATCGTCGGTTCTGCATATCATACGCACTGTGGAGTGGTGAAAACACCAGATAACGTGTTTCTCGCATTAAATAGCTCGCAACGAGCGATCTCGATGATTCTGCACACTTCGGACAGAAGTCTCACCAAGATTATCGCAGAAAATGCATATCTGAGCTTGAAACCCCACGAAAACCAAGATATCGTCGGTTCTGCAAATCATACGCACTGTGGTGTGCTGAAAACACCAGATAACGTGTTTCTCGCATAAAATAGCACGAAACGAGCGATCTCGATGATTCTGCACACTTCGGTCAGAAGTCTCACCAAGATTATCGCAGATAATGCATATCTCAGCTTGAAACCCCACGAAAAGCAAGATATCGCCGGTTCTGCATATCATACGCACTGTGGAGTGGTGAAAAAACCAGATAACGTGTTTCTCGCATTAAATAGCTCGAAAAGTGCGATCTCGATGATTCTGCATACTTCTAACAGAAGTCTCACCATGATTATCGCAGAAAATGCATATCACTGCTAGAAACCCCACGAAAACCAAGTTATCTCCTGTTCTGCATATCCAACGAACTGTGGAGTCGTGAAAACACCAGATAACGTGTTTCTCGCATTAAATAGCTCGAAAAGTGCGATCTCGATGATTCTGCATACTTCGGACAGAAGTCTCACCATGATTATCGCAGAAAATGCATATCTCTGCTAGAAACCCCACGAAAACCAAGATATCTCCTGTTCTGCATATCCAAATAACTGTGGAGTGGTGAAAACCCCAGAAAACGTGTTTCTCGCATTAAATAGCTCGAAAAATACGATCTCGATGACTCTGCATACTTCGGATAGAAGTCTCGCCAAGATTATCGCAGAAAATGCATATCTGAGCTTGAAACCACACGAATACCAAGATATCGCTGGTTCTGCATATCAAACGCACTGTGGAGTGCTGAAAACACCCGATAACGTGTTTCTCGCATTAAATAGCTCGAATAGAGCGATCTCGATGATTAAGCATACTTCGGACAGAAGTCTCACTAAGATTATCGTAAAAAATGCATATCTCAGCTTGAAACCCCACAAAAACCAAGATATCACCGGTTCTGCATATCAAACGCACTGTGGAGTGGTGAAAACACCAGATAACGTGTTGCTCGCATTAAATAGCTCGAAAAGTGCGATCTCGATGATTCTGCATACTTCGGACAGAAGTCTCACCAAGATTATCGCTGAAAATGCATATCTGAGCTTGAAACCCCACGAAAACCAAGATATCGTCGGTTCTGCATATCATACGCACTGTGGAGTGGTGAAAACACCAGATAACGTGTTTCTCGCATTAAATAGCTCGCAGCGAGCGATCTCGATGATTCTGCACACTTCGGACAGAAGTCTCACCAAGATTATCGCAGAAAATGCATATCTGAGCTTGAAACCCCACGAAAACCAAGATATCGTCGGTTCTGCAAATCATACGCACTGTGGTGTGCTGAAAACACCAGATAACGTGTTTCTCGCATAAAATAGCACGAAACGAGCGATCTCGATGATTCTGCACACTTCGGTCAGAAGTCTCACCAAGATTATCGCAGATAATGCATATCTCAGCTTGAAACCCCACGAAAAGCAAGATATCGCCGGTTCTGCATATCATACGCACTGTGGAGTGGTGAAAAAACCAGATAACGTGTTTCTCGCATTAAATAGCTCGAAAAGTGCGATCTCGATGATTCTGCATACTTCTAACAGAAGTCTCACCATGATTATCGCAGAAAATGCATATCACTGCTAGAAACCCCACGAAAACCAAGTTATCTCCTGTTCTGCATATCCAACGAACTGTGGAGTCGTGAAAACACCAGATAACGTGTTTCTCGCATTAAATAGCTCGAAAAGTGCGATCTCGATGATTCTGCATACTTCGGACAGAAGTCTCACCATGATTATCGCAGAAAATGCATATCTCTGCTAGAAACCCCACGAAAACCAAGATATCTCCTGTTCTGCATATCCAAATAACTGTGGAGTGGTGAAAACCCCAGAAAACGTGTTTCTCGCATTAAATAGCTCGAAAAATACGATCTCGATGATTCTGCATACTTCGGACAGAAGTCTCACCAAGATTATCGCAGAAAATGCATATCTGAGCTTGAAACCCCACGAAAACCAAGATATCGTCGGTTCTGCATATCATACGCACTGTGGTGTGCTGAAAACACCAGATAACGTGTTTCTCGCATAAAATAGCACGAAACGAGCGATCTCGATGATTCTGCACACTTCGGACAGAAGTCTCACCAAGATTATCGCAGATAATGCATATCTCAGCTTGAAACCCCACGAAAAGCAAGATATCGCCGGTTCTGCATATCATACGCACTGTGGAGTGGTGAAAAAACCAGATAACGTGTTTTTCGCATTAAATAGCTCGAAAAGTGCGATCTCGATGATTCTGCATACTTCTAACAGAAGTCTCACCATGATTATCGCAGAAAATGCATATCACTGCTAGAAACCCCACGAAAACCAAGTTATCTCCTGTTCTGCATATCCAACGAACTGTGGAGTCGTGAAAACACCAGATAACGTGTTTCTCGCATTAAATAGCTCGAAAAGTGCGATCTTGATGATTCTGCATACTTCGGACAGAAGTCTCACCATGATTATCGCAGAAAATGCATATCTCTGCTAGAAACCCCACGAAAACCAAGATATCTCCTGTTCTGCATATCCAAATAACTGTGGAGTGGTGAAAACCCCAGAAAACGTGTTTCTCGCATTAAATAGCTCGAAAAATACGATCTCGATGACTCTGCATACTTCGGATAGAAGTCTCGCCAAGATTATCGCAGAAAATGCATATCTGAGCTTGAAACCACACGAATACCAAGATATCGCTGGTTCTGCATATCAAACGCACTGTGGAGTGCTGAAAACACCCGATAACGTGTTTCTCGCATTAAATAGCTCGAATAGAGCGATCTCGATGATTAAGCATACTTCGGACAGAAGTCTCACTAAGATTATCGTAAAAAATGCATATCTCAGCTTGAAACCCCACAAAAACCAAGATATCACCGGTTCTGCATATCAAACGCACTGTGGAGTGGTGAAAACACCAGATAACGTGTTGCTCGCATTAAATAGCTCGAAAAGTGCGATCTCGATGATTCTGCATACTTCGGACAGAAGTCTCACCAAGATTATCGCTGAAAATGCATATCTGAGCTTGAAACCCCACGAAAACCAAGATATCGTCGGTTCTGCATATCATACGCACTGTGGAGTGGTGAAAACACCAGATAACGTGTTTCTCGCATTAAATAGCTCGCAACGATCGATCTCGATGATTCTGCACACTTCGGACAGAAGTCTCACCAAGATTATCGCAGAAAATGCATATCTCAGCTTGAAACCCCACGAAAACCCTGATATCGCTGGTTCTACGTATCAAACGCACTGTGGAGTGCTGGAAACACCAGATAACGTGTTTCTCGCATTAAATAGCTCGAATAGAGCGATCTCGATGATTAAGCATACTTCGGACAGAAGTCTCACTAAGATTATCGTAAAAAATGCATATCTCAGCTTGAAACCCCACAAAAACCAAGATATCACCGGTTCTGCATATCAAACGCACTGTGGAGTGGTGAAAACACCAGATAACGTGTTGCTCGCATTAAATAGCTCGAAAAGTGCGATCTCGATGATTCTGCATACTTCAGACAGAAGTCTCACCAAGATTATCGCTGAAAATGCATATCTGAGCTTGAAACCCCACGAAAACCAAGATATCGTCGGTTCTGCATATCATACGCACTGTGGAGTGGTGAAAACACCAGATAACGTGTTTCTCGCATTAAATAGCTCGCAACGAGCGATCTCGATGATTCTGCACACTTCGGACAGAAGTCTCACCAAGATTATCGCAGAAAATGCATATCTCAGCTTGAAACCCCACGAAAACCCTGATATCGCTGGTTCTACGTATCAAACGCACTGTGGAGTGCTGGAAACACCAGATAACGTGTTTCTCGCATTAAATAGCTCGAAACGAGCGATCGCGATGATTCTGCATCCTTCGGACAGAAGTCTCACCAAGATTATCGCAGAAAATGCATATCTCAGCTTGAAACCCCACGAAAACCAAGATATCGCCGGTTCTACATATCAAACGAACTGTGGAGTGGTGAAAACACCAGATAACGTGTTTCTCGCATAAAATAGCTCGAAACGAGCGATCTCGATGATTCTGCACACTTCGGACAGAAGTCTCACCAAGATTATCGCAGATAATGCATATCTCAGCTTGAAACCCCACGAAAAGCAAGATATCGCCGGTTCTGCATATCATACGCACTGTGGAGTGGTGAAAACACCAGATAACGTGTTTCTCGCATTAAATAGCTCGAAAAGTGCGATCTCGATGATTCTGCATACTTCTAACAGAAGTCTCACCATGATTATCGCAGAAAATGCATATCACTGCTAGAAACCCCACGAAAACCAAGATATCTCCTGTTCTGCATATCCAACGAACTGTGGAGTGGTGAAAACACCAGATAACGTGTTTCTCGCATTAAATAGCTCGAAAAGTGCGATCTCGATGATTCTGCATACTTCGGACAGAAGTCTCACCATGATTATCGCAGAAAATGCATATCTCTGCTAGAAACCGCACGAAAACCAAGATATCTCCTGTTCTGCATATCCAACGAACTGTGGAGTGGTGAAAACCCCAGAAAACGTGTTTCTCGCATTAAATAGCTCCAAAAATACGATCTCGATGACTCTGCATACTTCGGATAGAAGTCTCGCCAAGATTATCGCAGAAAATGCATATCTGAGCTTGAAACCACACGAAAACCAAGATATCGTCGGTTCTGCATATCATACGCACTGTGGAGTGGTGAAAACACCAGATAACGTGTTTCTCGCATTAAATAGCTCGAAAAGTGCGATCTCGATGATTCTGCATACTTCTAACAGAAGTCTCACCATGATTATCGCAGAAAATGCATATCACTGCTAGAAACCCCACGAAAACCAAGATATCTCCTGTTCTGCATATCCAACGAACTGTGGAGTGGTGAAAACACCAGATAACGTGTTTCTCGCATTAAATAGCTCGAAAAGTGCGATCTCGATGATTCTGCATACTTCGGACAGAAGTCTCACCATGATTATCGCAGAAAATGCATATCTCTGCTAGAAACCGCACGAAAACCAAGATATCTCCTGTTCTGCATATCCAACGAACTGTGGAGTGGTGAAAACCCCAGAAAACGTGTTTCTCGCATTAAATAGCTCCAAAAATACGATCTCGATGACTCTGCATACTTCGGATAGAAGTCTCGCCAAGATTATCGTAGAAAATGCATATCTGAGCTTGAAACCACACGAAAACCAAGATATCGTCGGTTCTGCATATCATACGCACTGTGGAGTGGTGAAAACACCAGATAACGTGTTTCTCGCATTAAACAGCTCGAAACGAGCGATCTCGATGATTAAGCATACTTCGGACAGAAGTCTCACCAAGATTATCGCAGTAATTGCATATCTCAGCTTGAAACCCCACGAAAACCAAGATATCGCTGGTTCTGCATATCAAACGCACTGTGGAGTGCTGAAAACACCAGATAACGTGTTTCTCGCATTAAATAGCTCGAAAAGTGCGATCTCGATGATTCTGCATACTTCGGACAGAAGTCTCACCATGATTATCGCAGAAAATGCATATCTCTGCTAGAAACCGCACGAAAACCAAGATATCTCCTGTTCTGCATATCCAACGAACTGTGGAGTGGTGAAAACCCCAGAAAACGTGTTTCTCGCATTAAATAGCTCGAAAAATACGATCTCGATGACTCTGCATACTTCGGATAGAAGTCTCGCCAAGATTATCGCAGAAAATGCATATCTGAGCTTGAAACCACACGAAAACCAAGATATCGTCGGTTCTGCATATCATACGCACTGTGGAGTGGTGAAAACACCAGATAACGTGTTTCTCGCATTAAACAGCTCGAAACGAGCGATCTCGATGATTCTGCATACTTCGGACAGAAGTCTCACCATGATTATCGCAGAAAATGCATATCTCTGCTAGAAACCCCACGAAAACCAAGATATCTCCTGTTCTGCATATCCAAATAACTGTGGAGTGGTGAAAACCCCAGAAAACGTGTTTCTCGCATTAAATAGCTCGAAAAATACGATCTCGATGACTCTGCATACTTCAGATAGAAGTCTCGCCAAGATTATCGCAGAAAATGCATATCTGAGCTTGAAACCACACGAAAACCAAGATATCGCTGGTTCTGCATATCAAACGCACTGTGGAGTGCTGAAAACACCCGATAACGTGTTTCTCGCATTAAATAGCTCGAATAGAGCGATCTCGATGATTAAGCATACTTCGGACAGAAGTCTCACTAAGATTATCGTAAAAAATGCACATCTCAGCTTGAAACCCCACAAAAACCAAGATATCACCGGTTCTGCATATCAAACGCACTGTGGAGTGGTGAAAACACCAGATAACGTGTTGCTCGCATTAAATAGCTCGAAAAGTGCGATCTCGATGATTCTGCATACTTCGGACAGAAGTCTCACCAAGATTATCGCTGAAAATGCATATCTGAGCTTGAAACCCCACGAAAACCAAGATATCGTCGGTTCTGCATATCATACGCACTGTGGAGTGGTGATAACACCAGATAACGTGTTTCTCGCATTAAATAGCTCGCAACGAGCGATCTCGATGATTCTGCACACTTCGGACAGAAGTCTCACCAAGATTATCGCAGAAAATGCATATCTCAGCTTGAAACCACACGAAAACCCTGATATCGCTGGTTCTACGTATCAAACGCACTGTGGAGTGCTGGAAACACCAGATAACGTGTTTCTCGCATTAAATAGCTCGAATAGAGCGATCTCGATGATTAAGCATACTTCGGACAGAAGTCTCACTAAGATTATCGTAAAAAATGCATATCTCAGCTTGAAACCCCACAAAAACCAAGATATCTCCGGTTCTGCATATCAAACGCACTGTGGAGTGGTGAAAACACCAGATAACGTGTTGCTCGCATTAAATAGCTCGAAAAGTGCGATCTCGATGATTCTGCATACTTCGGACAGAAGTCTCACCAAGATTATCGCTGAAAATGCATATCTGAGCTTGAAACCCCACGAAAACCAAGATATCGTCGGTTCTGCATATCATACGCACTGTGGAGTGGTGAAAACACCAGATAACGTGTTTCTCGCATTAAATAGCGCGCAACGAGCGATCTCGATGATTCTGCACACTTCGGACAGAAGTCTCACCAAGATTATCGCAGAAAATGCATATCTCAGCTTGAAACCCCATGAAAACCCTGATATCGCTGGTTCTACGTATCAAACGCACTGTGGAGTGCTGGAAACACCAGATAACGTGTTTCTCGCATTAAATAGGTCGAAAAGAGCGATCTCGATTTTTCTGCATACTTCGGAGAGATGTCTCACCAAGCTTATCGTAGAAAATGCATATCTCAGCTTGAAACCCGACGAAAACCAAAATATCTCCGGTTCTGCACATCCAACGCACTGTGGAGTGGTGAAAACACCAGATAACGTGTTTCTCGCATTAAATAGCTCGAAACGAGCGATCGCGATGATTCTGCATACTTCGGACAGAAGTCTCACCAAGATTATCGCTGAAAATGCATATCTGAGCTTGAAACCCCACGAAAACCAAGATATCGTCGGTTCTGCATATCATACGCACTGTGGAGTGGTGAAAACACCAGATAACGTGTTTCTCGCATTAAATAGCTCGCAACGATCGATCTCGATGATTCTGCACACTTCGGACAGAAGTCTCACCAAGATGATCGCAGAAAATGCATATCTCAGCTTGAAACCCCACGAAAACCCTGATATCGCTGGTTCTACGTATCAAACGCACTGTGGAGTGCTGGAAACACCAGATAACGTGTTTCTCGCATTAAATAGGTCGAAAAGAGCGATCTCGATTTTTCTGCATACTTCGGAGAGATGTCTCACCAAGCTTATCGTAGAAAATGCATATCTCAGCTTGAAACCCGACGAAAACCAAAATATCTCCGGTTCTGCACATCCAACGCACTGTGGAGTGGTGAAAACACCAGATAACGTGTTTCTCGCATTAAATAGCTCGAAACGAGCGATCGCGATGATTCTGCATACTTCGGACAGAAGTCTCACCAAGATTATCGCTGAAAATGCATATCTGAGCTTGAAACCCCACGAAAACCAAGATATCGTCGGTTCTGCATATCATACGCACTGTGGAGTGGTGAAAACACCAGATAACGTGTTTCTCGCATTAAATAGCTCGCAACGATCGATCTCGATGATTCTGCACACTTCGGACAGAAGTCTCACCAAGATGATCGCAGAAAATGCATATCTCAGCTTGAAACCCCACGAAAACCCTGATATCGCTGGTTCTACGTATCAAACGCACTGTGGAGTGCTGGAAACACCAGATAACGTGTTTCTCGCATTAAATAGCTCGAATAGAGCGATCTCGATGATTAAGCATACTTCGGACAGAAGTCTCACTAAGATTATCGTAAAAAATGCATATCTCAGCTTGAAACCCCACAAAAACCAAGATATCACCGGTTCTGCATATCAAACGCACTGTGGAGTGGTGAAAACACCAGATAACGTGTTGCTCGCATTAAATAGCTCGAAAAGTGCGATCTCGATGATTCTGCATACTTCGGACAGAAGTCTCACCAAGATTATCGCTGAAAATGCATATCTGAGCTTGAAACCCCACGAAAACCAAGATATCGTCGGTTCTGCATATCATACGCACTGTGGAGTGGTGAAAACACCAGATAACGTGTTTCTCGCATAAAATAGCTCGAAACGAGCGATCTCGATGATTCTGCACACTTCGGACAGAAGTCTCACCAAGATTATCGCAGATAATGCATATCTCAGCTTGAAACCCCACGAAAAGCAAGATATCGCCGGTTCTGCATATCATACGCACTGTGGAGTGGTGAAAACACCAGATAACGTGTTTCTCGCATTAAATAGCTCGAAAAGTGCGATCTATATGATTCTGCATACTTCTAACAGAAGTCTCACCATGATTATCGCAGAAAATGCATATCACTGCTAGAAACCCCACGAAAACCAAGATATCTCCTGTTCTGCATATCCAACGAACTGTGGAGTGGTGAAAACACCAGATAACGTGTTTCTCGCATTAAATAGCTCGAAAAGTGCGATCTCGATGATTCTGCATACTTCGGACAGAAGTCTCACCATGATTATCGCAGAAAATGCATATCTCTGCTAGAAACCGCACGAAAACCAAGATATCTCCTGTTCTGCATATCCAACGAACTGTGGAGTGGTGAAAACCCCAGAAAACGTGTTTCTCGCATTAAATAGCTCCAAAAATACGATCTCGATGACTCTGCATACTTCGGATAGAAGTCTCGCCAAGATTATCGCAGAAAATGCATATCTGAGCTTGAAACCACACGAAAACCAAGATATCGTCGGTTCTGCATATCATACGCACTGTGGAGTGGTGAAAACACCAGATAACGTGTTTCTCGCATTAAACAGCTCGAAACGAGCGATCTCGATGATTAAGCATACTTCGGACAGAAGTCTCACCAAGATTATCGCAGTAATTGCATATCTCAGCTTGAAACCCCACGAAAACCAAGATATCGCTGGTTCTGCATATCAAACGCACTGTGGAGTGCTGAAAACACCAGATAACGTGTTTCTCGCATTAAATAGCTCGAAAAGTGCGATCTCGATGATTCTGCATACTTCGGACAGAAGTCTCACCATGATTATCGCAGAAAATGCATATCTCTGCTAGAAACCGCACGAAAACCAAGATATCTCCTGTTCTGCATATCCAACGAACTGTGGAGTGGTGAAAACCCCAGAAAACGTGTTTCTCGCATTAAATAGCTCGAAAAATACGATCTCGATGACTCTGCATACTTCGGATAGAAGTCTCGCCAAGATTATCGCAGAAAATGCATATCTGAGCTTGAAACCACACGAAAACCAAGATATCGTCGGTTCTGCATATCATACGCACTGTGGAGTGGTGAAAACACCAGATAACGTGTTTCTCGCATTAAACAGCTCGAAACGAGCGATCTCGATGATTAAGCATACTTCGGACAGAAGTCTCACCAAGATTATCGCAGTAATTGCATATCTCAGCTTGAAACCCCTCGAAAACCAAGATATCGCTGGTTTTGCATATCAAACGCACTGTGGAGTGCTGAACACACCCGATAACGTGTTTATCGCATTAAATAGCTCGAATAGAGCGATCTCGATGATTAAGCATACTTCGGACAGAAGTCTCACTAAGATTATCGTAAAAAATGCATATCTCAGCTTGAAACCCCACAAAAACCAAGATATCACCGGTTCTGCATATCAAACGCACTGTGGAGTGCTGGAGACACCAGATAACGTGTTTCTAGCATTAAACAGCTCGAAACGAGCGATCTCGATGATTAAGCATACTTCGGACAGAAGTCTCACCAAGATTATCGCAGAAATTGCATATCTCAGCATGAATCCCCACGAAAACGAAGATATCGCTGGTTCTGCATATCAAACGCACTGTGGAGTGCTGAAAACAACAGATAACGTGTTTCTCGCATTAAATAGCTCGAATAGAGCGATCTCGATGATTAAGCATACTTCGGACAGAAGTCTCACCAAGCTTATCGTAAAAAATGCATATCTCAGCATGAAACCCCACAAAAACCAAGTTATCGCCGGTTCTGCATATCAAACGCACTGTGGAGTGGTGAAAACACCAGATAACGTGTTTCTCGCATTAAATAGCTCGAAAAGTGCGATCTCGATGATTCTGCATACTTCGGACAGAAGTCTCACCAGGGTTATCGCAGAAAATGCATATCCGAGCTTGAAACCCCACGAAAACCAAGATATCGTCGGTTCTGCGTATCATACGCACTCTGGAGTGGTGAAAACACCAGATAACGTGTTTCTCGCATTAAATAGCTCGAAACGAGCGATCGCGATGATTCTGAATACTTCGGACAGAAGTCTCACCGAGATTATCGCAGAAAATGCATATCTGAGCTTGAAACCCCACGAAAACCAAGATATCGTCGGTTCTGCATATCATACGCACTGTGGAGTGCTGAAAACACCAGATAACGTGTTTCTCGCATTAAGTAGCTCGAAAAGTGCGATCTCGATGATTCTGCATACTTCTAACAGAAGTCTCACCATGATTATCGCAGAAAATGCATATCACTGCTAGAAACCCCACGAAAACCAAGATATCTCCTGTTCTGCATATCCAACGAACTGTGGAGTGGTGAAAACACCAGATAACGTGTTTCTCGCATTAAATAGCTCGAAAAGTGCGATCTCGATGATTCTGCATACTTCGGACAGAAGTCTCACCATGATTATCGCAGAAAATGCATATCTCTGCTAGAAACCCCACGAAAACCAAGATATCTCCTGTTCTGCATATCCAACGAACTGTGGAGTGGTGAAAACCCCAGAAAACGTCTTTCTCGCATTAAATAGCTCGAAAAATACGATCTCGATGACTCAGCATACTTCGGATAGAAGTCTCGCCAAGATTATCGCAGAAAATGCATATCTGAGCTTGAAACCACACGAAAACCAAGATATCGTCGGTTCTGCATATCATACGCACTGTGGAGTGGTGAAAACACCAGATAACGTGTTTCTCGCATTAAACAGCTCGAAACGAGCGATCTCGATGACTCTGCATACTTCGGATAGAAGTCTCGCCAAGATTATCGCAGAAAATGCATATCTGAGCTTGAAACCACACGAAAACCAAGATATCGCTGGTTCTGCATATCAAACGCACTGTGGAGTGCTGAAAACACCCGATAACGTGTTTCTCGCATTAAATAGCTCGAATAGAGCGATCTCGATGATTAAGCATACTTCGGACAGAAGTCTCACTAAGATTATCGTAAAAAATGCATATCTCAGCTTGAAACCCCACAAAAACCAAGATATCACCGGTTCTGCATATCAAACGCACTGTGGAGTGGTGAAAACACCAGATAACGTGTTGCTCGCATTAAATAGCTCGAAAAGTGCGATCTCGATGATTCTGCATACTTCGGACAGAAGTCTCACCAAGATTATCGCTGAAAATGCATATCTGAGCTTGAAACCCCACGAAAACCAAGATATCGTCGGTTCTGCATATCATACGCACTGTGGAGTGGTGAAAACACCAGATAACGTGTTTCTCGCATTAAATAGCTCGCAACGAGCGATCTCGATGATTCTGCACACTTCGGACAGAAGTCTCACCAAGATTATCGCAGAAAATGCATATCTCAGCTTGAAACCCCACGAAAACCCTGATATCGCTGGTTCTACGTATCAAACGCACTGTGGAGTGCTGGAAACACCAGATAACGTGTTTCTCGCATTAAATAGCTCGAATAGAGCGATCTCGATGATTAAGCATACTTCGGACAGAAGTCTCACTAAGATTATCGTAAAAAATGCATATCTCAGCTTGAAACCCCACAAAAACCAAGATATCACCGGTTCTGCATATCAAACGCACTGTGGAGTAGTGAAAACACCAGATAACGTGTTGCTCGCATTAAATAGCTCGAAAAGTGCGATCTCGATGATTCTGCATACTTCGGACAGAAGTCTCACCAAGATTATCGCTGAAAATGCATATCTGAGCTTGAAACCCCACGAAAACCAAGATATCGTCGGTTCTGCATATCATACGCACTGTGGAGTGGTGAAAACACCAGATAACGTGTTCTCGCATTAAATAGCTCGAAAAGTGCGATCTCGATGATTCTGCATACTTCGGACAGAAGTCTCACCAAGATTATCGCAGAAAATGCATATCTCAGCTTGAAACCCCACGAAAACCCTGATATCGCTGGTTCTACGTATCAAACGCACTGTGGAGTGCTGGAAACACCAGATAACGTGTTTCTCGCATTAAATAGGTCGAAAAGAGCGATCTCGATTTTTCTGCATACTTCGGAGAGATGTCTCACCAAGCTTATCGTAGAAAATGCATATCTCAGCTTCAAACCCGACGAAAACCAAAATATCTCCGGTTCTGCATATCCAACGCACTGTGGAGTGCTGGAAACACCAGATAACGTGTTTCTCGCATTAAATAGCTCGAATAGAGCGATCTCGATGATTAAGCATACTTCGGACAGAAGTCTCACTAAGATTATCGTAAAAAATGCATATCTCAGCTTGAAACCCCACAAAAACCAAGATATCACCGGTTCTGCATATCAAACGCACTGCGGAGTAGTGAAAACACCAGATAACGTGTTGCTCGCATTAAATAGCTCGAAAAGTGCGATCTCGATGATTCTGCATACTTCGGACAGAAGTCTCACCAAGATTATCGCTGAAAATGCATATCTGAGCTTGAAACCCCACGAAAACCAAGATATCGTCGGTTCTGCATATCATACGCACTGTGGAGTGGTGAAAACACCAGATAACGTGTTCTCGCATTAAATAGCTCGAAAAGTGCGATCTCGATGATTCTGCATACTTCGGACAGAAGTCTCACCAAGATTATCGCAGAAAATGCATATCTCAGCTTGAAACCCCACGAAAACCCTGATATCGCTGGTTCTACGTATCAAACGCACTGTGGAGTGCTGGAAACACCAGATAACGTGTTTCTCGCATTAAATAGGTCGAAAAGAGCGATCTCGATTTTTCTGCATACTTCGGAGAGATGTCTCACCAAGCTTATCGTAGAAAATGCATATCTCAGCTTGAAACCCGACGAAAACCAAAATATCTCCGGTTCTGCATATCCAACGCACTGTGGAGTGGTGAAAACACAAGATAACGTGTTTCTCGCATTAAATAGCTCGAAACGAGCCATCGCGATGATTCTGCATACTTCGGACAGAAGTCTCACCAAGATTATCGCAGAAAATGCATATCTGAGCTTGAAACCCCACGAAAACCAAGATATCGTCGGTTCTGCATATCATACGCACTGTGGTGTGCTGAAAACACCAGATAACGTGTTTCTCGCATAAAATAGCACGAAACGAGCGATCTCGATGATTCTGCATACTTCTAACAGAAGTCTCACCATGATTATCGCAGAAAATGCATATCTCTGCTAGAAACCCCACGAAAACCAAGATATCTCCTGTTCTGCATATCCAAATAACTGTGGAGTCGTGAAAACACCAGATAACGTGTTTCTCGCATTAAATAGCTCGAAAAGTGCGATCTCGATGATTCTGCATACTTCGGACAGAAGTCTCACCATGATTATCGCAGAAAATGCATATCTCTGCTAGAAACCCCACGAAAACCAAGATATCTCCTGTTCTGCATATCCAAATAACTGTGGAGTGGTGAAAACCCCAGAAAACGTGTTTCTCGCATTAAATAGCTCGAAAAATACGATCTCGATGACTCTGCATACTTCGGATAGAAGTCTCGCCAAGATTATCGCAGAAAATGCATATCTGAGCTTGAAACCACACGAAAACCAAGATATCGCTGGTTCTGCATATCAAACGCACTGTGGAGTGCTGAAAACACCCGATAACGTGTTTCTCGCATTAAATAGCTCGAATAGAGCGATCTCGATGATTAAGCATACTTCGGACAGAAGTCTCACTAAGATTATCGTAAAAAATGCATATCTCAGCTTGAAACCCCACAAAAACCAAGATATCACCGGTTCTGCATATCAAACGCACTGTGGAGTGGTGAAAACACCAGATAACGTGTTGCTCGCATTAAATAGCTCGAAAAGTGCGATCTGGATGATTCTGCATACTTCGGACAGAAGTCTCACCAAGATTATCGCAGTAATTGCATATCTCAGCTTGATACCCCACGAAAACCAAGATATCGCTGGTTCTGCATATCAAACGCACTGTGGAGTGCTGAAAACACCCGATAACGTGTTTCTCGCATTAAATAGCTCGAATAGAGCGATCTCGATGATTAAGCATACTTCGGACAGAAGTCTCACTAAGATTATCGTAAAAAATGCATATCTCAGCTTGAAACCCCACAAAAACCAAGATATCACCGGTTCTGCATATCAAACGCACTGTGGAGTAGTGAAAACACCAGATAACGTGTTGCTCGCATTAAATAGCTCGAAAAGTGCGATCTCGATGATTCTGCATACTTCGGACAGAAGTCTCACCAAGATTATCGCAGATAATGCATATCTCAGCTTGAAACCCCACGAAAAGCAAGATATCGCCGGTTCTGCATATCATACGCACTGTGGAGTGGTGAAAAAACCAGATAACGTGTTTCTCGCATTAAATAGCTCGAAAAGTGCGATCTCGATGATTCTGCATACTTCTAACAGAAGTCTCACCATGATTATCGCAGAAAATGCATATCACTGCTAGAAACCCCACGAAAACCAAGATATCTCCTGTTCTGCATATCCAAATAACTGTGGAGTGGTGAAAACCCCAGAAAACGTGTTTCTCGCATTAAATAGCTCGAAAAATACGATCTCGATGACTCTGCATACTTCGGATAGAAGTCTCGCCAAGATTATCGCAGAATATGCATATCTGAGCTTGAAACCACACGAAAACCAAGATATCGCTGGTTCTGCATATCAAACGCACTGTGGAGTGCTGAAAACACCCGATAACGTGTTTCTCGCATTAAATAGCTCGAATAGAGCGATCTCGATGATTAAGCATACTTCGGACAGAAGTCTCACTAAGATTATCGTAAAAAATGCATATCTCAGCTTGAAACCCCACAAAAACCAAGATATCACCGGTTCTGCATATCAAACGCACTGTGGAGTGGTGAAAACACCAGATAACGTGTTGCTCGCATTAAATAGCTCGAAAAGTGCGATCTCGATGATTCTGCATACTTCGGACAGAAGTCTCACCAAGATTATCGCTGAAAATGCATATCTGAGCTTGAAACCCCACGAAAACCAAGATATCGTCGGTTCAGCATATCATACGCACTGTGGAGTGGTGAAAACACCAGATAACGTGTTTCTCGCATTAAATAGCTCGCAACGAGCGATCTCGATGATTCTGCATACTTCGGACAGAAGTCTCACCAAGATTATCGCAGAAAATGCATATCTCAGCTTGAAACCCCACGAAAACCCTGATATCGCTGGTTCTACGTATCAAACGAACTGTGGAGTGGTGAAAACACCTGATAACGTGTTTCTCGCATTAAATAGGTCGAAAAGAGCGATCTCGATATTTCTGCATGCTTCGGACCGAGGTCTCACAAAGATTATCGCAGAAAATGCATATCTCAGCTTGAAACCCCACGAAAACCAAGATATCTCCGGTTCTGCACATCCAACGAACTGTGGTGTGGCGAAAACCCCAGATAACGTGTTTCTCACATTAAATAGCTCGAAAAGAGCGCTCTTGATGTTTCTGCATCCTTCGGACTGAAGTCTCACCCAGATTATCGCAGAAAATGCATATCTCTGCTAGAAACCCCACGAAAACCAAGATATCTCCTGTTCTGCATATCCAACGAACTGTGGAGTGGTGAAAACACCAGATAACGTGTATCTCGCATTAAATAGCTCGAAACGAGCGATCTCGATGATTAAGCATACTTCGGACAGAAGTCTCACCAAGATTATCGCAGTAATTGCATATCTCAGCTTGAAACCCCACGAAAACCAAGATATCGCTGGTTCTGCATATCAAACGCACTGTGGAGTGCTGAAAACACCCGATAACGTGTTTCTCGCATTAAATAGCTCGAATAGAGCGATGTCGATGATTAAGCATACTTCGGACAGAAGTCTCACTAAGATTATCGTAAAAAATGCATATCTCAGCTTGAAACCCCACAAAAACCAAGATATCACCGGTTCTGCATATCAAACGCACTGTGGAGTGGTGAAAACACCAGATAACGTGTTGCTCGCATTAAATAGCTCGAAAAGTGCGATCTCGATGATTCTGCATACTTCGGACAGAAGTCTCACCAAGATTATCGCTGAAAATGCATATCTGAGCTTGAAACCCCACGAAAACCAAGATATCGTCGGTTCTGCATATCAAACGCACTGTGGAGTGCTGAAAACACCCGATAACGTGTTTCTCGCATTAAATAGCTCGAATAGAGCGATCTCGATGATTAAGCATACTTCGGACAGAAGTCTCACTAAGATTAACGTAAAAAATGCATATCTCAGCTTGAAACCCCACAAAAACCAAGATATCACCGGTTCCGCATATCAAACGCACTGTGGAGTGCTGGAGACACCAGATAACGTGTTTCTCGCATTAAATAGCTCGAAAAGTGCGATCTCGATGATTCTGCATACTTCGGACAGAAGTCTCACCATGATTATCGTAAAAAATGCATATCTCAGCTTGAAACCCCACTAAAACCAAGATATCCCTGGTTCTGCATATCAAACGCACTGTGGAGTGGTGAAAACACCAGATAACGTGTTTCTCGCATTAAATAGGTCGAAAAGAGCGATCTCGATTTTTCTGCATGCTTCGGACAGAGGTCTCACAAAGATTATCGCAGAAAATGCATATCTCAGCTTGAAAACCCACGAAAACCAAGATATCTCCGGTTCTGCACATCCAACGAACTGTGGTGTGGCGAAAACCCCAGAAAACGTGTTTCTCACATTAAATAGCTCGAAAAGAGCGCTCTTGATGTTTCTGCATCCTTCGGACTGAAGTCTCACCAAGATTATCGCAGAAAATGCATATCTCTGCTAGAAACCCCACGAAAACCAAGATATCTCCTGTTCTGCATATCCAACGAACTGTGGAGTGGTGAAAACACCAGATAACGTGTTTCTCGCATTAAATAGCTCGAAACGAGCGATCTCGATGATTAAGCATACTTCGGACAGAAGTTTCACCAAGATTATCGCAGAAAATGCATATCTCAGCTTGAAACCCCACGAAAAGCAAGATATCGCCGGTTCTGCATACCATACGCACTGTGGAGAGGTGAAAACACCAGATAACGTGTTTCTCGCATTAAATTGCTCGAAAAGTGCGATCTCGATGATTCTGCATACTTCTAACAGAAGTCTCACCATGATTATCGCAGAAAATGCATATCTCTGCTAGAAACCCCACGAAAACCAAGATATCTCCTGTTCTGCATATCCAACGAACTGTGGAGTGGTGAAAACCCCAGAAAACGTCTTTCTCGCATTAAATAGCTCGAAAAATACGATCTCGATGACTCAGCATACTTCGGATAGAAGTCTCGCCAAGATTATCGCAGAAAATGCATATCTGAGCTTGAAACCACACGAAAACCAAGATATCGTCGGTTCTGCATATCATACGCACTGTGGAGTGGAGAAAACACCAGATAACGTGTTTCTCGCATTAAACAGCTCGAAACGAGCGATCTCGATGATTAAGCATACTTCGGACAGAAGTCTCACCAAGATTATCGCAGTAATTGCATATCTCAGCCTGATACCCCACGAAAACCAAGATATCGCTGGTTCTGCATATCAAACGCACTGTGGAGTGCTGAAAACACCCGATAACGTGTTTCGCGCATTAAATAGCTCGAATAGAGCGATCTCGATGATTAAGCATACTTCGGACAGAAGTCTCACTAAGATTATCGTAAAAAATGCATATCTCAGCTTGAAACCCCACAAAAACCAAGATATCACCGGTTCTGCATATCAAACGCACTGTGGAGTAGTGAAAACACCAGATAACGTGTTGCTCGCATTAAATAGCTCGAACAGTGCGATCTCGATGATTCTGCATACTTAGGACAGAAGTCTCACCAAGATTATCGCAGAAAATGCATATCTCAGCTTGAAACCCCACGAAAACCCTGATATCGCTGGTTCTACGTATCAAACGCACTGTGGAGTGCTGGAAACACCAGATAACGTGTTTCTCGCATTAAATAGCTCGAAAAGTGCGATCTCGATGATTCTGCATACTTCGGACAGAAGTCTCACCATGATTATCGTAAAAAATGCATATCTCAGCTTGAAACCCCACAAAAACCAAGATATCCCTGGTTCTGCATATGAAACGCACTGTGGAGTGGTGAAAACACCAGATAACGTGTTTCTCGCATTAAATAGGTCGAAAAGAGCGATCTCGATTTTTCTGCATGCTTCGGACAGAGGTCTCACAAAGATTATCGCAGAAAATGCATATCTCAGCTTGAAACCCCACGAAAACCAAGATATCGCCGGTTCTGCATATCAAACGAACTGTGGAGTGGTGAAAACACCAAATAACGTGTTTCTCGCATTAAAAAGCTCGAAAAGAGTGCTCTCGATGTTTTTGCATACTTCGGAGAGATGTCTCACCAAGCTTATCGTAGAAAATGCATATCTCAGCTTGAAACCCGACGAAAACCAAAATATCTCCGGTTCTGCATATCCAACGCACTGTGGAGTGGTGAAAACACCAGATAACGTGTTTCTCGCATTAAATAGCTCGAAACGAGCGATCGCGATGATTCTGCATACTTCGGACAGAAGTCTCACCAAGATTATCGCAGAAAATGCATATCTGAGCTTGAAACCCCACGAAAACCAAGATATCGTTGGTTCTGCATATCATACGCACTGTGGTGTGCTGAAAACACCAGATAACGTGTTTCTCGCATAAAATAGCACGAAACAAGCGATCTCGATGATTCTGCACACTTCGGACAGAAGTCTCACCAAGATTATCGCAGATAATGCATATCTCAGCTTGAAACCCCACGAAAAGCAAGATATCGCCGGTTCTGCATATCATACGCACTGTGGAGTGGTGAAAAAACCAGATAACGTGTTTCTCGCATTAAATAGCTCGAAAAGTGCGATCTCGATGATTCTGCATACTTCTAACAGAAGTCTCACCATGATTATCGCAGAAAATGCATAACACTGCTAGAAACCCCACGAAAACCAAGATATCTCCTGTTCTGCATATCCAACGAACTGTGGAGTCGTGAAAACACCAGATAACGTGTTTCTCGCATTAAATAGCTCGAAAAGTGCGATCTCGATGATTCTGCATACTTCGGACAGAAGTCTCACCATGATTATCGCAGAAAATGCATATCTCTGCTAGAAACCCCACGAAAACCAAGATATCTCCTGTTCTGCATATCCAAATAACTGTGGAGTGGTGAAAACCCCAGAAAACGTGTTTCTCGCATTAAATAGCTCGAAAAATACGATCTCGATGACTCTGCATACTTCGGATAGAAGTCTCGCCAAGATTATCGCAGAAAATGCATATCTGAGCTTGAAACCACACGAAAACCAAGATATCGCTGGTTCTGCATATCAAACGCACTGTGGAGTGCTGAAAACACCCGATAACGTGTTTCTCGCATTAAATAGCTCGAATAGAGCGATCTCGATGATTAAGCATACTTCGGACAGAAGTCTCACTAAGATTATCGTAAAAAATGCATATCTCAGCTTGAAACCCCACAAAAACCAAGATATCACCGGTTCTGCATATCAAACGCACTGTGGTGTGGTGAAAACACCAGATAACGTGTTGCTCGCATTAAATAGCTCGCAACGAGCGATCTCGATGATTCTGCACACTTCGGACAGAAGTCTCACCAAGATTATCGCAGAAAATGCATATCTCAGCTTGAAACCCCACGAAAACCCTGATATCGCTGGTTCTACGTATCAAACGCACTGTGGAGTGCTGGAAACACCAGATAACGTGTTTCTCGCATTAAATAGCTCGAAAAGTGCGATCTCGATGATTCTGCATACTTCGGACAGAAGTCTCACCATGATTATCGTAAAAAATGCATATCTCAGCTTGAAACCCCACGAAAACCAAGATATCTCCTGTTCTGCATATCCAACGAACTGTGGAGTCGTGAAAACACCAGATAACGTGTTTCTCGCATTAAATAGCTCGAAAAGTGCGATCTCGATGATTCTGCATACTTCGGACAGAAGTCTCACCATGATTATCGCAGAAAATGCATATCTCTGCTAGAAACCCCACGAAAACCAAGATATCTCCTGTTCTGCATATCCAAATAACTGTGGAGTGGTGAAAACCCCAGAAAACGTGTTTCTCGCATTAAATAGCTCGAAAAATACGATCTCGATGACTCTGCATACTTCGGATAGAAGTCTTGCCAAGATTATCGCAGTAATTGCATATCTCAGCTTGAAACCCCACGAAAACCAAGATATCGCTGGTTCTGCATATCAAACGCACTGTGGAGTGCTGAAAACACCAGATAACGTGTTTCTCGCATTAAATAGCTCGAAAAGTGCGATCTCGATGATTCTGCATACTTCGGACAGAAGTCTCACCATGATTATCGCAGAAAATTCATATCTCTGCTAGAAACCGCACGAAAACCAAGATATCTCCTGTTCTGCATATCCAACGAACTGTGGAGTGGTGAAAACCCCAGAAAACGTGTTTCTCGCATTAAATAGCTCGAAAAATACGATCTCGATGACTCTGCATACTTCGGATAGAAGTCTCGCCAAGATTATCGCAGAAAATGCATATCTGAGCTTGAAACCACACGAAAACCAAGATATCGTCGGTTCTGCATATCATACGCACTGTGGAGTGGTGAAAACACCAGATAACGTGTTTCTCGCATTAAATATCTCGAAAAGTGCGATCTCGATGATTCTGCATACTTCTAACAGAAGTCTCACCATGATTATCGCAGAAAATGCATATCACTGCTAGAAACCCCACGAAAACCAAGATATCTCCTGTTCTGCATATCCAACGAACTGTGGAGTGGTGAAAACCCCAGAAAACGTGTTTCTCGCATTAAATAGGTCGAAAAGAGCGATCTCGATTTTTCTGCATGCTTCGGACAGAGGTCTCACAAAGATTATCGCAGAAAATGCATATCTCAGCTTGAAACCCCACGAAAACCAAGATATCGCCGGTTCTGCATATCAAACGAACTGTGGAGTGGTGAAAACACCAAATAACGTGTTTCTCGCATTAAAAAGCTCGAAAAGAGTGCTCTCGATGTTTTTGCATACTTCGGAGAGATGTCTCACCAAGCTTATCGTAGAAAATGCATATCTCAGCTTGAAACCCGACGAAAACCAAAATATCTCCGGTTCTGCATATCCAACGCACTGTGGAGTGGTGAAAACACCAGATAACGTGTTTCTGGCATTAAATAGCTCGAAACGAGCGATCGAGATGATTCTGCATACTTCGGACAGAAGTCTCACCAAGATTATCGCAGAAAATGCATATCTGAGCTTGAAACCCCACGAAAACCAAGATATCGTCGGTTCTGCATATCATACGCACTGTGGAGTGGTGAAAACACCAGATAACGTGTTTCTAGCATTAAATAGCTCGAAAAGTGCGATCTCGATGATTCTGCATACTTCTAACAGAAGTCTCACCATGATTATCGCAGAAAATGCATATCACTGCTAGAAACCCCACGAAAACCAAGATATCTCCTGTTCTGCATATCCAACGAACTGTGGAGTGGTGAAAACACCAGATAACGTGTTTCTCGCATTAAATAGCTCGAAAAGTGCGATCTCGATGATTCTGCATACTTCGGACAGAAGTCTCACCATGATTATCGCAGAAAATGCATATCTCTGCTAGAAACCCCACGAAAACCAAGATATCTCCTGTTCTGCATATCCAACGAACTGTGGAGTGGTGAAAACCCCAGAAAACGTGTTTCTCGCATTAAATAGCTCGAAAAATACGATCTCGATGACTCTGCATACTTCGGACAGAAGTCTCACCAAGATTATCGCTGAAAATGCATATCTGAGCTTGTAACCCCACGACAACCAAGATATCGTCGGTTCTGCATATCATACGCACTGTGGAGAGGTGAAAACACCAGATAACGTGTTTCTCGCATTAAATAGCTCGAAACGAGCGATCGCGATAATTCTGCATACTTCGGACAGAAGTCTCACCAAGATTATCGCAGAAAATGCATATCTCAGCTTGACACCCCCCGAAAACCAAGATATCGCCGGTTCTGCATATCAAACGAACTGTGGAGTGGTGAAAACACCAGATAACGTGTTTCTCGCATAAAATAGCTCGAAACGAGCGATCTCGATGATTCTGCACACTTCGGACAGAAGTCTCACCAAGATTATAGCAGATAATGCATATCTCAGCTTGAAACCCCACGAAAAGCAAGATATCGCCGGTTCTGCATATCATACGCACTGTGGAGTGGTGAAAACACCAGATAACGTGTTTCTCGCATTAAATAGCTCGAAACGAGCGATCGCGATAATTCTGCATACTTCGGACAGAAGTCTCACCATGATTATCGTAAAAAATGCATATCTCAGCTTGAAACCCCACAAAAACCAAGATATCCCTGGTTCTGCATATCAAACGCACTGTGGAGTGGTGAAAACACCAGATAACGTGTTTCTAGCATTAAATAGCTCGAAAAGAGCGCTCTTGATGTTTCTGCGTACTTCGGACAGAAGTCTCACCAAGATTATCGCAGAAAATGCATATCTCAGCTTGAAAACCCTCGAAAACCAAGATATCACCTGTTCTGCATATCCAACGAACTGTGGTGTGGTGAAAACCCCAGAAAACGTGTTTCTCGCATTAAATAGCTCGAAAAGAGCGATCTCGATGATTCTGCACACTTCGGACAGAAGTCTCACCAAGATTATCGCAGAAAATGCATATCTCAGCTTGAAACCCCACGAAAGCCCAGATATCGCTGGTTCTACGTATCAAACGCACTGTGGAGTGCTGAAAACACCAGATAACGTGTTTCTCGCATTAAATAGCTCGAAAAGTGCGATCTCGATGATTCTGCATACTTCTAACAGAAGTCTCACCATGATTATCGCAGAAAATGCATATCACTGCTAGAAACCCCACGAAAACCAAGATATCTCCTGTTCTGCATATCCAACGAACTGTGGAGTGGTGAAAACACCAGATAACGTGTTTCTCGCATTAAATAGCTCGAAAAGTGCGATCTCGATGATTCTGCATACTTCGGACAGAAGTCTCACCATGATTATCGCAGAAAATGCATATCTCTGCTAGAAACCCCACGAAAACCAAGATATCTCCTGTTCTGCATATCCAACGAACTGTGGAGTGGTGAAAACCCCAGAAAACGTGTTTCTCGCATTAAATAGGTCGAAAAGAGCGATCTCGATGTTTCTGCATACTTCGGACAGAGGTCTCCCAAAGATTATCGCAGAAAATGCATATCTCAGCTTGAAACCCCACGAAAACCAAGATATCTCCGGTTCTGCACATCCAACGAACTGTGGTGTGGTGAAAACCCCAGAAATCGAGTTTCTCACATTAAATAGCTCGAAAAGAGCGCTCTTGATGTTTCTGCATCCTTCGGACTGAAGTCTCACCAAGATTATCGCAGAAAATGCATATCTCTGCTAGAAACCCCACGAAAACCAAGATATCTCCTGTTCTGCATATCCAACGAACTGTGGAGTGGTGAAATCACCAGATAACGTGTTTCTCGCATTAAATAGGTCGAAACGATCGATCTCGATGATTAAGCATACTTCGGACAGAAGTCTCACCAAAATTATCGTAAAAAATGCATATCTCAGCTTGAAACCCCACGAAAACCCAGATATCGCTGGTTCTACATATCAAACGCACTGTGGAGTGCTGAAAACACCAGATAACGTGTTTCTCGCATTAAATAGCTCGAAAAGTGCGATCTCGATGATTCTGCATACTTCGGACAGAAGTCTCACCATGATTATCGTAAAAAATGCATATCTCAGCTTGAAACCCCACAAAAACCAAGATATCCCTGGTTCTGCATATCAAACGCACTGTGGAGTGGTGAAAACACCAGATAACGTGTTTCTAGCATTAAATAGCTCGAAAAGTGCGATCTCGATGATTCTGCATACTTCTAACAGAAGTCTCACCATGATTATCGTAAAAAATGCATATCTCAGCTTGAAACCCCACGAAAACCAAGATATCTCCGGTTCTGCACATCCAACGATCTGTGGTGTGGTGAAAACCCCAGAAAACGTGTTTCTCGCATTAAATAGCTCGAAAAGAGCGCTCTTGATGTTTCTGCGTACTTCGGACAGAAGTCTCACCAAGATTATCGCAGAAAATGCATATCTCAGCTTGAAACCCCACGAAAGCCCAGATATCGCTGGTTCTACGTATCAAACGCACTGTGGAGTGCTGAAAACACCAGATAACGTGTTTCTCGCATTAAATAGCTCGAGAAGTGCGATCTCGATGATTCTGCATACTTCGGACAGAAGTCTCACCATGATTATCGTAAAAAATGCATATCTCAGCTTGAAACCCCACAAAAACCAAGATATCCCTGGTTCTGCATATCAAACGCACTGTGGAGTGGTGAAAACACCAGATAACGTGTTTCTAGCATTAAATAGCTCGAAAAGAGCGCTCTTGATGTTTCTGCGTACTTCGGACAGAAGTCTCACCAAGATTATCGCAGAAAATGCATATCTCAGCTTGAAAACCCTCGAAAACCAAGATATCACCTGTTCTGCATATCCAACGAACTGTGGTGTGGTGAAAACCCCAGAAAACGTGTTTCTCGCATTAAATAGCTCGAAAAGAGCGATCTCGATGATTCTGCACACTTCGGACAGAAGTCTCACCAAGATTATCGCAGAAAATGCATATCTCAGCTTGAAACCCCACGAAAGCCCAGATATCGCTGGTTTTACGTATCAAACGCACTGTGGAGTGCTGAAAACACCAGATAACGTGTTTCTCGCATTAAATAGCTCGAAAAGTGCGATCTCGATGATTCTGCATACTTCGGACAGAAGTCTCACCATGATTATCGTAAAAAATGCATATCTCAGCTTGAAACCCCACAAAAACCAAGATATCCCTGGTTCTGCATATCAAACGCACTGTGGAGTGGTGAAAACACCAGATAACGTGTTTCTAGCATTAAATAGCTCGAAAAGTGCGATCTCGATGATTCTGCATACTTCTAACAGAAGTCTCACCATGATTATCGCAGAAAATGCATATCACTGCTAGAAACCCCACGAAAACCAAGATATCTCCTGTTCTGCATATCCAACGAACTGTGGAGTGGTGAAAACACCAGATAACGTGTTTCTCGCATTAAATAGCTCGAAAAGTGCGATCTCGATGATTCTGCATACTTCGGACAGAAGTCTCACCATGATTATCGCAGAAAATGCATATCTCTGCTAGAAACCCCACGAAAACCAAGATATCTCCTGTTCTGCATATCCAACGAACTGTGGAGTGGTGAAAACCCCAGAAAACGTGTTTCTCGCATTAAATAGCTCGAAAAGAGCGATCTCGATGATTCTGCACACTTCGGACAGAAGTCTCACCAAGATTATCGCAGAAAATGCATATCTCAGCTTGAAACCCCACGAAAGCCCAGATATCGCTGGTTCTACGTATCAAACGCACTGTGGAGTGCTGAAAACACCAGATAACGTGTTTCTCGCATTAAATAGCTCGAAAAGTGCGATCTCGATGATTCTGCATACTTCGGACAGAAGTTTCACCATGATTATCGTAAAAAATGCATATCTCAGCTTGAAACCCCACAAAAACCAAGATATCCCTGGTTCTGCATATCAAACGCACTGTGGAGTGGTGAAAACCCCAGATAACGCGTTTCTCGCATTAAATAGGTCGAAAAGAGCGATCTCGATGTTTCTGCATACTTCGGACAGAGGTCTCCCAAAGCTTATCGCAGAAAATGCATATCTCAGCTTGAAACCCCACGAAAACCAAGATATCTCCGGTTCTGCACATCCAACGAACTGTGGTGTGGTGAAAACTCCAGAAAACGTGTTTCTCACATTAAATAGCTCGAAAAGAGCGCTCTTGATGTTTCTGCATCCTTCGGACTGAAGTCTCACCAAGATTATCGCAGAAAATGCATATCTCTGCTAGAAACCCCACGAAAACCAAGATATCTCCTGTTCTGCATATCCAACGAACTGTGGAGTGGTGAAATCATCAGATAACGTGTTTCTCGCATTAAATAGGTCGAAACGATCGATCTCGATGATTAAGCATACTTCGGACAGAAGTCTCACCAAAATTATCGTAAGAAATGCATATCTCAGCTTGAAACCCCACGAAAACCCAGATATCGCTGGTTCTACATATCAAACGCACTGTGGAGTGCTGAAAACACCAGATAACGTGTTTCTCGCATTAAATAGCTCGAAAAGTGCGATCTCGATGATTCTGCATACTTCGGACAGAAGTCTCACCATGATTATCGTAAAAAATGCATATCTCAGCTTGAAACCCCACAAAAACCAAGATATCCCTGGTTCTGCATATCAAACGCACTGTGGAGTGGTGAAAACACCAGATAACGTGTTTCTAGCATTAAATAGCTCGAAAAGTGCGATCTCGATGATTCTGCATACTTCTAACAGAAGTCTCACCATGATTATCGTAAAAAATGCATATCTCAGCTTGAAACCCCACAAAAACCAAGATATCCCTGGTTCTGCATATCAAACGCACTGTGGAGTGGTGAAAACCCCAGATAACGCGTTTCTCGCATTAAATAGGTCGAAAAGAGCGATCTCGATGTTTCTGCATACTTCGGACAGAGGTCTCCCAAAGATTATCGCAGAAAATGCATATCTCAGCTTGAAACCCCACGAAAACCAAGATATCTCCGGTTCTGCACATCCAACGAACTGTGGTGTGGTGAAAACCCCAGAAAACGTGTTTCTCACATTAAATAGCTCGAAAAGAGAGCTCTTGATGTGTCTGCATCCTTCGGACTGAAGTCTCACCAAGATTATCGCAGAAAATGCATATCTCTGCTAGAAACCCCACGAAAACCAAGATATCTCCTGTTCTGCATATCCAACGAACTGTGGAGTGGTGAAATCACCAGATAACGTGTTTCTCGCATTAAATAGGTCGAAACGATCGATCTCGATGATTAAGCATACTTCGGACAGAAGTCTCACCAAAATTATCGTAAAAAATGCATATCTCAGCTTGAAACCCCACGAAAACCCAGATATCGCTGGTTCTACATATCAAACATACTGTGGGGTGCTGAAAACACCAGATAACGTGTTTGTTGCATTAAATAGCTCGAATAGAGCGATCTCGATGATTCTGCATACTTCGCACAGAAGTCTCACCAAGATTATCGTAAAAAATGCATATCTCAGCATGAAACGCCACGAAAACCATGATTTCGCTGGTACTGCATATCAAACGCACTGTGGACTGGTGAAAACACCAGATAACGTGTTTCTCGCATTAAATAGCTCGAAAAGTGCGATCTCGGTGATTCTGCATACGTCTAACAGAAGTCTCACCATGATTATCGCAGAAAATGCATATCTCAGCTTAAAACCCCACGAAAACCAAGATATCTCCGTTTCTGCACATCCAACGAACTGTGGTGTGGTGAAAACCCCGGAAAACGTGTTTCTCGCATTTAATAGCTCGAAAAGAGCGCTCTTGATGTTTCTGCATCCTTCGGACAGAAGTCTCACCAAGATTATCGCAGAAAATGCATGTCTCTGCTAGAAACCCCACGAAAACCAAGATATCTCCTGTTCTGCATATCCAACGAACTGTGGAGTGGTGAAAACACCAGATAACGTGTTTCTCGCATTAAATAGGTCGAAACGAGCGATCTCGATGATTCAGCATATTTCGGACAGAAGTCTCACCAAGATTATCGTAAAAAATGCATATCTCAGCTTGAAACCCCACGAAAACCCAGATATCGCTGGTTCTACATATCAAACGCACTGTGGAGTGCTGAAAACACCAGATAACGTGTTTCTCGCATTAAATAGCTTGAAGAGTGCGATCTCGATGATTCTGCATACTTCTAACAGAAGTCTCACCATGATTATCTTAGAAAATGCATATCTCAGCTTGAAACCCGACGAAAACCAAACACTGCCGGTTCTGCATATCAAACGCACTGTGGAGTGGTGAAAACACCAGATAACGTGTTTGTTCGCATTAAATAGGTCGAAAAGAGCGCTCTTGATGTTTCTGCATCCTTCGGACAGAAGTCTCACCAAGATTATCGCAGAAAATGCATGTCTCTGCTAGAAACCCCACGAAAACCAAGATATCTCCTGTTCTGCATATCCAACGAACTGTGGAGTGGTGAAAACACCAGATAACGTGTTTCTCGCATTAAATAGGTCGAAAAGAGCGTTCTCGAAGATTCTGCATACTTCTGACAGAAGTCGCACTAAGATTATCGTAGAAAATGCATATCTCATCTTGAAACCCGACGAAAACCGATTTATCTCCGGTTCTGCACATCAAACGTACCGTGGAGCGTTGAAAACACCAGAAAACGTGTTTCGCGCATTAATTAGCTCGAAAAGAGCGTTCTCGAAGATTCTGCATACTTCTGACAGAAGTCGCACCAGGATTATCGCAGAAAATGAATGTCTCTGCTAGAAACCCCACGAAAACCAAGATATCTCCTGTTCTGCATATCCAACGAACTGTGGAGTGGTGAAAACCCCAGAAAACGTGTTTCTCGCATTAAATGGCTCGAAAAGAGCGATCTCGATGATTCTGCACACTTCGGACAGAAGTCTCACCAAGATTATCGCAGAAAATGCATATCTCAGCTTGAAACCCCACGAAAGCCCAGATATCGCTGGTTCTACGTATCAAACGCACTGTGGAGTGCTGAAAACACCAGATAACGTGTTTCTCGCATTAAATAGCTCGAAAAGTGCGATCTCGATGATTCTGCATACTTCGGACAGAAGTCTCACCATGATTATCGCAGAAAATGCATATCTCAGCTTGAAACCCCACGAAAACCAAGACATCTCCGTTTCTGCACATCCAACGAACTGTGGTGTGGTGAAAACCCCGGAGAACGTGTTTCTCGCATTAAATAGCTCGAAAAGAGCGCTCTTGATGTTTCTGCATCCTTCGGACAGAAGTCTCACCAAGATTATCGTAAAAAATGCATATCTCAGCTTGAAACCCCACGAAAACCCAGATATCGCTGGTTCTACATATCAAACGCACTGTGGAGTGCTGAAAACACCAGATAACGTGTTTCTCGCATTAAATAGCTCGAAGAGTGCGATCTCGATGATTCTGCATACTTCTAACAGAAGTCTCACCATGATTATCGCAGAAAATGCATATCTCAGCTTGAAACCCGACGAAAACCAAACACTGCCGGTTCTGCATATCAAACGCACTGTGGAGTGGTGAAAACACCAGATAACGTGTTTGTTCGCATTAAATAGGTCGAAAAGAGCGATCTCGATGATTCTGCATACTTCTAACAGAAGTCTCACCATGATTATCGCAGAAAATGCATATCTCTGCTAGAAACCCCACGAAAACCAAGATATCTCCTGTTCTGCATATCCAACGAACTGTGGAGTGGTGAAAACCACAGAAAACGTGTTTCTCGCATTAAATAGCTCGAAAAGTACGATCTCGATGACTCTGCATACTTCGGACAGAGGTCTCCCAAAGATTATCGCAGAAAATGCATATCTCAGCTTGAAACCCCACGAAAACCAAGATATCTCCGGTTCTGCACATCCAACGAACTGTGGTGTGGTGAAAACCCCAGAAAACGTGTTTCTCACATTAAATAGCTCGAAAAGAGCGCTCTTGATGTTTCTGCATCCTTCGGACTGAAGTCTCACCAAGATTAACGCAGAAAATGCATATCTCTGCTAGAAACCCCACGAAAACCAAGATATCTCCTGTTCTGCATATCCAACGAACTGTGGAGTGGTGAAATCACCAGATAACGTGTTTCTCGCATTAAATAGGTCGAAACGAGCGATCTCGATGATTAAGCATACTTCGGACAGAAGTCTCACCAAGATTATCGTAAAAAATGCATATCTCAGCTTGAAACCCCACGAAAACCCAGATATCGCTGGTTCTACATATCAAACGCACTGTGGAGTGCTGAAAACACCAGATAACGTGTTTCTCGCATTAAATAGCTCGAATAGTGCTATCTCGATGATTCTGTATACTTCTAACAGAAGTCTCACCATGATTATCGCAGAAAATGCATATCTCAGCTTGAAACCCGACGAAAACCAAACACTGCCGGTTCTGCATATCAAACGCACTGTGGAGTGGTGAAAACACCAGATAACGTGTTTCTCGCACTAACTAGCTCGAAAAGAGCGATCTCGATGATTCAGCATACTTCGGACAGTAGTCTCACCAAGATTTATCGCAGAAAATGCATATCTCAGCTTGACACCCCACGAAAACCAAGATATCGCCGGTTCTGCATATCAAACGCACTGTGGAGTGGTGAAAACACCTGATAACGTGTTTCTCGCATTAAGTAGCTCGAAAAGAGCGATCTCGAAGATTCTGCATACTTCTGACAGAAGTTTCATCAAGATTATCGTAGAAAATGCATTTCTCAGCTTGAAACCCGACAAAAACCAAAATATCGCCGGTTCTGCATATCAAACCAACAGTGAAGTGGTGAAAACACCAGATAACGTGTTTCTCGCATTGAATAGCTCGAAAAGAGCGATCTCGATGTTTCAGCATACTTTGGACAGATGTCTCACCAAGATCATCGTAAAAAATGCATATCTCAGCTTGAAACCCCACGAAAGCCAAGATATCGCTGGTTCTGCATATCAAACGCACTGTGGAGTGGTGAAAACACCAGATAACGTGTTTCTCGCATTGAATAGCTCGAAACGAGCGATCTCGATGATTCTGCATACTTCGGACAGAAGTCTCACCAAAATTATCGTAAAAAATGCATATCTCAGCTTGAAACTCCACGAAAACCAAGATATCTACTGTTCGGCATATCAAACGCACTGTGGAGTGGTGAAAACAACAGATAACGTGTTTCTCGCACTAACTGGCTCGAAAAGAGCGATCTCGATGATTCAGCATACTTCGGACAGAAGTCTCACCAAGATTATCGCAGAAAATGCATATCTCAGCTTGAAACCCGACGAAAACCAACATATCTCCGGTTCTGCATATCCAAAGCACTGTGGAGTGGTGAAAACACCAGATAACGTGTTTCTCGCATTAAATAGCTCGAAACGAGCGATCTCGATGGTTCTGCATACTTCGGACAGAAGTCTCAACAAGATTATCGCAGAAAATGCATATCTCAGCTTGAAACCCCACGAAAACCAAGATATCTACTGTTCTGCATATCGAACGCACTGTGGAGTGGTGAAATCACCTGAAAACGTGTTTCGTGCATTAAGTAGCTCGAAAAGAGCGATCTAGATGATTCTGCATACTTCTGACTGGAGTCTCACCAATATTATCGCAGAAAATGCATATCTCATCTTGAAACCCCACGAAAACCAAGATATCGCTGGTTCTGCATATCAAACGCACTGTGGAGTGGTGAAAACACCAGACAACGTGTTTCTCGCATTAAGTAGCTCGAAAAGAGTGTTCTCGAAGATCCTGCATACTTCTGACAGAAGTTTCACCAAGATTATCGTAGAAAATGCATATCTCAGCTTGAAACCCGACGAAAACCGATATATCTCCGGTTCTGCACATCAAACGTACCGTGGAGTGGTGAAAACACCAGAAAACGTGTTTCGCGCATTAAGTAGCTCGAAAGGAGCGTTCTCGAAGATTCTGCATAATTCTGACAGAAGTCTCAACAGGATTATCGTAAAAAATGCATATCTCAGCTTGAAACCCGACCGAAACCAAGATATCTTCGGTTCTGCTTGTCAAACGTACTGTGGAGTGGTGAAAACACCAGAAAACGTGTTTCGTGCATTAAGTAGCTCGAAAAGAGCGATCTAGATGATTCTGCATACTTCTGACTGAAGTCTCACCAATATTATCGCAGTAAATGCATATCTCAGCTTGAAACCCCACGAAAACCAAGATATCGCCGGTTCTGCATATCATACGCACTGTGGAGTGGTGAAAACACCGGATAACGTGATTCTCGCATTAAATAGCTCGAAAAGAGCGATCTAGATGATTCAGCATACTTCGGACAGATGTGTCACCGAGATTATCGCAGGAAATGCATATCTCAGCTTGAAACCCCACGAAAACCAAGATATCTCCGGTTCTGCATATCCAACGAACTGTTTAGTGGTGAAAACCCCAGAAAACGAATTTCTCGCATTAAATTGCTCGAAAAGAGCGCTCTCGATGTTTCTGCAAGCTTCTAACAGAAGTCTCACCAAGATTATCGCAGAAAATGCATATCTCTGGTTGAAACCCCACGAAAACCAAGATATCTACTGTTCTGCATATCCAACGAACTGTGGAGTGGTGACAACCCCAGAATTCGTGTTTCTCGCATTGAATAGCACGAAAAGAGCCCTCTCGATGTTTCTGCATACTTCGGACAGAAGTCTCACCAAGATTATCGCAGAAAATGCATATCTCAGCTTGAAACCCGACGAAAACCAACATATCTCCGGTTCTGCATATCCAACGCACTGTGGGGTGGTGAAAACACCAGACAACGTGTTTCTCGAATTAAGTAGCTCGAAAAGAGTGTTCTCGAAGATCCTGCATACTTCGCACAGAAGTCTCAACACGATTATCGCAGAAAATGCATATCTCAACTTGAAACCCCACGAAAACCAAGATATCTACTGTTTTGCATATCAAACGCACTGTGGAGTGGTGAAGACACAGGATAAGGTTTTTCTCGCATTAAATAGATCGAAAAGAGCGCTCTCGATGTTTCTGCATACTTCGGACAGATGTTTCACCAAGATTATCGTAGAAAATGCATATCTCAGCTTGAAACCCGACGAGAACCAAAATATCTCCGGTTCTGCATATCAAACGCACTGTGGAGTGTAGAAACCACCAGATAACGTGTTTCTCGCACTAACTAGCTCGAAAAGGGCGATCTCGATGATTCAGCATACTTCCGACAGAAGACTCACCAAGATTATCGCAGGAAATGCATATCTCAGCTTGAAACCCCACGAAAACCAAGATATCGCCGGTTCTGCATATCAAACGCACTGTGGAGTGGTGAAAACACCAGATAACGTGTTTCTCGCACTAAATAGCTCGAAACGAGCGATGTCGATGAATCTGCATACTTCGGACAGAAGTCTCACCAAAATTATCGTAAAAAATGCATATCTCAGCTTGAAACCCCACGAAAACCAAGATATTGCCGGTTCTGCATATCATACGCACTGTGGAGTGGTGAAAACACCAGCTATCGTGTTTCTCGCATTAAATAGCTCGAAAAGTGCGAACTCGATGTTTCTGCATACTTCGGACAGATGTTTCACCTAGCTTATCGTAGAAAATGTATATCTCAGCTTGAAACCCGACGAAAACCAAAATATCTCCGGTTCTGCATATCCAACATACTGTGGAGTGGTGAAAACACCAGATAACGTGTTTCTCGCATTAAATAGCTCGAAACGAGCGATCTCGATGATTCTGCTTACTTCTGACAGAAGTCTCAACAAGATTATCGCAGAAAATGCATATCTCAACTTGAAACCCCACGAAAACCAAGATATCTACTGTTCTGCATATCAAACGCACTGTGGAGTGGTGAAAACACCAGATAACGTGTTTCTCGCACTAACCAGCTCGAAAAGAGCGATCCCGATGATTCAGCATACTTCGGACAGAAGTCTCACCAAGATTATCGCAGAAAATGCATATCTCAGCTTGATACCCCACGAAAACCAAGATATCGGCGGTTCTGCATATCAAACGCACTGTGGAGTGGTGAAAACACCAGATAACGTGTTTCTCGCATTAAATAGCTCGAAACGAGCGATCTCGATGATTCTGCATACTTCGGACAGAAGTCTCACCAAAATTATCGTAAAAAATGCATATCTCAGCTTGAAACTCCACGAAAACCAAGATATCGCCGGTTCTGCATATCACACGCACTGTGGAGTGGTGAAAACACCAGATAACGTGTTTCACGCATTAAATAACTCGAAACGAGCGATCTCGATGATTCTGCATACTTCGGACAGAAGTCTCACCATAATTATCGTAAAAAATGCATATCTCAGCTTGAAACTCCACGAAAACCAAGATATCGCCGGTTCTGCATATCAAACGCACTGTGGAGTGGTGAAAACACCAGATAACGTGTTTCTCGCACTAACTAGCTCGAAAAGAGCGATCTCGATGATTCAGTATACTTCGGACAGTAGTCTCACCAAAATTATCGCAGAAAATGCATATCTCAGCTTAAAACCCCACGAAAACCAAGATATCGCCGGTTCTGCATATCAAACGCACTGTGGAGTGGTGAAAACACCAGATAACGTGTTTCGCATTAAATAGCTCGAAACGAGCGATGTCAATGATTCTGCATACTTCGGACAGAAGTCTCACCAAGATTATCGCAGAAAATGCATATCTCAGCTTGACACCCCACGAAAACCAAGATATCGCCGGTTCTGCATATCAAACGCACTGTGGAGTGGTGAAAACACCAGATAACGTGTTTCTCGCATTAAGTCGCTCGAAAAGAGCGATCTCGAAGATTCTGCATACTTCTGACAGAAGTTTCATCAAGATTATCGTAGAAAATGCATATCTCAGCTTGAAACCCGACGAAAACCAAGATATCGCCGGTTCTGCATATCAAACGCACTGTGGAGTGGTGAAAGCACCAGATAACGTGTTTCTCGCATTAAATATCTCGATACGAGCGATCTCGATGATTCTGCATACTTCGCACAGAAGTCTCAACAAGATTATCGCAGAAAATGCATATCTCAGCTTGAAACCCCACGAAAACCAAGATATCTACTGTTTTGCATATCAGACGCACTGTGGAGTGGTGAAGACACAGGATAAGGATTTTCTCGCATTAAATAGATCGAAAAGAGCGCTCTCGATGTTTCTGCATACTTCGGACAGATGTTTCACCAAGATTATCGTAGAAAATGCATATCTCAGCTTGAAACCCGACGAAAACCAAAATATCTCCGGTTCTGCATATCAAACGCACTGTGGAGTGTAGAAAACACCAGATAACGTGTTTCTCGCACTAACTAGCTCGAAAAGGGCGATCTCGATGATTCAGCATACTTCGGACAGAAGAATCACCAAGATTATCGCAGAAAATGCATATCTCAGCTTGAAACCCCACGAAAACCAAGATATCGCCGGTTCTGCATATCAAACGCACTGTGGAGTGGTGAAAACACCAGATAACGTGTGTCTCGCACTAAATAGCTCGAAACGAGCGATGTCGATGAATCTGCATACTTCGGACAGAAGTCTCACCAAAATTATCGTAAAAAATGCATATCTCAGCTTGAAACCCCACGAAAACCAAGATATTGCCGGTTCTGCATATCATACGCACTGTGGAGTGGTGAAAACACCAGCTATCGTGTTTCTCGCATTAAATAGCTCGAAAAGTGCGAACTCGATGTTTCTGCATACTTCGGACAGATGTTTCACCTAGCTTATCGTAGAAAATGTATATCTCAGCTTGAAACCCGACGAAAACCAAAATATCTTCGGTTCTGCATATCCAACATACTGTGGAGTGGTGAAAACACCAGATAACGTGTTTCTCGCATTAAATAGCTCGAAACGAGCGATCTCGATGATTCTGCTTACTTCTGACAGAAGTCTCAACAAGATTATCGCAGAAAATGCATATCTCAACTTGAAACCCCACGAAAACCAAGATATCTACTGTTCTGCATATCAAACGCACTGTGGAGTGGTGAAAACAACAGATAACGTGTTTCTCGCACTAACTGGCTCGAAACGAGCGATCTTCGATGATTCTGCATTCTTCGGACAGAAGTCTCAACAAGATTATCGCAGAAAATGCATATCTCAGCTTGAAACCCCACGAAAATCAAGATATCTACTGTTCTGCATATCAAACGCACTGTGGAGTGGTGAATACACCAGATAACGTGTTTCTCGCACTAACTATCACGAAGAGAGCGATCTCGATGATTCAGCATACTTCGGACAGAAGTCTCACAAAGATTATCGCAGAAAATGCATATCTCTGCTTGAAACCCCACGAAAACCAAGATATCGCTGGTTCTGCATATCAAACGCACTGTGGAGTGGTGAAAACACCAGATAACGTGTTTCTCGCATTGAATAGCTCGAAACGAGCGATCTCGATGATTCTGCATACTTCTAACAGAAGTCTCACCAAGATTATCGTAAAAAATGCATATCTCAGCTTGAAACCCCACGAAAGCCAAGATATCGCTGGTTCTGCATATCAAACGCACTGTGGAGTGGTGAAAACACCGGATAAGGTTTTTCTCGCATTAACTAGCTCAAAAGAACGATCTCGAAGTTTCAGCATACTTCGGACAGAAGTCTCACCAAGCTTATAGTAGAAAATGCATATCTCAGCTTGAGACCCGACGAAAACCAAAATATCTCCGGTTCTGCATATCCAACGCACTGTGGAGTGGTGAAAACACCAGATAACGTGTTTCTCGCATTAAATAGCTCGAAACGAGCGATCTAGATGATTCTGCATTCTTCGGACAGAAGTCTCAACAAGATTATCGCAGAAAATATATATCTCAGCTTGAAACCCCACGAAAACCAAGATATCTACTGTTCTGCATATCAAACGCACTGTGGAGTGGTGAAAACACCAGATAACGTGTTTCTCGCATTAAATAGCTCGAAACGAGCGATCTTCGATGATTCTGCATTCTTCGGACAGAAGTCTCAACAAGATTATCGCAGAAAATGCATATCTCAGCTTGAAACCCCACGAAAATCAAGATATCTACTGTTCTGCATATCAAACGCACTGTGGAGTGGTGAATACACCAGATAACGTGTTTCTCGCACTAACTATCACGAAGAGAGCGATCTCGATGATTCAGCATACTTCGGACAGAAGTCTCACAAAGATTATCGCAGAAAATGCATATCTCTGCTTGAAACCCCACGAAAACCAAGATATCGCTGGTTCTGCATATCAAACGCACTGTGGAGTGGTGAAAACACCAGATAACGTGTTTCTCGCATTGAATAGCTCGAAACGAGCGATCTCGATGATTCTGCATACTTCGGACAGAAGTCTCATCAAGATTATCGTAAAAAAAGCATATCTCAGCTTGAAACCCCACGAAAACCCAGATATCGCTGGTTCTGCATATCAAACGCACTGTGGAGTGGTGAAAACACCAGATAACGTGTTTCTCGCACTAACTAGCTCGAAAAGAGCGATCTCGATGATTCAGCATACTTCGGACAGTAGTCTCACCAAGATTATCGCAGAAAATGCATATCTCAGCTTGACACCCCACGAAAACCAAGATATCGCCGGTTCTGCATATCAAACGCACTGTGGAGTGGTGAAAACACCTGATAACGTGTTTCTCGCATTAAGTAGCTCGAAAAGAGTGTTCTCGAAGATCCTGCATACTTCTGACAGAAGTTTCACCAAGATTATCGTAGAAAATGCATATCTCAGCTTGAAACCCGACGAAAACCGATATATCTCCGGTTCTGCACATCAAACGTACCGTGGAGTGGTGAAAACACCAGAAAAAGTGTTTCGCGCATTAAGTAGCTCGAAAGGAGCGTTCTCGAAGATTCTGCATAATTCTGACAGAAGTCTCAACAGGATTATCGTAAAAAATGCATATCTCAGCTTGAAACCCGACCGAAACCAAGATATCTTCGGTTCTGCATGTCAAACGTACTGTGGAGTGGTGAAAACACCAGAAAACGTGTTTCGTGCATTAAGTAGCTCGAAAAGAGCGATCTAGATGATTCTGCATACTTCTGACTGAAGTCTCACCAATATTATCGCAGTAAATGCATATCTCAGCTTGAAACCCCACGAAAACCAAGATATCGCCGGTTCTGCATATCATACGCACTGTGGAGTGGTGAAAACACCGGATAACGTGATTCTCGCATTAAATAGCTCGAAAAGAGCGATCTAGATGATTCAGCATACTTCGGACAGATGTGTCACCAAGATTATCGCAGGAAATGCATATCTCAGCTTGAAACCCCACGAAAACCAAGATATCTCCGGTTCTGCATATCCAACGAACTGTTTAGTGGTGAAAACCCCAGAAAACGAATTTCTCGCATTAAATTGCTCGAAAAGAGCGCTCTCGATGTTTCTGCAAGCTTCTAACAGAAGTCTCACCAAGATTATCGCAGAAAATGCATATCTCTGCATGAAACCCCACGAAAACCAAGATATCTACTGTTCTGCATATCCAACGAACTGTGGTGTGGTGACAACCGCAGAAAACGTGTTTCTCGCATTAAGTAGCTCGAAAAGAGCGTTCTCGAAGATTCTGCATAATTCTGACAGAAGTCTCACCAGGATTATCGTAGAAAATGCATATCTCAGCTTGAAACCCGACCGAAACCAAATTATCTCCGGTTCTGCATGTCAAACGTACTGTGGAGTGGTGAAAACACCAGAAAACGTGTTTCGTGCATTAAGTAGCTCGAAAAGAGCGATCTAGATGATTCTGCATACTCCTGACTGAAGTCTCACCAATATTATCGCAGAAAATGCATATCTCAGCTTGAAACCCCACGAAAACCAAGATATCGCTGGTTCTGCATGTCAAACGCACTGTGGAGTGGTGAAAACACCAGATACCGTGTTTCTCGCATTAAATAGCTCGAAAAGCGCGATCTCGATGATTCTGCAAACTTCTAACAGAAGTCTCACCAAGATTATCGCAGAAAATGCATATCTCTGGTTGAAACCCCACGAAAACCAAGATATCTACTGTTCTGCATATCCAACGAACTGTGGAGTGGTGACAACCCCAGAATTCGTGTTTCTCGCATTAAATAGCTCGAAAAGAGCCCTCTCGATGTTTCTGCATACTTCGGACAGAAGTCTCACCAAGATTATCGCAGAAAATGCATATCTCAGCTTGAAACCCGACGAAAACCAACATATCTCCGGTTCTGCATATCCAACGCACTGTGGAGTGGTGAAAACACCAGACAACGTGTTTCTCGAATTAAGTAGCTCGAAAAGAGTGTTCTCGAAGATCCTGCATACTTCTGACAGAAGTTTCACCAAGATTATCGTAGAAAATGCATATCTCAGCTTGAAACCCGACGAAAACCGATATATCTCCGGTTCTGCACATCAAACGTACCGTGGAGTGGTGAAAACACCAGAAAACGTGTTTCGCGCATTAAGTAGCTCGAAAAGAGCGTTCTCGAAGATTCTGCATAATTCTGACAGAAATCTCAACAGGATTATCGTAAAAAATGCATATCTCAGCTTGAAACCCGACCGAAACCAAGATATCTTCGGTTCTGCATGTCAAACGTACTTTGGAGTGGCGAAAACACCAGAAAACGTGTTTCGTGCATTAAGTAGCTCGAAAAGAGCGATCTAGATGATTCTGCATACTTCTGACTGAAGTCTCACCAATATTATCGCAGTAAATGCATATCTCAGCTTGAAACCCCACGAAAACCAAGATATCGCCGTTTCTGCATATCATACGCACTGTGGAGTGGTGAAAACACCAGATAACGTGTTTCTCGCATTAAATAGCTCGAAAAGAGCGATCTAGATGATTCAGCATACTCCTGACTGAAGTCTCACCAATATTATCGCAGAAAATGCATATCTCAGCTTGAAACCCCACGAAAACCAAGATATCGCTGGTTCTGCATGTCAAACGCACTGTGGAGTGGTGAAAACACCAGATACCGTGTTTCTCGCATTAAATAGCTCGAAAAGCGCGATCTCGATGATTCTGCAAACTTCTAACAGAAGTCTCACCAAGATTATCGCAGAAAATGCATATCTCAGCTTGAAACCCCACGAAAACCAAGATATCGCTGGTTCTGCATATCAGACGCACTGTGGAGTGGTGAAATCACCAGATAACGTGTTTCTCGCACTAACTAGCTCGAAAAGGGCGATCTCGATGATTCAGCATACTTCGGACAGTAGTCTCACCAAGATTATCGCAGAAAATGCATATCTCAGCTTGACACCCCACGAAAACCAAGATATCGCCGGTTCTGCATATCAAACGCACTGTGGAGTGGTGAAAACACCAGATAACGTGTTTCTCGCATTAAGTAGCTCGAAAAGAGCGATCTCGAAGATTCTGCATACTTCTGACAGAAGTTTCATCAAGATTATCGTAGAAAATGCATATCTCAGCTTGAAACCCGACGAAAACCAAAATATCGCCGGTTCTGCATATCAAACCAACAGTGAAGTTGGGAAAACACCAGATAACGTGTTTCTCGCATTAAATAGCTCGAAAAGAGCGATCTCGATGTTTCAGCATACTTCGGACAGATGTCTCACCAAGATCATCGTAAAAAATGCATATCTCAGCTTGAAACCCCACGAAAGCCAAGATATCGCTGGTTCTGCATATCAAACGCACTGTGGAGTGGTGAAAACACCAGATAACGTGTTTCTCGCATTGAATAGCTCGAAACGAGCGATCTCGATGATTCTGCATACTTCGGACAGAAGTCTCACCAAAATTATCGTAAAAAATGCATATCTCAGCTTGAAACTCCACGAAAACCAAGATATCTACTGTTCGGCATATCAAACGCACTGTGGAGTGGTGAAAACAACAGATAACGTGTTTCTCGCACTAACTAGCTCGAAAAGAGCGATCTCGATGATTCAGCATACTTCGGACAGAAGTCTCACCAAGATTATCGCAGAAAATGCATATCTCAGCTTGAAACCCGACGAAAACCAAGATATCTCCGGTTCTGCATATCCAACGCACTGTGGAGTGGTGAAAACACCAGATAACGTGTTTCTCGCATTAAATAGCTCGAAACGAGCGATCTCGATGGTTCTGCATACTTCGGACAGAAGTCTCAACAAGATTATCGCAGAAAATGCATATCTCAGCTTGAAACCCCACGAAAACCAAGATATCTACTGTTCTGCATATCGAACGCACTGTGGAGTGGTGAAATCACCTGAAAACGTGTTTCGTGCATTAAGTAGCTCGAAAAGAGCGATCTAGATGATTCTGCATACTTCTGACTGGAGTCTCGCCAATATTATCGCAGAAAATGCATATCTCATCTTGAAACCCCACGAAAACCAAGATATCGCTGGTTCTGCATATCAAACGCACTGTGGAGTGGTGAAAACACCAGACAACGTGTTTCTCGCATTAAGTAGCTCGAAAAGAGTGTTCTCGAAGATCCTGCATACTTCTGACAGAAGTCTCACCAAGATTATCGCAGAAAATGCATATCTCTGCTTGAAACCCCACGAAAACCAAGATATCTACTGTTCTGCATATCCAACGAACTGTGGTGTGGTGACAACCGCAGAAAACGTGTTTCTCGCATTAAGTAGCTCGAAAAGAGCGTTCTCGAAGATTCTGCATAATTCTGACAGAAGTCTCACCAGGATTATCGTAGAAAATGCATATCTCAGCTTGAAACCCGACCGAAACCAAGATATCTCCGGTTCTGCATGTCAAACGTACTGTGGAGTGGTGAAAACACCAGAAAACGTGTTTCGTGCATTAAGTAGCTCGAAAAGAGCGATCTAGATGATTCTGCATACTCCTGACTGAAGTCTCACCAATATTATCGCAGAAAATGCATATCTCAGTTTGAAACCCCACGAAAACCAAGATATCGCTGGTTCTGCATGTCAAACGCACTGTGGAGTGGTGAAAACACCAGATACCGTGTTTCTCGCATTAAATAGCTCGAAAAGCGCGATCTCGATGATTCTGCAAACTTCTAACAGAAGTCTCACCAAGATTATCGCAGAAAATGCATATCTCTGGTTGAAACCCCATGAAAACCAAGATATCTACTGTTCTGCATATCCAACGAACTGTGGAGTGGTGACAACCCCAGAATTCGTGTTTCTCGCATTAAATAGCTCGAAAAGAGCCCTCTCGATGTTTCTGCATACTTCGGACAGAAGTCTCACCAGGATTATCGTAGAAAATGCATATCTCAGCTTGAAACCCGACCGAAACCAAGATATCTCCGGTTCTGCATGTCAAACGTACTGTGGAGTGGTGAAAACACCAGAAAACGTGTTTCGTGCATTAAGTAGCTCGAAAAGAGCGATCTAGATGATTCTGCATACTCCTGACTGAAGTCTCACCAATATTATCGCAGAAAATGCATATCTCAGTTTGAAACCCCACGAAAACCAAGATATCGCTGGTTCTGCATGTCAAACGCACTGTGGAGTGGTGAAAACACCAGATAACGTGTTTCTCGCATTAAATAGCTCGAAACGAGCGATCTCGATGATTCTGCAAACTTCTAACAGAAGTCTCAACAAGATTATCGCAGAAAATGCATATCTCAGCTTGAAACCCCACGAAAACCAAGATATCGCTGGTTCTGCATATCAAACGCACTGTGGAGTGGTGAAAACACCAGACAACGTGTTTCTCGCATTAAGTAGCTCAAAAGAGTGTTCTCGAAGATCCTGCATACTTCTGACAGAAGTTTCACCAAGATTATCGTAGAAAATGCATATCTCAGCTTGAAACCCGACGAAAACCGATATATCTCCGGTTCTGCATGTCAAACGTACTGTGGAGTGGTGAAAACACCAGAAAACGTGTTTCGTGCATTAAGTAGCTCGAAAAGAGCGATCTAGATGATTCTGCATACTTCTGACTGAAGTCTCACCAATATTATCGCAGTAAATGCATATCTCAGCTTGAAACCCCACGAAAACCAAGATATCTCCGGTTCTGCATATCCAACGAACTGTTTAGTGGTGAAAACCCCAGAAAACGAATTTCTCGCATTAAATTGCTCGAAAAGAGCGCTCTCGATGTTTCTGCATGCTTCTAACAGAAGTCTCACCAAGATTATCGCAGAAAATGCATATCTCTGCTTGAAACCCCACGAAAACCAAGATATCTACTGTTCTGCATATCCAACGAACTGTGGTGTGGTGACAACCGCAGAAAACGTGTTTCTCGCATTAAGTAGCTCGAAAAGAGCGTTCTCGAAGATTCTGCATAATTCTGACAGAAGTCTCACCAGGATTATCGTAGAAAATGCATATCTCAGCTTGAAACCCGACCGAAACCAAGATATCTCCGGTTCTGCATGTCAAACGTACTGTGGAGTGGTGAAAACACCAGAAAACGTGTTTCGTGCATTAAGTAGCTCGAAAAGAGCGATCTAGATGATTCTGCATACTCCTGACTGAAGTCTCACCAATATTATCGCAGAAAATGCATATCTCAGCTTGAAACCCCACGAAAACCAAGATATCGCTGGTTCTGCATGTCAAACGCACTGTGGAGTGGTGAAAACACCAGATACCGTGTTTCTCGCATTAAATAGCTCGAAAAGCGCGATCTCGATGATTCTGCAAACTTCTAACAGAAGTCTCACCAAGATTATCGCAGAAAATGCATATCTCTGGTTGAAACCCCACGAAAACCAAGATATCTACTGTTCTGCATATCCAACGAACTGTGGAGTGGTGACAACCCCAGAATTCGTGTTTCTCGCATTAAATAGCTCGAAAAGAGCCCTCTCGATGTTTCTGCATACTTCGGACAGAAGTCTCACCAAGATTATCGCAGAAAATGCATATCTCAGCTTGAAACCCGACGAAAACCAACATATCTCCGGTTCTGCATATCCAACGCACTGTGGAGTGGTGAAAACACCAGATAACGTGTTTCTCGCATTAAATAGCTCGAAACGAGCGATCTCGATGATTCTGCATACTTCTGACAGAAGTCTCAACAAGATTATCGCAGAAAATGCATATCTCAGCTTGAAACCCCACGAAAACCAAGATATCGCTGGTTCTGCATATCAAACGCACTGTGGAGTGGTGAAAACACCAGACAACGTGTTTCTCGCATTAAGTAGCTCGAAAAGAGTGTTCTCGAAGATCCTGCATACTTCTGACAGAAGTTTCACCAAGATTATCGTAGAAAATGCATATCTCAGCTTGAAACCCGACGAAAACCGATATATCTCCGGTTCTGCACATCAAACGTACCGTGGAGTGGTGAAAACACCAGAAAACGTGTTTCGCGCATTAAGTAGCTCGAAAGGAGCGTTCTCGAAGATTCTGCATAATTCTGACAGAAGTCTCCACAGGATTATCGTAAAAAATGCATATCTCAGCTTGAAACCCGACCGAAACCAAGATATCTTCGGTTCTGCATGTCAAACGTACTGTGGAGTGGTGAAAACACCAGAAAACGTGTTGCGTGCATTAAGTAGCTCGAAAAGAGCGATCTAGAGGATTCTGCATACTTCTGACTGAAGTCTCACCAATATTATCGCAGTAAATGCATATCTCAGCTTGAAACCCCACGAAAACCAAGATATCGCCGGTTCTGCATATCATACGCACTGTGGAGTGGTGAAAACACCGGATAACGTGATTCTCGCATTAAATAGCTCGAAAAGAGCGATCTAGATGATTCAGCATACTTCGGACAGATGTGTCACCAAGATTATCGCAGGAAATGCATATCTCAGCTTGAAACCCCACGAAAACCAAGATATCTCCGGATCTGCATATCCAACGAACTGTTTAGTGGTGAAAACCCCAGAAAACGAATTTCTCGCATTAAATTGCTCGAAAAGAGCGCTCTCGATGTTTCTGCAAGCTTCTAACAGAAGTCTCACCAAGATTATCGCAGAAAATGCATATCTCTGCATGAAACCCCACGAAAACCAAGATATCTACTGTTCTGCATATCCAACGAACTGTGGTGTGGTGACAACCGCAGAAAACGTGTTTCTCGCATTAAGTAGCTCGAAAAGAGCGTTCTCGAAGATTCTGCATAATTCTGACAGAAGTCTCACCAGGATTATCGTAGAAAATGCATATCTCAGCTTGAAACCCGACCGAAACAAAATTATCTCCGGTTCTGCATGTCAAACGTACTGTGGAGTGGTGAAAACACCAGAAAACGTGTTTCGTGCATTAAGTAGCTCGAAAAGAGCGATCTAGATGATTCTGCATACTCCTGACTGAAGTCTCACCAATATTATCGCAGAAAATGCATATCTCAGCTTGAAACCCCACGAAAACCAAGATATCGCTGGTTCTGCATGTCAAACGCACTGTGGAGTGGTGAAAACACCAGATACCGTGTTTCTCGCATTAAATAGCTCGAAAAGCGCGATCTCGATGATTCTGCAAACTTCTAACAGAAGTCTCACCAAGATTATCGCAGAAAATGCATATCTCTGGTTGAAACCCCACGAAAACCAAGATATCTACTGTTCTGCATATCCAACGAACTGTGGAGTGGTGACAACCCCAGAATTCGTGTTTCTCGCATTAAATAGCTCGAAAAGAGCCCTCTCGATGTTTCTGCATACTTCGGACAGAAGTCTCACCAAGATTATCGCAGAAAATGCATATCTCAGCTTGAAACCCGACGAAAACCAACATATCTCCGGTTCTGCATATCCAACGCACTGTGGAGTGGTGAAAACACCAGACAACGTGTTTCTCGAATTAAGTAGCTCGAAAAGAGTGTTCTCGAAGATCCTGCATACTGCTGACAGAAGTTTCACCAAGATTATCGTAGAAAATGCATATCTCAGCTTGAAACCCGACGAAAACCGATATATCTCCGGTTCTGCACATCAAACGTACCGTGGAGTGGTGAAAACACCAGAAAACGTGTTTCGCGCATTAAGTAGCTCGAAAAGAGCGTTCTCGAAGATTCTGCATAATTCTGACAGAAGTCTCAACAGGATTATCGTAAAAAATGCATATCTCAGCTTGAAACCCGACCGAAACCAAGATATCTTCGGTTCTGCATGTCAAACGTACTTTGGAGTGGCGAAAACACCAGAAAACGTGTTTCGTGCATTAAGTAGCTCGAAAAGAGCGATCTAGATGATTCTGCATACTTCTGACTGAAGTCTCACCAATATTATCGCAGTAAATGCATATCTCAGCTTGAAACCCCACGAAAACCAAGATATCGCCGTTTCTGCATATCATACGCACTGTGGAGTGGTGAAAACACCAGATAACGTGTTTCTCGCATTAAATAGCTCGAAAAGAGCGATCTAGATGATTCAGCATACTCCTGACTGAAGTCTCACCAATATTATCGCAGAAAATGCATATCTCAGCTTGAAACCCCACGAAAACCAAGATATCGCTGGTTCTGCATGTCAAACGCACTGTGGAGTGGTGAAAACACCAGATACCGTGTTTCTCGCATTAAATAGCTCGAAAAGCGCGATCTCGATGATTCTGCAAACTTCTAACAGAAGTCTCACCAAGATTATCGCAGAAAATGCATATCTCAGCTTGACACCCCACGAAAACCAAGATATCGCCGGTTCTGCATATCAAACGCACTGTGGAGTGGTGAAAACACCAGATAACGTGTTTCTCGCATTAAGTAGCTCGAAAAGAGCGATCTCGATGATTCAGCATACTTCGGACAGAAGTCTCACAAAGATTATCGCAGAAAATGCATATCTCTGCTTGAAACCCCACGAAAACCAAGATATCGCTGGTTCTGCATATCAAACGCACTGTGGAGTGGTGAAAACACCAGATAACGTGTTTCTCGCATTGAATAGCTCGAAACGAGCGATCTCGATGATTCTGCATACTTCGGACAGAAGTCTCATCAAGATTATCGTAAAAAAAGCATATCTCAGCTTGAAACCCCACGAAAACCCAGATATCGCTGGTTCTGCATATCAGACGCACTGTGGAGTGGTGAAAACACCAGATAACGTGTTTCTCGCACTAACTAGCTCGAAAAGAGCGATCTCGATGATTCAGCATACTTCGGACAGTAGTCTCACCAAGATTATCGCAGAAAATGCATATCTCAGCTTGACACCCCACGAAAACAAAGATATCGCCGGTTCTGCATATCAAACGCACTGTGGAGTGGTGAAAACACCAGATAACGTGTTTCTCGCATTAAGTAGCTCGAAAAGAGCGATCTCGAAGATTCGGCATACTTCTGACAGAAGTTTCATCAAGATTATCGTAGAAAGTGCATATCTCAGCTTGAAACCCGACGAAAACCAAAATATCGCCGGTTCTGCATATCAAACCAACAGTGAAGTTGGGAAAACACCAGATAACGTGTTTCTCGCATTAAATAGCTCGAAAAGAGCGATCTCGATGTTTCAGCATACTTCGGACAGATGTCTCACCAAGATCATCGTAAAAAATGCATATCTCAGCTTGAAACCCCACGAAAGCCAAGATATCGCTGGTTCTGCATATCAAACGCACTGTGGAGTGGTGAAAACACCAGATAACGTGTTTCTCGCATTGAATAGCTCGAAACGAGCGATCTCGATGATTCTGCATACTTCGGACAGAAGTCTCACCAAAATTATCGTAAAAAATGCATATCTCAGCTTGAAACTCCACGAAAACCAAGATATCTACTGTTCGGCATATCAAACGCACTGTGGAGTGGTGAAAACAACAGATAACGTGTTTCTCGCACTAACTAGCTCGAAAAGAGCGATCTCGATGATTCAGCATACTTCGGACAGAAGTCTCAACAAGATTATCGCAGAAAATGCATATCTCAGCTTGAAACCCGACGAAAACCAAGATATCTCCGGTTCTGCATATCCAACGCACTGTGGAGTGGTGAAAACACCAGATAACGTGTTTCTCGCATTAAATAGCTCGAAACGAGCGATCTCGATGGTTCTGCATACTTCGGACAGAAGTCTCAACAAGATTATCGCAGAAAATGCATATCTCAGCTTGAAACCCCACGAAAACCAAGATATCTACTGTTCTGCATATCGAACGCACTGTGGAGTGGTGAAATCACCTGAAAACGTGTTTCGTGCATTAAGTAGCTCGAAAAGAGCGATCTAGATGATTCTGCATACTTCTGACTGGAGTCTCGCCAATATTATCGCAGAAAATGCATATCTCATCTTGAAACCCCACGAAAACCAAGATATCGCTGGTTCTACATATCAAACGCACTGTGGAGTGGTGGAAACACCAGAAAACGTGTTTCGCGCATTAAGTAGCTCGAAAAGAGCGTTCTCGAAGATTCTGCATAATTCTGACAGAAGTCTCAACAGGATTATCGTAAAAAATGCATATCTCAGCTTGAAACCCGACCGAAACCAAGATATCTTCGGTTCTGCATGTCAAACGTACTGTGGAGTGGTGAAAACACCAGAAAACGTGTTTCGTGCATTAAGTAGCTCGAAAAGAGCGATCTAGATGATTCTGCATACTTCTGACTGAAGTCTCACCAATATTATCGCAGTAAATGCATATCTCAGCTTGAAACCCCACGAAAACCAAGATATCTCCGGTTCTGCATATCCAACGAACTGTTTAGTGGTGAAAACCCCAGAAAACGAATTTCTCGCATTAAATTGCTCGAAAAGAGCGCTCTCGATGTTTCTGCATGCTTCTAACAGAAGTCTCACCAAGATTATCGCAGAAAATGCATATCTCTGCTTGAAACCCCACGAAAACCAAGATATCTACTGTTCTGCATATCCAACGAACTGTGGTGTGGTGACAACCGCAGAAAACGTGTTTCTCGCATTAAGTAGCTCGAAAAGAGCGTTCTCGAAGATTCTGCATAATTCTGACAGAAGTCTCACCAGGATTATCGTAGAAAATGCATATCTCAGCTTGAAACCCGACCGAAACCAAGATATCTCCGGTTCTGCATGTCAAACGTACTGTGGAGTGGTGAAAACACCAGAAAACGTGTTTCGTGCATTAAGTAGCTCGAAAAGAGCGATCTAGATGATTCTGCATACTCCTGACTGAAGTCTCACCAATATTATCGCAGAAAATGCATATCTCAGCTTGAAACCCCACGAAAACCAAGATATCGCTGGTTCTGCATGTCAAACGCACTGTGGAGTGGTGAAAACACCAGATACCGTGTTTCTCGCATTAAATAGCTCGAAAAGCGCGATCTCGATGATTCTGCAAACTTCTAACAGAAGTCTCACCAAGATTATCGCAGAAAATGCATATCTCTGGTTGAAACCCCACGAAAACCAAGATATCTACTGTTCTGCATATCCAACGAACTGTGGAGTGGTGACAACCCCAGAATTCGTGTTTCTCGCATTAAATAGCTCGAAAAGAGCCCTCTCGATGTTTCTGCATACTTCGGACAGAAGTCTCACCAAGATTATCGCAGAAAATGCATATCTCAGCTTGAAACCCGACGAAAACCAACATATCTCCGGTTCTGCATATCCAACGCACTGTGGAGTGGTGAAAACACCAGATAACGTGTTTCTCGCATTAAATAGCTCGAAACGAGCGATCTCGATGATTCTGCATACTTCGGACAGAAGTCTCAACAAGATTATCGCAGAAAATGCATATCTCAGCTTGAAACCCCACGAAAACCAAGATATCTACTGTTCTGCATATCCAACGAACTGTGGAGTGGTGACAACCCCAGAATTCGTGTTTCTCGCATTAAATAGCTCGAAAAGAGCCCTCTCGATGTTTCTGCATACTTCGGACAGAAGTCTCACCAAGATTATCGCAGAAAATGCATATCTCAGCTTGAAACCCGACGAAAACCAACATATCTCCGGTTCTGCATATCAAACGCACTGTGGAGTGGTGAAAACACCAGATAACGTGTTTCTCGCATTAAGTAGCTCGAAAAGAGCGATCTCGATGATTCAGCATACTTCGGACAGAAGTCTCACAAAGATTATCGCAGAAAATGCATATCTCTGCTTGAAACCCCACGAAAACCAAGATATCGCTGGTTCTGCATATCAAACGCACTGTGGAGTGGTGAAAACACCAGATAACGTGTTTCTCGCATTGAATAGCTCGAAACGAGCGATCTCGATGATTCTGCATACTTCGGACAGAAGTCTCATCAAGATTATCGTAAAAAAAGCATATCTCAGCTTGAAACCCCACGAAAACCCAGATATCGCTGGTTCTGCATATCAGACGCACTGTGGAGTGGTGAAAACACCAGATAACGTGTTTCTCGCACTAACTAGCTCGAAAAGAGCGATCTCGATGATTCAGCATACTTCGGACAGTAGTCTCACCAAGATTATCGCAGAAAATGCATATCTCAGCTTGACACCCCACGAAAACAAAGATATCGCCGGTTCTGCATATCAAACGCACTGTGGAGTGGTGAAAACACCAGATAACGTGTTTCTCGCATTAAGTAGCTCGAAAAGAGCGATCTCGAAGATTCGGCATACTTCTGACAGAAGTTTCATCAAGATTATCGTAGAAAGTGCATATCTCAGCTTGAAACCCGACGAAAACCAAAATATCGCCGGTTCTGCATATCAAACCAACAGTGAAGTTGGGAAAACACCAGATAACGTGTTTCTCGCATTAAATAGCTCGAAAAGAGCGATCTCGATGTTTCAGCATACTTCGGACAGATGTCTCACCAAGATCATCGTAAAAAATGCATATCTCAGCTTGAAACCCCACGAAAGCCAAGATATCGCTGGTTCTGCATATCAAACGCACTGTGGAGTGGTGAAAACACCAGATAACGTGTTTCTCGCATTGAATAGCTCGAAACGAGCGATCTCGATGATTCTGCATACTTCGGACAGAAGTCTCACCAAAATTATCGTAAAAAATGCATATCTCAGCTTGAAACTCCACGAAAACCAAGATATCTACTGTTCGGCATATCAAACGCACTGTGGAGTGGTGAAAACAACAGATAACGTGTTTCTCGCACTAACTAGCTCGAAAAGAGCGATCTCGATGATTCAGCATACTTCGGACAGAAGTCTCAACAAGATTATCGCAGAAAATGCATATCTCAGCTTGAAACCCGACGAAAACCAAGATATCTCCGGTTCTGCATATCCAACGCACTGTGGAGTGGTGAAAACACCAGATAACGTGTTTCTCGCATTAAATAGCTCGAAACGAGCGATCTCGATGGTTCTGCATACTTCGGACAGAAGTCTCAACAAGATTATCGCAGAAAATGCATATCTCAGCTTGAAACCCCACGAAAACCAAGATATCTACTGTTCTGCATATCGAACGCACTGTGGAGTGGTGAAATCACCTGAAAACGTGTTTCGTGCATTAAGTAGCTCGAAAAGAGCGATCTAGATGATTCTGCATACTTCTGACTGGAGTCTCGCCAATATTATCGCAGAAAATGCATATCTCATCTTGAAACCCCACGAAAACCAAGATATCGCTGGTTCTACATATCAAACGCACTGTGGAGTGGTGAAAACACCAGAAAACGTGTTTCGCGCATTAAGTAGCTCGAAAAGAGCGTTCTCGAAGATTCTGCATAATTCTGACAGAAGTCTCAACAGGATTATCGTAAAAAATGCATATCTCAGCTTGAAACCCGACCGAAACCAAGATATCTTCGGTTCTGCATGTCAAACGTACTGTGGAGTGGTGAAAACACCAGAAAACGTGTTTCGTGCATTAAGTAGCTCGAAAAGAGCGATCTAGATGATTCTGCATACTTCTGACTGAAGTCTCACCAATATTATCGCAGTAAATGCATATCTCAGCTTGAAACCCCACGAAAACCAAGATATCTCCGGTTCTGCATATCCAACGAACTGTTTAGTGGTGAAAACCCCAGAAAACGAATTTCTCGCATTAAATTGCTCGAAAAGAGCGCTCTCGATGTTTCTGCATGCTTCTAACAGAAGTCTCACCAAGATTATCGCAGAAAATGCATATCTCTGCTTGAAACCCCACGAAAACCAAGATATCTACTGTTCTGCATATCCAACGAACTGTGGTGTGGTGACAACCGCAGAAAACGTGTTTCTCGCATTAAGTAGCTCGAAAAGAGCGTTCTCGAAGATTCTGCATAATTCTGACAGAAGTCTCACCAGGATTATCGTAGAAAATGCATATCTCAGCTTGAAACCCGACCGAAACCAAGATATCTCCGGTTCTGCATGTCAAACGTACTGTGGAGTGGTGAAAACACCAGAAAACGTGTTTCGTGCATTAAGTAGCTCGAAAAGAGCGATCTAGATGATTCTGCATACTCCTGACTGAAGTCTCACCAATATTATCGCAGAAAATGCATATCTCAGCTTGAAACCCCACGAAAACCAAGATATCGCTGGTTCTGCATGTCAAACGCACTGTGGAGTGGTGAAAACACCAGATACCGTGTTTCTCGCATTAAATAGCTCGAAAAGCGCGATCTCGATGATTCTGCAAACTTCTAACAGAAGTCTCACCAAGATTATCGCAGAAAATGCATATCTCTGGTTGAAACCCCACGAAAACCAAGATATCTACTGTTCTGCATATCCAACGAACTGTGGAGTGGTGACAACCCCAGAATTCGTGTTTCTCGCATTAAATAGCTCGAAAAGAGCCCTCTCGATGTTTCTGCATACTTCGGACAGAAGTCTCACCAAGATTATCGCAGAAAATGCATATCTCAGCTTGAAACCCGACGAAAACCAACATATCTCCGGTTCTGCATATCCAACGCACTGTGGAGTGGTGAAAACACCAGATAACGTGTTTCTCGCATTAAATAGCTCGAAACGAGCGATCTCGATGATTCTGCATACTTCGGACAGAAGTCTCAACAAGATTATCGCAGAAAATGCATATCTCAGCTTGAAACCCCACGAAAACCAAGATATCTACTGTTCTGCATATCCAACGAACTGTGGAGTGGTGACAACCCCAGAATTCGTGTTTCTCGCATTAAATAGCTCGAAAAGAGCCCTCTCGATGTTTCTGCATACTTCGGACAGAAGTCTCACCAAGATTATCGCAGAAAATGCATATCTCAGCTTGAAACCCGACGAAAACCAACATATCTCCGGTTCTGCATATCCAACGCACTGTGGAGTGGTGAAATCACCTGAAAACGTGTTTCGTGAATTAAGTAGCTCGAAAAGAGCGATCTAGATGATTCTGCATACTTCTGACTGGAGTCTCACCAATATTATCGCAGAAAATGCATATCTCATCTTGAAACCCCACGAAAACCAAGATATCGCTGGTTTTGCATATCAAACGCACTGTGGAGTGGTGAAAACACCAGACAACGTGTTTCTCGAATTAAGTAGCTCGAAAAGAGTGTTCTCGAAGATCCTGCATACTTCTGACAGAAGTTTCACCAAGATTATCGTAGAAAATGCATATCTCAGCTTGAAACCCGACGAAAACCGATATATCTCCGGTTCTGCACATCAAACGTACCGTGGAGTGGTGAAAACACCAGAAAACGTGTTTCGCGCATTAAGTAGCTCGAAAAGAGCGTTCTCGAAGATTCTGCATAATTCTGACAGAAGTCTCAACAGGATTATCGTAAAAAATGCATATCTCAGCTTGAAACCCGACCGAAACCAAGATATCTTCGGTTCTGCATGTCAAACGCACTGTGGAGTGGTGAAAACACCAGATACCGTGTTTCTCGCATTAAATAGCTCGAAAAGAGCCCTGTCGATGTTTCTGCATACTTCGGACTGATGTCTCACCGAGCTTATCGTAGAAAATGCATATCTCAGCTTGAAACCCGACCGAAACCAAGATATCTCCGGTTCTGCATGTCAAACGTACTGTGGAGTGGTGAAAACACCAGAAAACGTGTTTCGTGCATTAAGTAGCTCGAAAAGAGCGACCTAGATGATTCTGCATACTTCGGACAGATGTTTCACCAAGATTATCGTAGAAAATGCATATCTCAGCTTGAAACCCGACGAAAACCGATATATCTCCGGTTCTGCACATCAAACGTACCGTGGAGTGGTGAAAACACCAGAAAACGTGTTTCGCGCATTAAGTAGCTCGAAAAGAGCGTTCTCGAAGATTCTGCATAATTCTGACAGAAGTCTCACCAAGATTATCGTAAAAAATGCATATCTCAGCTTGAAACCCCACGAAAGCCAAGATATCGCTGGTTCTGCATATCAAACGCACTGTGGAGTGGTGAAAACACCGGATAAGGTTTTTCTCGCATTAACTAGCTCGAAAAGAGCGATCTCGATGTTTCAGCATACTTCGGACAGAAGTCTCACCAAGGTTATCGCAGAAAATGCATATCTCAGCTTGAAACCCCACGAAAACCAAGATATCGCCGGTTCTGCATATCAAACGCACTGTGGAGTGGTGAAAACACCAGATAACGTGTTTCTCGCACTAACTAGCTCGAAAAGAGCGATATCAATGATTCAGCATACTTCGGACAGAAGTCTCACCAAGATTATCGTAAAAAATGCATATCTCAGCTTGAAACCCCACGAAAGCCAAGATATCGCTGGTTCAGCATATCAAACGAACTGTGGAGTGGTGAAAACACCGGATAAGGTTTTTCTCGCATTAACTACCTCGAAAAGAGCGATCTCGATGTTTCAGCATACTTCGGACAGAAGTCTCACCAAGGTTATCGCAGAAAATGCATATCTCAGCTTGAAACCCCACGAAAATCAAGATATCTACTGTTCGGCATATCAAACGCACTGTGGAGTGGTGAAAACAACAGATAGCGTGTTTCTCGCACTAACTGGCTCGAAAAGAGCGATCTCGATGATTCAGCATACTTCGGACAGAAGTCTCACCAAGATTATCGCAGAAAATGCATATCTCAGCTTGAAACCCGACGAAAACCAACATATCTCCGGTTCTGCATATCCAAAGCACTGTGGAGTGGTGAAAACACCAGATAACGTGTTTCTCGCATTAAATAGCTCGAAACGAGCGATCTCGATGGTTCTGCATACTTCGGACAGAAGTCTCAACAAGATTATCGCAGAAAATGCATATCTCAGCTTGAAACCCCACGAAAACCAAGATATCTACTGTTCTGCATATCGAACGCACTGTGGAGTGGTGAAATCACCTGAAAACGTGTTTCGTGCATTAAGTAGCTCGAAAAGAGCGATCTCGAAGATTCTGCATACTTCTGACAGAAGTTTCATCAAGATTATCGTAGAAAATGCATATCTCAGCTTGAAACCCGACGAAAACCGATATATCTCCGGTTCTGCACATCAAACGTACCGTGGAGTGGTGAAAACACCAGAAAACGTGTTTCGCGCATTAAATAGCTCGAAAAGAGCGATTTCGATGTTTCAGCATACTTCGGACAGATGTCTCACCAAGATCATCGTAAAAAATGCATATCTCAGCTTGAAACCCCACGAAAGCCAAGATATCGCCGGTTCTGCATATCCAAAGCACTGTGGAGTGGTGAAAACACCAGATAACGTGTTTCTCGCATTAAATAGCTCGAAACGAGCGATCTCGATGATTCTGCATACTTCTGACTGGAGTCTCACCAATATTATCGCAGAAAATGCATATCTCATCTTGAAACCCCACGAAAACCAAGATATCGCTGGTTCTGCATATCAAACGCACTGTGGAGTGGTGAAAACACCAGACAACGTGTTTCTCGCATTAAGTAGCTCGAAAAGAGTGTTCTCGAAGATCTTGCATACTTCTGACAGAAGTTTCACCAAGATTATCGTAGAAAATGCATATCTCAGCTTGAAACCCGACGAAAACCGATATATCTCCGGTTCTGCACATCAAACGTACCGTGGAGTGGTGAAAACACCAGAAAACGTGTTTCGCGCATTAAGTAGCTCGAAAGGAGCGTTCTCGAAGATTCTGCATAATTCTGACAGAAGTCTCAACAGGATTATCGTAAAAAATGCATATCTCAGCTTGAAACCCGACCGAAACCAAGATATCTTCGGTTCTGCATGTCAAACGTACTGTGGAGTGGTGAAAACACCAGAAAACGTGTTTCGTGCATTAAGTAGCTCGAAAAGAGCGATCTAGATGATTCTGCATACTTCTGACTGAAGTCTCACCAATATTATCGCAGTAAATGCATATCTCAGCTTGAAACCCCACGAAAACCAAGATATCGCCGGTTCTGCATATCATACGCACTGTGGAGTGGTGAAAACACCGGATAACGTGATTCTCGCATTAAATAGCTCGAAAAGAGCGATCTAGATGATTCAGCATACTTCGGACAGATGTGTCACCAAGATTATCGCAGGAAATGCATATCTCAGCTTGAAACCCCACGAAAACCAAGATATCGCCGGTTCTGCATATCAAACGCACTGTGGAGTGGTGAAAACACCAGATAACGTGTTTCTCGCATTAAGTAGCTCGAAAAGAGCGATCTCGAAGATTCTGCATACTTCTGACAGAAGTTTCATCAAGATTATCGTAGAAAATGCATATCTCAGCTTGAAACCCGACGAAAACCAAAATATCGCCGGTTCTGCATATCAAACCAACAGTGAAGTTGGGAAAACACCAGATAACGTGTTTCTCGCATTAAATAGCTCGAAAAGAGCGATTTCGATGTTTCAGCATACTTCGGACAGATGTCTCACCAAGATCATCGTAAAAAATGCATATCTCAGCTTGAAACCCCACGAAAGCCAAGATATCGCTGGTTCTGCATATCAAACGCACTGTGGAGTGGTGAAAACAACAGATAACGTGTTTCTCGCACTAACTAGCTCGAAACGAGCGATCTCGATGATTCTGCATACTTCGGACAGAAGTCTCAACAAGATTATCGCAGAAAATGCACATTTCAGCTTGAAACCCCACGAAAACCAAGATATCTGCTGTTCTGCATATCAAACGCTCTGTGGAGTGGTGGAAACACCAGATAACGTGTTTCTCGCACTAACTAGCTCGAAAAGAGCGATATCGATGATTCAGCATACTTCGGACAGAAGTCTCACCAAGATTATCGCAGAAAATGCATATCTCAGCTTGAAACCCGACGAAAACCAACATATCTCCGGTTCTGCATATCCAAAGCACTGTGGAGTGGTGAAAACACCAGATAACGTGTTTCTCGCATTAAATAGCTCGAAACGAGCGATCTCGATGGTTCTGCATACTTCGGACAGAAGTCTCAACAAGATTATCGCAGAAAATGCATATCTCAGCTTGAAACCCCACGAAAACCAAGATATCTACTGTTCTGCATATCGAACGCACTGTGGAGTGGTGAAATCACCTGAAAACGTGTTTCGTGCATTAAGTAGCTCGAAAAGAGCGATCTCGAAGATTCTGCATACTTCTGACAGAAGTTTCATCAAGATTATCGTAGAAAATGCATATCTCAGCTTGAAACCCGACGAAAACCGATATATCTCCGGTTCTGCACATCAAACGTACCGTGGAGTGGTGAAAACACCAGAAAACGTGTTTCGCGCATTAAATAGCTCGAAAAGAGCGATTTCGATGTTTCAGCATACTTCGGACAGATGTCTCACCAAGATCATCGTAAAAAATGCATATCTCAGCTTGAAACCCCACGAAAGCCAAGATATCGCCGGTTCTGCATATCCAAAGCACTGTGGAGTGGTGAAAACACCAGATAACGTGTTTCTCGCATTAAATAGCTCGAAACGAGCGATCTCGATGATTCTGCATACTTCTGACTGGAGTCTCACCAATATTATCGCAGAAAATGCATATCTCATCTTGAAACCCCACGAAAACCAAGATATCGCTGGTTCTGCATATCAAACGCACTGTGGAGTGGTGAAAACACCAGACAACGTGTTTCTCGCATTAAGTAGCTCGAAAAGAGTGTTCTCGAAGATCTTGCATACTTCTGACAGAAGTTTCACCAAGATTATCGTAGAAAATGCATATCTCAGCTTGAAACCCGACGAAAACCGATATATCTCCGGTTCTGCACATCAAACGTACCGTGGAGTGGTGAAAACACCAGAAAACGTGTTTCGCGCATTAAGTAGCTCGAAAGGAGCGTTCTCGAAGATTCTGCATAATTCTGACAGAAGTCTCAACAGGATTATCGTAAAAAATGCATATCTCAGCTTGAAACCCGACCGAAACCAAGATATCTTCGGTTCTGCATGTCAAACGTACTGTGGAGTGGTGAAAACACCAGAAAACGTGTTTCGTGCATTAAGTAGCTCGAAAAGAGCGATCTAGATGATTCTGCATACTTCTGACTGAAGTCTCACCAATATTATCGCAGTAAATGCATATCTCAGCTTGAAACCCCACGAAAACCAAGATATCGCCGGTTCTGCATATCATACGCACTGTGGAGTGGTGAAAACACCGGATAACGTGATTCTCGCATTAAATAGCTCGAAAAGAGCGATCTAGATGATTCAGCATACTTCGGACAGATGTGTCACCAAGATTATCGCAGGAAATGCATATCTCAGCTTGAAACCCCACGAAAACCAAGATATCGCCGGTTCTGCATATCAAACGCACTGTGGAGTGGTGAAAACACCAGATAACGTGTTTCTCGCATTAAGTAGCTCGAAAAGAGCGATCTCGAAGATTCTGCATACTTCTGACAGAAGTTTCATCAAGATTATCGTAGAAAATGCATATCTCAGCTTGAAACCCGACGAAAACCAAAATATCGCCGGTTCTGCATATCAAACCAACAGTGAAGTTGGGAAAACACCAGATAACGTGTTTCTCGCATTAAATAGCTCGAAAAGAGCGATTTCGATGTTTCAGCATACTTCGGACAGATGTCTCACCAAGATCATCGTAAAAAATGCATATCTCAGCTTGAAACCCCACGAAAGCCAAGATATCGCTGGTTCTGCATATCAAACGCACTGTGGAGTGGTGAAAACAACAGATAACGTGTTTCTCGCACTAACTAGCTCGAAACGAGCGATCTCGATGATTCTGCATACTTCGGACAGAAGTCTCAACAAGATTATCGCAGAAAATGCACATTTCAGCTTGAAACCCCACGAAAACCAAGATATCTGCTGTTCTGCATATCAAACGCTCTGTGGAGTGGTGGAAACACCAGATAACGTGTTTCTCGCACTAACTAGCTCGAAAAGAGCGATATCGATGATTCAGCATACTTCGGACAGAAGTCTCACCAAAATTATCGTAAAAAATGCATATCTCAGCTTGAAACCCGACGAAAACCAAAATATCTACTGTTCTGCATATCAAACGCACTGTGGAGTGGTGAAAACACCAGATAACGTGTTTCTGGCTCTAACTAGCTCGAAAAGAGCGATCTCGATGATTCAGCATACTTCGGACAGAAGTCTCACCAAGATTATCGCAGAAAATGCATATCTCAGCTTGAAACCCCACGAAAACCAAGATATCGCCGGTTCTGCATATCACACGCACTGTGGAGTGGTGAAAACACCAGATAACGTGTTTCTCGCATTAAATAGCTCGAATCGAGCGATCTCAATGATTCTGCATACTTCGGACAGAAGTCTCACCAAAATTATCGTAAAAAATGCATATCTCAGCTTGAAACCCCACGAAAACCAAGATATCGTCGGTTCTGCATACCATACGCACTGTGGAGTGGTGAAAACACCAGATAACGTGTTTCTCGCATTAAATAGCTCGAAAAGTGCGATCTCGATGATTCTGCATCCTTCGGACAGAAGTCTCAACAAGATTATCGCAGAAAATGCATATTTCAGCTTGAAACCCCACGAAAACCAAGATATCTACTGTTCTGCATATTAAACGCACTGTGGAGTGGTGGAAACACCAGATAACGTGTTTCTCGCACTAACTAGCTCGAAAAGAGCGATATCGATGATTCAGCATACTTCGGACAGAAGTCTCACCAAGATTATCGTAAAAAATGCATATCTCAGCTTGAAACCCCACGAAAGCCAAGATATCGCTGGTTCTGCATATCAAACGCACTGTGGAGTGGTGAAAACACCGGATAAGGTTTTTCTCGCATTAACTAGCTCGAAAAGAGCGATCTCGATGTTTCAGCATACTTCGGACAGAAGTCTCACCAAGGTTATCGCAGAAAATGCATATCTCAGCTTGAAACCCCACGAAAACCAAGATATCGCCGGTTCTGCATATCAAACGCACTGTGGAGTGGTGAAAACACCAGATAACGTGTTTCTCGCACTAACTAGCTCGAAAAGAGCGATATCAATGATTCAGCATACTTCGGACAGAAGTCTCACCAAGATTATCGTAAAAAATGCATATCTCAGCTTGAAACCCCACGAAAGCCAAGATATCGCTGGTTCAGCATATCAAACGAACTGTGGAGTGGTGAAAACACCGGATAAGGTTTTTCTCGCATTAACTACCTCGAAAAGAGCGATCTCGATGTTTCAGCATACTTCGGACAGAAGTCTCACCAAGGTTATCGCAGAAAATGCATATCTCAGCTTGAAACCCCACGAAAACCAAGATGTCGCCGGTTCTGCATATCAAACGCACTGTGGAGTGGTGACAACACCAGAAAACGTGTTTCGCGCATTAAGTAGCTCGAAACGAGCGATCTCGATGATTCTGCATACTTCGGACAGAAGTCTCAACAAGATTATCGCAGAAAATGCATATCTCAGCTTGAAACCCCACGAAAACCAAGATATTTACTGTTCCGCATATCAAACGCACTGTGGAGTGGTGAAAACACCAGATAACGTGTTTGTCGCACTAACTAGCTCGAAAAGAGCGATCTCGATGATTCAGCATACTTCGGACAGAAGTCTCAACAAGATTATCGCAGAAAATGCATATCTCAGCTTGAAACCCGACGAAAACAAAGATATCAACTGTTCTGCATATCAAACGCACTGTGGAGCGGTGAAAACACCAGATAACGTGTTTCTCGCACTAACTAGCTCGAAAAGAGCGATCTCGATGTTTCTGCATACTTCTAACAGAAGTCTCACCAAGATTATCGCAGAAAATGCATATCTCTGCTTGAAACCCCACGAAAACCAAGATATCTACTGTTCTGCATATCCAACGAACTGTGGAGTGGTGAAAACCCCAGAAAACGTGTTTCTCGCATTAAATAGGTCGAAAAGAGCGATCTCGATGTTTCTGCATACTTCGGAAAGATGATTCACCAAGCTTATCGTAGAAAATGCATATCTCTGCTTGAAACCCGACGAAAACCAAAATATCTCCGGTTCTGCATATCCAACATACTGTGGAATGGTGAAAACACCAGATAACGTGTTTCTCCCATTAAATAGCTCGAAACGAGCGATCTCGATGATTCTGCTTACGTCGGACAGAAGTCTCAACAAGATTATCGCAGAAAATGCATATCTCAGCTTGAAACCCCACGAAAACCAAGATATCGCCGGTTCTGCATACCATACGCACTGTGGAGTGGTGAAAACACCAGATAACGTGTTTCTCGCACTAACTAGCTCGAAAAGAGCGATATCGATGATTCAGCATACTTCGGACAGAAGTCTCAACAAGATTATCGCAGAAAATGCATATTTCAGCTTGAAACCCCACGAAAACAAAGATATCTACTGTTCTGCATATCAAACGCACTGTGGAGTGGTGAAAATACCGGATAACGTGTTTCTCGCAATAAATAGCTCGAAAAGTGCGATCTCGATGATTCTGCATACTTCTAACAGAAGTCTCACCAAGATTATCGCAGAAAATGCATATCTCTGCTTGAAACCCCACGAAAACCAAGATATCTACTGTTCTGCATATCCAACGAACTGTGGAGTGGTGAAAACCCCAGAAAACGTGTTTCTCGCATTAAATAGGTCGAAAAGAGCGATCTCGATGTTTCTGCATACTTCGGACAGATGATTCACCAAGCTTATCGTAGAAAATGCATATCTCTGCTTGAAACCCGACGAAAACCAAAATATCTCCGGTTCTGCATATCCAACATACTGTGGAATGGTGAAAACACCAGATAACGTGTTTCTCCCATTAAATAGCTCGAAACGAGCGATCTCGATGATTCTGCTTACGTCGGACAGAAGTCTCAACAAGATTATCGCAGAAAATGCATATCTCAGCTTGAAACCCCACGAAAACCAAGATATCGCCGGTTCTGCATACCATACGCACTGTGGAGTGGTGAAAACACCGGATAAGGTTCTTCTCGCATTAACTGGCTCGAAAAGAGCGATCTCGATGGTTCTGCATACTTCGGACAGATGTTTCACCAAGCTTATCGTAGAAAATGCATATCTCAGCTTGAAACCCAACGAAAACCAAAATATCTCCGGTTCTGCATATCCAACGCACTGTGGAGTGGTGAAAACACCAGATAACGTGTTTCTCGCATTAAATAGCTCGGAACGAGCGATCTCGATGATTCTGCATACTTCTAACAGAAGTCTCACCAAGATTATCGCAGAAAATGCATATCTCTGCTTGAAACCCCACGAAAACCAGGATATCTACTGTTCTGCATATCCAACGAACTGTGGAGTGGTGAAAACACCAGATAACGTGTTTCTCGCATTAAATAGCTCGAAACGTGCGATCTCGATGATTCTGCATACTTCGGACGGAAATCTCACCAAAATTATCGTAAATAATGCATATCTCAGCTTGAAACCCCACGAAACCCAAGATATCGCTGGTTCTGCATATCAAACGCACTGTGGAGTTCTAAAAACACCAGATAACGTGTTTGTCGCAATAAGTAGCTCGAAAAGAGCGTTCTCGATGATCCTGCATACTTCTGACAGAAGTCTCACCAAGATTATCGTAGAAAATGCATATCTCAGCTTGAAACCCGACGAAAACCGAGTTATCTCCGGTTCTGCACTTCAAACGTACCGTGGAGTGGTGAAAACACCAGAAAACGTGTTTCGCGCATTAAGTAGCTCGAAATGAGCGTTCTCGAAGATTCTGCATACTTCTGGCAGAAGTCTCACCAGGATTATCGTAGAAAATGCATATCTCAGCTTGAAACCCGACCAGAACCAAGATATCTCCGGTTCTGCATGTCAAACGTACTGTGGAGTGGTGAAAACACCAGAAAACGTGTTTCGTGCATTAAGTAGCTCGAAAAGAGCGATCTAGATGATTCTGCATACTTCTGACAAAAGACCCACCAAGATTATCGCAGAAAATGCATATCTCAGCTGGAAACACCTCGAAAATCAAGATATCGCCTGTTCTGCACATCAAACGCACTGTGGAGTGGTGAAAACAACCAGAGAACGTGTTTCTCGCATTAAATAGCTCGAAAAGAGCGATCTCGATAATTCAGCATACTTCGGACAGAAGTCTCACCAAGATTATCGCAGGACATGCATATCTCAGCTTGAAACCCCACGAAAACCAAGATATCTCCGGTTCTGCATATCCAACGAACTGTGGAGTGGTGAAAACCCCAGAAAACGTGTTTCTCGCATTAAATAGCTCGAAAAGAGCGCTCTCGACGTTTCTGCATACTTCGGACAGATGTTTCACCAAAATTATCGTAAAAAATGCATATCTCAGCTTGAAACCCCACGAAAGCCAAGATATCGATGGTTCTGCATATCAAACGCACTGTGGAGTGGTGAAAACACCGGAAAAGGTTTTTCTCGCATTAAATAGCTCGAAACAAGCGATCTCGATGATTAAGCATACATCGGACAGAAGTCTCACCAAGATTATCGTAAAAAATGCATATCTCAGCTTGAATCCCCACGAAAACCAAGATATGTACTGTTCTGCATATCAAACGCACTGTGGAGTGGTGAAAACTCCAGATAACGTGTTTCTCGCACTAACTAGCTCGAAAAGAGCGATCTCGATGATTCAGCATACTTCGGAGAAGAAGTCTCACCAAGATTATCGCTGGAAATGCATATCTCAGCTTGAAACCCCACGAAAACCAAAATATCTGCGCTTCTGCATATCCAACGCACTGTGGAGTGGTGAAAACACCAGATATCGTGTTTCTCGCATTAAATAGCTCGAAACGAGCGATCTCGATGATTCTGCATACTTCGGACAGAAGTCTCACCAAAATTATCGTAAAAAATGCATATCTCAGCTTGAAACCCCACGAAAGCCAAGATATCGATGGTTCTGCATATCAAACGCACTGTGGAGTGGTGAAAACACCAGATAACGTGTTTCTCGCATTAAATAGCACGAAACAAGCGATCTCGATGATTAAGCATACTTCGGACAGAAGTCTCACCAAGATTATCGTAAAAAATGCATATCTCAGCTTGAAACCCCACGAAAACCAAGATATCGCTGGTTCTGCATATCAAACGCACTGTGGAGTGGTGAAAACCCCAGAAAACGTGTTTCTCGCATTAAATAGCTCGAATAGAGCGATCTCGATGATTCTTCATACTTCGGACAGAAGTCTCACCAAGATTATCGTAAAAAATGCATATCTCAGCTAGAAACCCCAGGAAAGCCAAGATATCGCTGGTTCTGCATATCAAACGCACTGTGGAGTGGTGAAAACCCCAGATAACGTGTTTCTCGCATTAAGTAGCTCGAAACGAGCGTTCTCGATGATTCTGCATACTTCGGACAGATGTTTCACCAAAATTATCGTAAAAAATGCATATCTCAACTTGAAACCCCACGAAAACCAAAATATCTGCGGTTCTGCATATCCAACGCACTGTGGAGGGGTGAATACACCAGAAAACGTGTTTCGCGCATTAAGTAGCTCGAAAAGAGCGATCTCGATGATTCAGCATACTTCGGACAGAAGTCTCACCAAGATTATCGCAGAAAATGCATATCTCAGCTTGAAACCCCACGAAAACCAAGATATCGCCGGTTCTGCATATCAAACGCACTGTGGAGTAGTGAAAACACCAGATAACGTGTTTCTCGCATTAAATAGATCGAATCGAGCGATCTCGATGTTTCAGCATACTTCGGACAGAAGTCTCACCAAGATTATCGCAGAAAATGCATATCTCAGCTTGAAACCCGACGAAAACCGAGTTATCTCTGGTTCTGCACATGAAACGTACCGTGGAGTGGTGAAAACACCAGAAAACGTGTTTCGCGCATTAAGTAGCTCGAAAAGAGCGATCTAGATGATTCTGCATACTTCTGACAAAAGACCCACCAAGATTATCGCAGAAAATGCATATCTCAGCTGGAAACACCACGAAAATCAAGATATCGCCTGTTCTGCATATCAAACGCACTGTGGAGTGGTGAAAACAACCAGAGAACGTGTTTCTCGCATTAAATAGCTCGAAAAGAGCGATCTCGATGATTCAGCATACTTCGGACAGAAGTCTCACCAAGATTATCGCAGGAAATGCATATCTCAGCTTGAAACCCCACGAAAACCAAGATATCTCCGGTTCTGCATATCCAACGAACTGTGGAGTGTTGAAAACCCCAGAAAACCTGTGTCTCGCATTAAATAGCTCGAAAAGAGCGCTCTCGACGTTTCTGCATACTTCGGACAGATGTTTCACCAAGCTTATTGTAGAAAATGCATATCTCAGCTTGAAACCCCACGAAAACCAAGATATCGCCGGTTCTGCATATCATACGCACTGTGGAGTGGTGAAAACACCAGATAACGTGTTTCTCGCATTAAATAGCTCGAAATAAGCGATCTCGATGATTAAGCATACTTCGGACAGAAGTCTCACCAAGATTATCGTAAAAAATGCATATCTCAGCTTGAAACCCCACGAAAACCAAGATATTGCTGGTGCTGCATATCAAACGCACTGTGGAGTGGTGAAAACCCCAGAAAACGTGTTTCTCGCATTAAATAGCTCGAATAGAGCGATCTCGATGATTCTTCATACTTCGGACAGAAGTCTCACCAAGATTATCGTATAAAATGCATATCTCAGCTTGAAACCCCACGAAAGCCAAGATATCGCTGGTTCTGCATATCTAACGCACTGTGGAGCGGTGAAAACACCGGATAAGGTTTTTCTCGCATTAACTAGCTCGAAAAGAGCGCTCTCGATGTTTCTGCATACTTTGGACAGATGTTTCACCAAGATTATTGTAGAAAATGCATATCTCAGCTTGAAACCCGACCGAAACCAAGATATCTCCGGTTCTGCATGTCAAACGTACCGTGGAGTGGTGAATACACCAGAAAACGTGTTTCGCGCATTAAGTAGCTCGAAAAGAGCGATCTCGATGATTCAGCATACTTCGGACAGAAGTCTCACCAAGATTATCGCAGAAAATGCATATCTCAGCTTGAAACCCCACGAAAACCAAGATATCGCCGGTTCTGCATATCAAACGCACTGTGGAGTGGTGAAAACACCAGATAACGTGTTTCTCGCATTAAATAGATCGAATCGAGCGATCTCGATGTTTCAGCATACTTCGGACAGAAGTCTCACCAAGATTATCGCAGAAAATGCATATCTCAGCTTGAAACCCGACGAAAACCGAGTTATCTCTGGTTCTGCACATGAAACGTACCGTGGAGTGGTGAAAACACCAGAAAACGTGTTTCGCGCATTAAGTAGCTCGAAAAGAGCGATCTAGATGATTCTGCATACTTCTGACAAAAGACCCACCAAGATTATCGCAGAAAATGCATATCTCAGCTGGAAACACCACGAAAATCAAGATATCGCCTGTTCTGCATATCAAACGCACTGTGGAGTGGTGAAAACAACCAGAGAACGTGTTTCTCGCATTAAATAGCTCGAAAAGAGCGATCTCGATGATTCAGCATACTTCGGACAGAAGTCTCACCAAGATTATCGCAGGAAATGCATATCTCAGCTTGAAACCCCACGAAAACCAAGATATCTCCGGTTCTGCATATCCAACGAACTGTGGAGTGGTGAAAACCCCAGAAAACCTGTGTCTCGCATTAAATAGCTCGAAAAGAGCGCTCTCGACGTTTCTGCATACTTCGGACAGATGTTTCACCAAGCTTATTGTAGAAAATGCATATCTCAGCTTGAAACCCGACGAAAACCAAAATATCAGCGGTTCTGCATATCCAACGCACTGTGCAGTGGTGAAAACACCAGATAACGTGTTTCTCGCATTAAATAGCTAGAAACGAGCGTTCTCGATGATTCTGCATACTTCGGACAGAAGTCTCAACAAGATTATCGCAGAAAATGCATATCTCAGCTTGAAACCCCACGAAAACCAAGATATCGCCGATTCTGCATATCAAACGCACTGTGGAGTGGTGAAAACACCAGATAACGTGTTTCTCGCATTAAGTAGCTCGAAACGAGCGATCTCGATGCTTCTGCATACTTCGGACAGAAGTCTCACCAAAATTATCGCAGAAAAAGCATATCTCAGCTTGAAACCCCTCGAAAACCAAGATATGTACTGTACTGCATATCAAACGCACTGTGGAGTGGTGAAAACACCGGATAAGGTGTTTCTCGCATTAAATAGCTCGAAATAAGCGATCTCGATGATTAAGCATACTTCGGACAGAAGTCTCACCAAGATTATCGTAAAAAATGCATATCTCAGCTTGAAACCCCACGAAAACCAAGATATTGCTGGTGCTGCATATCAAACGCACTGTGGAGTGGTGAAAACCCCAGAAAACGTGTTTCTCGCATTAAATAGCTCGAATAGAGCGATCTCGATGATTCTTCATACTTCGGACAGAAGTCTCACCAAGATTATCGTAAAAAATGCAAATCTCAGCTTGAAACCCCACGAAAACCAAGATATCGCTGGTTCTGCATATCAAACGCACTCTGGAGTTCTGAAAACACCAGATAACGTGTTTGTCGCAATAAGTAGCTCGAAAAGAGCGTTCTCGATGATCCTGCATACTTCTGACAGAAGTCTCACCAAGATTATCGTAGAAAATGCATATCTCAGCTTGAAACCCGACGAAAACCGAGTTATCTCCGGTTTTGCACTTCAAACGTACCGTGGAGTGGTGAAAACACCAGAACACGTGTTTCGCGCATTAAGTAGCTCGAAAAGAGCGTTCTCGAAGATTCTGCATACTTCTGGCAGAAGTCTCACCAGGATTATCGTAGAAAATGCATATCTCAGCTTGAAACCCGACCGAAACCAAGATATCTCCGGTTCTGCATGTCAAACGTACTGTGGAGTGGTGAAAACACCAGAAAACGTGTTTCGTGCATTAAGTAGCTCGAAAAGAGCGATCTAGATGATTCTGCATACTTCTGACAAAAGACCCACCAAGATTATCGCAGAAAATGCATATCTCAGCTGGAAACACCTCGAAAATCAAGATATCGCCTGTTCTGCATATCAAACGCACTGTGGAGTGGTGAAAACAACCAGAGAACGTGTTTCTCGCATTAAATAGCTCGAAAAGAGCGATCTCGATAATTCAGCATACTTCGGACAGAAGTCTCACCAAGATTATCGCAGGACATGCATATCTCAGCTTGAAACCCCACGAAAACCAAGATATCTCCGGTTCTGCATATCCAACGAACTGTGGAGTGGTGAAAACCCCAGAAAACGTGTTTCTCGCATTAAATAGCTCGAAAAGAGCGCTCCCGACGTTTCTGCATACTTCGGACAGATGTTTCACCAAAATTATCGTAAAAAATGCATATCTCAGCTTGAAACCCCACGAAAACCAAAATATCTGCGGTTCTGCATATCCAACGCACTGTGGAGGGGTGAAAACACCAGATAACGTGTTTCTCGCATTAAATAGCTCGAAACGAGCGATCTCGATGATTCTGCATACTTCGGACAGAAGTCTCAACAAGATTATCGTAAAAAATGCATATCTCAGCTTGAAACCCCACGAAAGCCAAGATATCGATGGTTCTGCATATCAAACGCACTGTGGAGTGGTGAAAACACCGGAAAAGGTTTTTCTCGCATTAAATAGCTCGAAACAAGCGATCTCGATGATTAAGCATACTTCGGACAGAAGTCTCACCAATATTATCGTAAAAAATGCATATCTCAGCTTGAAACCCCACGAAAACCAAGATATGTACTGTTCTGCATATCAAACGCACTGTGGAGTGGTGAAAACTCCAGATAACGTGTTTCTCGCACTAACTAGCTCGAAAAGAGCGATCTCGATGATTCAGCATACTTCGGAGAAGAAGTCTCACCAAGATTATCGCAGGAAATGCATATCTCAGCTTGAAACCCCAAGAAATCCAAAATATCTGCGCTTCTGCATATCCAACGCACTGTGGAGTGGTGAAAACACCAGATATCGTGTTTCTCGCATTAAATAGCTCGAAACGAGCGATCTCGATGATTCTGCATACTTCGGACAGAAGTCTCACCAAAATTATCGTAAAAAATGCATATCTCAGCTTGAAACCCCACGAAAGCCAAGATATCGATGGTTCTGCATATCAAACGCACTGTGGAGTGGTGAAAACACCGGATAAGGTTTTTCTCGCATTAACTAGCTCGAAAAGAGCGATCTCGATGTTTCAGCATACTTCGGACAGAAGTCCACCAAGATTATCGCAGAAAATGCATATCTCAGCTTGAAACCCCACGAAAACCAAGATATCGCCGGTTCTGCATATCATACGCACTGTGGAGTGGTGAAAACACCAGATAACGTGTTTCTCGCATTAAATAGCTCGAAACAAGCGATCTCGATGATTAAGCATACTTCGGACAGAAGTCTCACCAAGATTATCGTAAAAAATGCATATCTCAGCTTGAAACCCCACGAAAACCAAGATATTGCTGGTTCTGCATATCAAACGCACTGTGGAGTGGTGAAAACCCCAGAAAACGTGTTTCTCGCATTAAATAGCTCGAATAGAGCGATCTCGATGATTCTTCATACTTCGGACAGAAGTCTCACCAAGATTATCGTATAAAATGCATATTTCAGCTTGAAACCCCACGAAAGCCAAGATATCGCTGGTTCTGCATATCTAACGCACTGTGGAGTGGTGAAAACACCGGATAAGGTTTTTCTCGCATTAACTAGCTCGAAAAGAGCGCTCTCGATGTTTCTGCATACTTTGGACAGATGTTTCACCAAGATTATCGTAGAAAATGCATATCTCAGCTTGAAACCCGACCGAAACCAAGATATCTTCGGTTCTGCATGTCAAACGTACCGTGGAGTGGTGAATACACCAGAAAACGTGTTTCGCGCATTAAGTAGCTCGAAAAGAGCGATCTCGATGATTCAGCATACTTCGGACAGAAGTCTCACCAAGATTATCGCAGAAAATGCATATCTCAGCTTGAAACCCCACGAAAACCAAGATATCGCCGGTTCTGCATATCAAACGCACTGTGGAGTGGTGAAAACACCAGATAACGTGTTTCTCGCATTAAATAGATCGAATCGAGCGATCTCGATGTTTCAGCATACTTCGGACAGAAGTCTCACCAAGATTATCGCAGAAAATGCATATCTCAGCTTGAAACCCGACGAAAACCGAGTTATCTCTGGTTCTGCACATCAAACGTACCGTGGAGTGGTGAAAACACCAGAAAACGTGTTTCGCGCATTAAGTAGCTCGAAAAGAGCGATCTAGATGATTCTGCATACTTCTGACAAAAGACCCACCAAGATTATCGCAGAAAATGCATATCTCAGCTGGAAACACCACGAAAATCAAGATATCGCCTGTTCTGCATATCAAACGCACTGTGGAGTGGTGAAAACAACCAGAGAACGTGTTTCTCGCATTAAATAGCTCGAAAAGAGCGATCTCGATGATTCAGCATACTTCGGACAGAAGTCTCACCAAGATTATCGCAGGAAATGCATATCTCAGCTTGAAACCCCACGAAAACCAAGATATCTCCGGTTCTGCATATCCAACGAACTGTGGAGTGGTGAAAACCCCAGAAAACCTGTGTCTCGCATTAAATAGCTCGAAAAGAGCGCTCTCGACGTTTCTGCATACTTCGGACAGATGTTTCACCAAGCTTATTGTAGAAAATGCATATCTCAGCTTGAAACCCGACGAAAACCAAAATATCAGCGGTTCTGCATATCCAACGCACTGTGCAGTGGTGAAAACACCAGATAACGTGTTTCTCGCATTAAATAGCTAGAAACGAGCGATCTCGATGATTCTGCATACTTCGGACAGAAGTCTCAACAAGATTATCGCAGAAAATGCATATCTCAGCTTGAAACCCCACGAAAACCAAGATATGTACTGTTCTGCATATCAAACGCACTGTGGAGTGGTGAAAACACCAGATAACGTGTTTCTCGCACTAACTAGCTCGAAAAGAGCGATCTGGATGATTCAGCATACTTCGGACAGAAGTCTCACCAAGATTATCGCAGAAAATGCATATCTCAGCTTGAAACCCCACGAAAACCAAGATATCGCCGGTTCTGCATATCAAACGCACTGTGGAGTGGTGAAAACACCAGATAACGTGTTTCTCGCATTATGTAGCTCGAAACGAGCGATCTCGATGCTTCTGCATACTTCGGACAGAAGTCTCACCAAAATTAGCGTAGAAAAAGCATATCTCAGCTTGAAACCCCACGAAAACCAAGATATGTACTGTACTGCATATCAAACGCACTGTGGAGTGGTGAAAACACCGGATAAGGTTTTTCTCGCATTAACTAGCTCGAAAAGAGCGATCTCGATGTTTCAGCATACATCGGACAGATGTTTCACCAAGCTTATCGTAGAAAATGCATATCTGAACTTGAAACCCGACGAAAACCAAAATATCTGCGGTTCTGCATATCCAACGCACTGTGGAGTGGTGAAAACACCAGATAACGTGTTTCTCGCATTAAGTAGCTCGCAACGAGCGTTCCCGGTGATTCTGCATACTTCTGACAGAAGTCTCAACAAGATTATCGCAGAAAATGCATATCTCAGCTTGAAACCCCACGAAAACCAAGATATGTACTGTTCTGCATATCAAACGCACTGTGGAGTGGTGAAAACACCAGAATACGTGTTTCTCGCATTAAGTAGCTCGCAACGAGCGTTCCCGGTGATTCTGCATACTTCTGACAGAAGTCTCAACAAGATTATCGCAGAAAATGCATATCTCAGCTTGAAACCCCACGAAAACCAAGATATCGCCGGTTCTGCATATCAAACGCACTGTGGAGTGGTGAAAACACCAGATAACGTGTTTCTCGCATTATGTAGCTCGAAACGAGCGATCTCGATGCTTCTGCATACTTCGGACAGAAGTCTCACCAAAATTAGCGTAGAAAAAGCATATCTCAGCTTGAAACCCCACGAAAACCAAGATATGTACTGTACTGCATATCAAACGCACTGTGGAGTGGTGAAAACACCGGATAAGGTTTTTCTCGCATTAACTAGCTCGAAAAGAGCGCTCTCGACGTTTCTGCATACTTCGGACAGATGTTTCACCAAGCTTATTGTAGAAAATGCATATCTCAGCTTGAAACCCGACGAAAACCAAAATATCAGCGGTTCTGCATATCCAACGCACTGTGCAGTGGTGAAAACACCAGATAACGTGTTTCTCGCATTAAATAGCTAGAAACGAGCGATCTCGATGATTCTGCATACTTCGGACAGAAGTCTCAACAAGATTATCGCAGAAAATGCATATCTCAGCTTGAAACCCCACGAAAACCAAGATATGTACTGTTCTGCATATCAAACGCACTGTGGAGTGGTGAAAACACCAGAATACGTGTTTCGTGCATTAAGTAGCTCGAAAAGAGCGATCTAGATGATTCTGCATACTTCTGACTGAAGTCTCACCAATATTATCGCAGAAAATGCATGTCTCAGCTCGAAACCTCACGAAAATCAAGATGTTGCCGGTTCTGCATATCAAACGCACTGTGGAGTGGTGAAAACAACCAGAGAACGTGTTTCTCGCATTAAATAGCTCGAATAGAGCGATCTCGATGATTCTGCATACTTCGGACAGAAGTCTCACCAAGATTATCGTAAAAAATGCATATCTCAGCCTGAAACCCCACGAAAACCAAGATATCGCTGGTACTGCATATCAAACGCACTGTGGAGTGGTGAAAACACCAGATAACGTGTTTCTCGCATTAAATAGCTCGAAAAGAGCGTTCTCGAAGATCCTGCATACTTCTGACAGAAGTATCACCAAGATTATCGTAGAAAATGAATATCTCAGCTTGAAACCCCACGAAAACCAAGATATCGCTGGTTCTGCATATCAAACGCACTGTGGAGTGCTGAAAACACCAGAAAACGTGTTTCGCGCAATAAGTAGCTCGAAAAGAGCGATCTCGAAGATTCTGCATACTTCTGACAGAAGTCTCACCAGGATTATCGTAGAAAATGCATATCTCAGCTTGAAACCCGAACGAAACCAAGATATCTACGGTTCTGCATGTCAAACGTACTGTGGAGTGGTGAAAACACCAGAAAACGTGTTTCGTGCATTAAGTAGCTCGAAAAGAGCGATCTAGATGATTCTGCATACTTCTGACAAAAGACCCACCAAGATTATCGCAGAAAATGCATATCTCAGCTGGAAACACCACGAAAATCAAAATATCGCCTATTCTGCATATCTAACGCACTGTGGAGTGGTGAAAACAACCAGTGAACGTGTTTCTAGCATTAAATATCTCGAAACGAGCGATCTCGATGCTTCTGCATACTTCGGACAGAAGTCTCACCAAAATTAGCGTAGAAAAAGCATATCTCAGCTTGAAACCCCACGAAAACCAAGATATGTACTGTACTGCATATCAAACGCACTGTGGAGTGGTGAAAACACCGGATAAGGTTTTTCTCGCATTAACTAGCTCGAAAAGAGCGCTCTCGATGTTTCTGCATACTTTGGACAGATGTTTCACCAAGATTATCGTAGAAAATGCATATCTCAGCTTGAAACCCGACCGAAACCAAGATATCTTCGGTTCTGCATGTCAAACGTACAGTGGAGTGGTGAATACACCAGAAAACGTGTTTCGCGCATTAAGTAGCTCGAAAAGAGCGATCTCGATGATTCAGCATACTTCGGACAGAAGTCTCACCAAGATTATCGCAGAAAATGCATATCTCAGCTTGAAACCCCACGAAAACCAAGATATCGCCGGTTCTGCATATCAAACGGACTGTGGAGTGGTGAAAACACCAGATAACGTGTTTCTCGCATTAAATAGATCGAATCGAGCGATCTCGATGTTTCAGCATACTTCGGACAGAAGTCTCACCAAGATTATCGCAGAAAATGCATATCTCAGCTTGAAACCCGACGAAAACCGAGTTATCTCTGGTTCTGCACATCAAACGTACCGTGGAGTGGTGAAAACACCAGAAAACGTGTTTCGCGCATTAAGTAGCTCGAAAAGAGCGATCTAGATGATTCTGCATACTTCTGACAAAAGACCCACCAAGATTATCGCAGAAAATACATATCTCAGCTGGAAACACCACGAAAATCAAGATATCGCCTGTTCTGCATATCAAACGCACTGTGGAGTGGTGAAAACAACCAGAGAACGTGTTTCTCGCATTAAATAGCTCGAAAAGAGCGATCTCGATGATTCAGCATACTTCGGACAGAAGTCTCACCAAGATTATCGCAGGAAATGCATATCTCAGCTTGAAACCCCACGAAAACCAAGATATCTCCGGTTCTGCATATCCAACGAACTGTGGAGTGGTGAAAACCCCAGAAAACCTGTGTCTCGCATTAAATAGATCGAAAAGAGCGCTCTCGACGTTTCTGCATACTTCGGACAGATGTTTCACCAAGCTTATTGTAGAAAATGCATATCTCAGCTTGAAACCCGACGAAAACCAAAATATCAGCGGTTCTGCATATCCAACGCACTGTGCAGTGGTGAAAACACCAGATAACGTGTTTCTCGCATTAAATAGCTAGAAACGAGCGATCTCGATGATTCTGCATACTTCGGACAGAAGTCTCAACAAGATTATCGCAGAAAATGCATATCTCAGCTTGAAACCCCACGAAAACCAAGATATGTACTGTTCTGCATATCAAACGCACTGTGGAGTGGTGAAAACACCAGATAACGTGTTTCTCGCACTAACTAGCTCGAAAAGAGCGATCTGGATGATTCAGCATACTTCGGACAGAAGTCTCACCAAGATTATCGCAGAAAATGCATATCTCAGCTTGAAACCCCACGAAAACCAAGATATCGCCGGTTCTGCATATCAAACGCACTGTGGAGTGGTGAAAACACCAGATAACGTGTTTCTCGCATTATGTAGCTCGAAACGAGCGATCTCGATGCTTCTGCATACTTCGGACAGAAGTCTCACCAAAATTAGCGTAGAAAAAGCATATCTCAGCTTGAAACCCCACGAAAACCAAGATATGTACTGTACTGCATATCAAACGCACTGTGGAGTGGTGAAAACACCGGATAAGGTTTTTCTCGCATTAACTAGCTCGAAAAGAGCGATCTCGATGTTTCAGCATACATCGGACAGATGTTTCACCAAGCTTATCGTAGAAAATGCATATCTGAACTTGAAACCCGACGAAAACCAAAATATCTGCGGTTCTGCATATCCAACGCACTGTGGAGTGGTGAAAACACCAGATAACGTGTTTCTCGCATTAAGTAGCTCGCAACGAGCGTTCCCGGTGATTCTGCATACTTCTGACAGAAGTCTCACCAGGATTATCGTAGAAAATGCATATCTCAGTTTGTAACCCGACCGAAACCAAGATATCTCCGGTGCTGCATGTCAAACGTACTGTGGAGTGGTGAAAACACCAGAATACGTGTTTCGTGCATTAAGTAGCTCGAAAAGAGCGATCTAGATGATTCTGCATACTTCTGACTGAAGTCTCACCAATATAATCGCAGAAAATGCATGTCTCAGCTCGAAACCTCACGAAAATCAAGATGTTGCCGGTTCTGCATATCAAACGCACTGTGGAGTGGTGAAAACAACCAGAGAACGTGTTTCTCGCATTAAATAGCTCGAATAGAGCGATCTCGATGATTCTGCATACTTCGGACAGAAGTCTCACCAAGATTATCGTAAAAAATGCATATCTCAGCTTGAAACCCCACGAAAACCAAGATATCGCTGGTACTGCATATCAAACGCACTGTGGAGTGGTGAAAACACCAGATAACGTGTTTCTCGCATTAAATAGCTCGAAAAGAGCGTTCTCGAAGATCCTGCATACTTCTGACAGAAGTATCACCAAGATTATCGTAGAAAATGAATATCTCAGCTTGAAACCCGACGAAAACCGAGTTATCTCCGGTTCTGCCCATCAAACGTACCGTGGAGTGGTGAAAACACCAGAAAACGTGTTTCGGGCATTAAGTAGCTCGAAAAGAGCGATCTCGAAGATTCTGCATACTTCTGACAGAAGTCTCACCAGGATTATCGTAGAAAATGCATATCTCAGCTTGAAACCCGACCGAAACCAAGATATCTCCGGTTCTGCATGTTAAACGTACTGTGGAGTGATGAAAACACCAGAAAACGTGTTTCGTGCATTAAGTAGCTCGAAAAGAGCGATCTAGATGATTCTGCATACTTCTGACACAAGACCCACCAAGATTATCGCAGAAAATGCATATCTCAGCTGGAAACACCACGAAAATCAAGATATCTACTGTTCTGCATATCAAACGCACTGTGGAGTGGTGAAAACACCAGATAACGTGTTTCTCGCATTAAATAGCTCGAAACGAGCGATCTCGATGATTCTGCATACTTCGGACAGAAGTCTCAACACGATTATCGCAGAAAATCCATATCTCAGCTTGAAACCCCACGAAAACCAAGATATCGCCGGTTCTGCATGTCAAACGCACTGTGGAGTGGTGAAAACACCAGATAACGTGTTTCTCGCACTAACTAGCTCGAAAAGAGCGATCTCGATGATTCAGCATACTTCGGACCGAAGTCTCACCAAGATTATCGTAAAAAATGCATATCTCAGCTTGAAACCCCACGAAAACCAAGATATCGCTGGTTCTGCATGTCAAACGCACTGCGGAGTGCTGAAAACACCAGAAAACGTGTTTCGCGCAATAAGTAGCTCGAAAAGAGCGATCTCGAAGATTCTGCATACTTCTGACAAAACACCCACCAAGATTATCGCAGAAAATGCATATCTCAGCTGGAAACACCACGAAAATCAAAATATCGCCTATTCTGCATATCTAACGCACTGTGGAGTGGTGAAAACAACCAGTGAACGTGTTTCTAGCATTAAATATCTCGAAAAGATCGATCCCGATGATTCAGCATACTTCGGACAGAAGTCTCACCAAGATTATCGCAGGAAATGCATATCTCAGCTTGAAACCCCACGAAAACCAAGATATCGCCGGTTCTGCATATCAAACGCACTGTGGAGTGGTGAAAACACCAGATAACGTGTTTCTCGCACTAACTAGCTCGAAAAGAGCGATCTCGATGATTCAGCATACTTCGGACAGAAGTCTCACCAAGATTATCGCAGAAAATGCATATCTCAGCTGGAAACACCACGAAAATCAAGATATCTACTGTTCTACATATCAAACGCACTGTGGAGTGGTGAAAACAACCAGAGAACGTGTTTCTCGCATTAAATAGCTCGAAAAGAGCGATCTCGATGATTCAGCATACTTGGGACAGATGTTTCACCAAGCTTATCGTAGAAAATGCATATCTCAGCTTGAAACCCGACGAAAACCAAAATATCTCCGGTTCTGCATATCCAACGCACTGAGCAGTGGTAAAAACACCAGATAACGTGTTTCTCGCATTAAATAGCTCGAAACGAGCGATCTCGATGATTCTGCATACTTCGGACAGAAGTCTCAACACGATTATCGCAGAAAATCCATATCTCAGCTTGAAACCCCACGAAAACCAAGATATCGCCGGTTCTGCATGTCAAACGCACTGTGGAGTGGTGAAAACACCAGATAACGTGTTTCTCGCACTAACTAGCTCGAAAAGAGCGATCTCGATGATTCAGCATACTTCGGACCGAAGTCTCACCAAGATTATCGTAAAAAATGCATATCTCAGCTTGAAACCCCACGAAAACCAAGATATCGCTGGTTCTGCATATCAAACGCACTGTGGAGTGCTGAAAACACCAGAAAACGTGTTTCGCGCAATAAGTAGCTCGAAAAGAGCGATCTCGAAGATTCTGCATACTTCTGACAGAAGTCTCACCAGGATTATCGTAGAAAATGCATATCTCAGCTTGAAACCCGAACGAAACCAAGATATCTACGGTTCTGCATGTCAAACGTACTGTGGAGTGGTGAAAACACCAGAAAACGTGTTTCGTGCATTAAGTAGCTCGAAAAGAGCGATCTAGATGATTCTGCATACTTCTGACAAAAGACCCACCAAGATTATCGCAGAAAATGCATATCTCAGCTGGAAACACCACGAAAATCAAAATATCGCCTATTCTGCATATCTAACGCACTGTGGAGTGGTGAAAACAACCAGTGAACGTGTTTCTAGCATTAAATATCTCGAAAAGATCGATCCCGATGATTCAGCATACTTCGGACAGAAGTCTCACCAAGATTATCGCAGGAAATGCATATCTCAGCTTGAAATCCCACGAAAACCAAGATATCGCTGGTTCTGCATATCAAACGCACTGGGGAGTGCTGAAAACACCAGATAACGTGTTTGTCGCAATAAGTAGCTCGAAAAGAGCGATCTAGATGATTCTGCATACTTCTGACAAAAGACCCACCAAGATTATCGCAGAAAATGCATATCTCAGCTTGAAACCCCACGAAAACCAAGATATCGCCGGTTCTGCAGATCAAACGCACTGTGGAGTGGTGAAAACACCAGATAACGTGTTTTTCGCAATAAGTAGCTCGAAAAGAGCGTTCTCGAAGATCCTGCATACTTCTGACAGAAGTCTCACCAAGATTATCGTAGAAAATGCATATCTCAGCTAGAAATCCCCCGAAAACGAAGATATCGCTGGTACTGCATATCAAACGCACTGTGGAGTGGTGAAAACACCAGATGACGTGTTTCTCGCATTAAATAGCTCGAAAAGAGCGTTCTCGAAGATCCTGCATACTTCTGACAGAAGTCCACCAAGATTATCGTTGAAAATGCATATCTCAGCTTGAAACCCGACGAAAACCGAGTTATCTCCGGTTCTGGCCAACAAACGTACCGTGGAGTGGTGAAAACACCAGAAAACGTGTTTCGCGCATTAAGTAGCTCGAAAAGAGCGATCTCGAAGATTCTGCATACTTCTGACAGAAGTCTCACCAGGATTATCGTAGAAAATGCATATCTCAGCTTGAAACCCGACCGAAACCAAGATATCTCCGGTTCTGCATATCAAACGTACTGTGGAGTGGTGAAAACACCAGAAAACGTGTTTCGTGCATTAAGTAGCTCGAAAAGAGCGATCTAGATGATTCTGCATACTTCTGACAAAAGACCCACCAAGATTATCGCAGAAAATGCATATCTCAGCTGGAAACACCACGAAAATCAAGATATCGCCTGTTCTACATATCAAACGCACTGTGGAGTGGTGAAAACAACCAGAGAACGTGTTTCTCGCATTAAATAGCTCGAAAAGAGCGATCTCGATGATTCAGCATACTTCGGACAGAAGTCTCACCAAGATTATCGCAGGAAATGCATATCTCAGCTTGAAACCACACGAAAACCAAGATATCTCCGGTTCTGCATATCCAACGAACTGTGGAGTGGTGCAAACCGCAGAAAACGAGTTTATAGCATTAAATAGCTCGAAAAGAGCGCTCTCGATGTTTCTGCATACTTCGGACAGATGTTTCACCAAGATTATCGTAGAAAATGTATATCTCAGCTTGAAACCCCACGAAAACCAAGATATCTCCGGTTCTGCATATCCAACGCACTGTGGAGTGGTGAAAACACCAGATATCGTGTTTCTCGCATTAAATAGCTCGAAACGAGCGATCTCGATGATTCTGCATACTTCGGACAAAAGTCTCAACAAGATTATCACAGAAAATGCATATCTCAGCTTGAAACCCGACGAAAACCAAGATATGTACTGTTCTGCATATCAAACGGACTGTGGAGTGGTGAAAACACCAGATAACGTGTTTCTCGCACTAACTAGCTCGAAAAGAGCGATCTCGAAGATTCAGCATACTCCGGACAGAAGTCTCAACAAGATTATCGCAGAAAATGCATATCTCAGTTTGAAACCCGACCGAAACCAAGATATCTCCGGTTCTGCATGTCAAACGTACTGTGGAGTGGTGAAAACCCCAGAATACGTGTTTCGTGCATTAAGTAGCTCGAAAAGAGCGATCTAGATGATTCTGCATACTTCTGACTGAAGTCTCACCAATATTATCGCAGAAAATGCATATCTCAGCTCGAAACGTCACGAAAATCAAGATGTTGCCGGTTCTGCATATCCAACGCACTGTGGAGTGGTGAAAACACCAGAAAACGTGGTTCTCGCATTATGTAGCTCGAAACGAGCGTTCTCGATGATTCTGCATACTTCTGACAGAAGTATCACCAGGATTATCGTAGAAAATGCATATCTCAGCTTGAAACCCGACCGAAACCAAGATATCTCCGGTTCTGCATATCCAACGAACTGTGGAGTGGTGAAAACCCCAGAAAACCTGTTTCTCGCATTAAATAGCTCCAAAAGAGCGCTCTCGACGTTTCTGCATACTTCGGACAGATGTTTCACAAAGCTTATCGTAGAAAATGCATATCTGAGCTTGAAACCCGACGAAAACCAAAATATCTGCGGTTCTGCATATCCAACGCACTGTGGAGTGGTGAAAACACCAGATAACGTGTTTCTCGCATTAAGTAGCTCGAAAAGAGCGATCTAGATGATTCTGCATACTTCTGACTGAAGTCTCACAAATATTATCGCAGAAAATGCATATCGCAGCTCGAAACCTCACGAAAATCAAGATGTTGCCGGTTCTGCATATCAAACGCACTGCGGAGTGGTGAAAACAACCAGAGAACGTGTTTCTCGCATTAAATAGCTCGAATAGAGCGATTTCGAAGATTCTGCATACTTCGGACAGAAGTCTCACCAAGATTATCGTAAAAAATGCAATTCTCAGCTTGAAACCCCCCGAAAACGAACATATCGCTGGTACTGCATATCAAACGCACTGTGGAGTGGTGAAAACACCAGATAACGTGTTTCTCGCATTAAATAGTTCGAAAAGAGCGTTCTCGAAGATCCTGCATTTTTCTGACAGAAGTCTCACCAAGATTATCGTAGAAAATGCATATCTCAGCTTGAAACCCGACGAAAACCGAGTTATCTCCGGTTCTGCCCAACAAACGCACTGTGGAGTGGTGAAAACACCAGATAACGTGTTTCTCGCATTAAGTAGCTCGAAAAGAGCGATCTAGATGATTCTGCATACTTCTGGCAGAAGACTCACATAGATTATCGCAGAAAATGCATATCTCAGCTGGAAACACCACGAAAATCAAGATATCGCCGGTTATGCATATCAAACGCACTGTGGAGTGGTGAAAACAACCAGATAACGTGTTTGTCGCATCAAATAGCTGGAAAAGAGCGATCTAGATGATTCTGCATACTTCTGGCAGAAGACTCACCTAGATTATCGCAGAAAATGCATATCTCAGCTTGATACCCTACGACAGCCAAGATGTCGCCGGTTCTGCATATCAAACGCACAGTGGAGTGGTGAAAACACCATATAGCGTGTTTCTCGCATTAAATAGCTCGAAACGAACGATCTAGATGATTCTGCATACTTCTGACTGAAGTCTCACCAATATTATCGCAGAAAATGCATATCTCAGCTTGAAACCCGATGAAAACCAAGTTATCGGCGGCTCTACATATCAAACGCACTGTGGAGTAGTGAAAACAACCAGATCACGTGTTTCTCGCAATAAATAGCTCGAATAGAGCGATCTCGATGGTTCTGCATACTTCTGACTGAAGTCTCACCAAGATTATCGTAGAAAATGCATATCTCAGCTTGATACCCGACGAAAGCCAAGATGTCGCCGGTTCTGCATGTCAAACGCACTGTGGAGTGGCGAAAACACCAGATAACGTGTTTCTCGCATTAAGTAGCTCGAAAAGAGCGATCTCGATGGTTCTGCATACTTCTGACAGAAGTCTCACCAAGATTATCGTAGAAAATGCATATCTCAGCTTGAAACCCGTCCGAAACCAAGATATCTCCGGTTCTGCATGTCAAACGTACTGTGGAGTGATGAATACACCAGAAAACGTGTTTCTCGCATTAAATAGCTCGAAAAGAGCGATCCCGATGATTCTGCATACTTCTGACAGAAGTCTCACCAAGATTATGGTAGAAAATGCATATCTCTGCTTGAAACCCGACGAAATCCAAGATTTTGCCGGTTCTGCATATCAAACGCACTGTGGAGTGGCGAAAACCCCAGATAACGTGTTTTTCGCATTAAGTAGCTCGAAAAGAGCGATCTCGATGATTGCGCATACTTCTGACTGAAGTTTCACCAAGATTATTGCAGAAAATGCATATCTCAGCTTGAGACCCGACCGAAACAAAGATATCTCCGGTTCTGCATGTCAAACGTACTGTGCAGTGGTGAATACACCAGAAAACGTGTTTCTCGCATTAAATAGCTCGACAATAGCGATCTAGATGATACTGCACACTTCTGACTGAAGTCTCACCAAGATTATCGTAGAAAATGCATATCTCAGCTTGAATCCCGACCGTACCCAAGATATCTCCGGTTCTGCATATCAAACGCACTGTGGAGTGGTGAAAACACCAGATAACGTGTTTCTCGCATTAAAGAGCTCGAAAAGAGGTATCTCGATGATTCTGCATACTTCTGACAGAAGACTCACCAAGATTATCGCAGAAAATGCATATCTCAGCTTGATACCCGACGAAAGCCAAGATGTCGCCGGTTCTGCATATCAAACGCACAGTGGAGTGGTGAAAACACCAGATAGCGTGTTTCTCGCATTAAATAGCTCGAAACGAACGATCTAGATGATTCGGCATACTTCTGACTGAAGTCTCACCAAGATTATCGCAGAAAATGCATATCTCAGCTTGATACCCGACGAAAGCCAAGATGTCGCCGGTTCTGCATATCAAACGCACTGTGGAGTGGTGAAAACACCAGATAACGTGTTTCTCGCATTAAATAGCTCGAAAAGAGGGATCTCGATGATTCTGCATACTTCTGACAGAAGACTCACCAAGATTATCGCAGAAACTGCATATCTCAGCTTGAAACCCCACGAAAACCAAGATATCGCTGGTTCTGCATATCAAACGCACTGCGGAGTGGGGAAAACACCAGATAACGTGTTTCTCGCATTAAATAGGTCGAAAAGAGCGATCTCGATGTTTCTGCATACTTCGGACAGATGTCTCACCAAGATTATGGCAGAAAATGCATATCTCAGCTTGAAACCCCACGAAAACCAAGATATCTCCGGTTCTGCACATCCAACGAACTGTGGTGTGGTGTAAACCCCAGAAAACGTGTTTCTCGCATTAAATAGCTCGAAACGAGCGATCTCGATGATTAAGCATACTTCGGACGGAAGTCTCACCAAGATTATCGTAGAAATTGCATATCTCAGCTTGAAACCCGACGAAATCCAAGATTTTGCCGGTTCCGCATATCAAACGCACTGTGGAGTGGTGAAAACAACCAGATAACGTGTTTGTCGCATCAAATAGCTGGAAAAGAGCGATCTAGATGATTCTGCATACTTCTGGCAGAAGACTCACCTAGATTATCGCAGAAAATGCATATCTCAGCTTGAAACCCGATGAAAACCAAGTTATCGGCGGCTCTACATATCAAACGCACTGTGGAGTAGTGAAAACAACCAGATCACGTGTTTCTCGCAATAAATAGCTCGAATAGAGCGATCTCGATGATTCTGCATACTTCTGACAGAAGACTCACCAAGATTATCGTAGAAAATGCATATCTCAGCTTGATACCCGACGAAAGCCAAGATGTCGCCGGTTCTGCATGTCAAACGCACTGTGGAGTGGCGAAAACACCAGATAACGTGTTTCTCGCATTAAGTAGCTCGAAAAGAGCGATCTCGATGGTTCTGCATACTTCTGACAGAAGTCTCACCAAGATTATCGTAGAAAATGCATATCTCAGCTTGAAACCCGACGAAATCCAAGATTTTGCCGGTTCTGCATATCAAACGCACTGTGGAGTGGTGAAAACACCAGATAACGTGTTTCTCGCACTAACTAGCTCGAAAAGAGCGATCTCGATGATTCAGCATACTTCGGACCGAAGTCTCACCAAGATTATCGTAAAAAATGCATATCTCAGCTTGAAACCCCACGAAAACCAAGATATCGCTGGTTCTGCATATCAAACGCACTGTGGAGTGCTGAAAACACCAGAAAACGTGTTTCGCGCAATAAGTAGCTCGAAAAGAGCGATCTCGAAGATTCTGCATACTTCTGACAGAAGTCTCACCAAGATTATCGTAGAAAATGCATATCTCAGCTTGAAACCCGTCCGAAACCAAGATATCTCCGGTTCTGCATGTCAAACGTACTGTGGAGTGATGAATACACCAGAAAACGTGTTTCTCGAATTAAATAGCTCGAAAAGAGCGATCCCGATGATTCTGCATACTTCTGACAGAAGTCTCACCAACATTATCGTAGAAGATGCATATCGCAGCTTGATACCCGACGAAAGCTAAGATGTCGCCGGTTGTGCATATCAAACGCACTGTGGAGTGGTGAAAACACCAGATAACGTGTTTCTCGCATTAAAGAGCTCGAAAAGAGGTATCTCGATGATTCTGCATACTTCTGATAGAAGTCTCACAAAGATTATCGTAGAAAATGCATATCTCAGCTTGATACCCTACGACAGCCAAGATGTCGCCGGTTCTGCATATCAAACGCACAGTGGAAACACCAGATAGCGTGTTTCTCGCATTAAATAGCTCGAAACGAACGATCTAGATGATTCGGCATACTTCTGACTGAAGTCTCACCAAGATTATCGCAGAAAATGCATATCTCAGCTTGATACCCGACGAAAGCCAAGATGTCGCCGGTTCTGCATATCAAACGCACTGTGGAGTGGTGAAAACACCAGATAACGTGTTTCTCGCATTAAATAACTCGAAACGAGCGATCTAGATGATTCTGCATACTTCTGACAGAAGACTCACCAAGATTATCGCAGAAAATGCATCTCTCAGCTTGATACCCGACGAAAGCCAAGATGTCGCCGGTTCTGCATATCAAACGCACTGTGGAGTGGTGAAAACACCAGATAACGTGTTTCTCGCATTAAATAACTCGAAACGAGCGATCTAGATGATTCTGCATACTTCTGACAGAAGACTCACCAAGAGTATCGCAGAAAATGCATATCTCAGCTTGATACCCGACGAAAGCCAAGATGTCGCCGGTTCTGCATATCAAACGCACTGTGGAGTGGTGAAAACACCAGATAAGGTGTTTCTCGCATTAAATAGCTCGAAAACAGCGGTCCCGATGATTCTGCATACTTCTGACAGAAGTCTCACCAACATTATCGTAGAAGATGCATATCGCAGCTTGATACCCGACGAAAGCTAAGATGTCGCCGGTTGTGCATATCAAACGCACTGTGGAGTGGTGAAAACACCAGATAACGTGTTTCTCGCATTAAATAGGTCGAGACGAGCGATCTCTATGATTAAGCATACTTCGGACGGAAGTCTCACCAAGATTATCGCAGAAATTGCATATCTCAGCTTGAATCCCCACGAAAACCAAGATATCGCTTGTTCTGCATATCAAACGCACTGTGGAGTGGTGAAAACACCAGATAACGTGTTTCTCGCATTAAATAGGTCGAAACGAGCGATCTCGATGATTAAGCATACTTCGGGCAGAAGTCTCATCAAGATTATCGTCGAAAATGCATATCTCAGCTTGAAACCCCACGAAAACCCAGATATCGCTGGTTCTGCATATCAAACGCACTGTGGAGTGGTGAAAACAACCAGATAACGTGTTTCTCGCATTAAATAGCTCGAAAAGAGCGATCCCGATGATTCTGCATACTTCTGACAGAAGACTCACAAAGATTATCGCAGAAAATCCATATCTCAGCTTGAAACCCGACCGAAACCAGGATATCTTCGGTTCTGCATGTCAAACGTACTGTGGAGTGGTGAAAACACCAGAAAACGTGTTTCTCGCATTAAGCAGCTTGAAACGAGCGATCTAGATGATTCTGCATACATCTGACAGATGTCTCACCAAGATTATGGCAGAAAATGCATATCTCAGCTTGAAACCCCACGAAAACCAAGATATCTCCGGTTCTGCACATCCAACGAACTGTGGTGTGGTGTAAACCCCAGAAAACGTGTTTCTCGCATTAAATAGCTCGAAACGAGCGATCTCGATGATTAAGCATACTTCGGACGGAAGTCTCACCAAGATTATCGTAGAAATTGCATATCTCAGCTTGAACCCCGACGAAAGCCAAGATGTCGGTGGTTCTGCATATCAAACGCACTGTGGAGTGGAGAACACACCAGATAACGTGTTTCTCGCATTAAATAGGTCGAAAAGAGCGATCTCGATGTTTCTGCATACTTCGGACAGATGTCTCACCAAGATTATGGCAGAAAATGCATATCTCAGCTTGAAACCCCACGAAAACCAAGATATCTCCGGTTCTGCACATCCAACGAACTGTGGTGTGGTGTAAACCCCAGAAAACGTGTTTCTCGCATTAAATAGCTCGAAACGAGCGATCTCGATGATTAAGCATACTTCGGACGGAAGTCTCACCAAGATTATCGTAGAAATTGCATATCTCAGCTTGAAACCCGACGAAATCCAAGATTTTGCCGGTTCCGCATATCAAACGCACTGTGGAGTGGTGAAAACAACCAGATAACGTGTTTGTCGCATCAAATAGCTGGAAAAGAGCGATCTAGATGATTCTGCATACTTCTGGCAGAAGACTCACCTAGATTATCGCAGAAAATGCATATCTCAGCTTGATACCCTACGACAGCCAAGATGTCGCCTGTTCTGCATATCAAACGCACAGTGGAGTGGTGAAAACACCATATAGCGTGTTTCTCGCATTAAATAGCTCGAAACGAACGATCTAGATGATTCTGTATACTTCTGACTGAAGTCTCACCAATATTATCGCAGAAAATGCATATCTCAGCTTGAAACCCGATGAAAACCAAGTTATCGGCGGCTCTACATATCAAACGCACTGTGGAGTAGTGAAAACAACCAGATCACGTGTTTCTCGCATTAAATAGCTCGAATAGAGCGATCTCGATGATTCTGCATACTTCTGACAGAAGACTCACCAAGATTATCGTAGAAAATGCATATCTCAGCTTGATACCCGACGAAAGCCAAGATGTCGCCGGTTCTGCATGTCAAACGCACTGTGGAGTGGCGAAAACACCAGATAACGTGTTTCTCGCATTAAGTAGCTCGAAAAGAGCGATCTCGATGGTTCTGCATACTTCTGACAGAAGTCTCACCAAGATTATCGTAGAAAATGCATATCTCAGCTTGATACCCGACGAAAGCCAAGATGTCGCCGGTTCTGCATGTCAAACGCACTGTGGAGTGGCGAAAACACCAGATAACGTGTTTCTCGCATTAAGTAGCTCGAAAAGAGCGATCTCGATGGTTCTGCATACTTCTGACAGAAGTCTCACCAAGATTATCGTAGAAAATGCATATCTCAGCTTGAAACCCGTCCGAAACCAAGATATCTCCGGTTCTGCATGTCAAACGTACTGTGGAGTGATGAATACACCAGAAAACGTGTTTCTCGCATTAAATAGCTCGAAAAGAGCGATCCCGATGATTCTGCATACTTCTGACAGAAGTCTCACCAAGATTATGGTAGAAAATGCATATCTCTGCTTGAAACCCGACGAAATCCAAGATTTTGCCGGTTCTGCATATCAAACGCACTGTGGAGTGGCGAAAACCCCAGATAACGTGTTTCTCGCATTAAAGAGCTCGAAAAGAGGTATCTCGATGATTCTGCATACTTCTGATAGAAGTCTCACAAAGATTATCGTAGAAAATGCATATCTCAGCTTGATACCCTACGACAGCCAAGATGTCGCCGGTTCTGCATATCAAACGCACAGTGGAGTGGTGAAAACACCAGATAGCGTGTTTCTCGCATTAAATAGCTCGAAACGAACGATCTAGATGATTCGGCATACTTCTGACTGAAGTCTCACCAAGATTATCGCAGAAAATGCATATCTCAGCTTGATACCCGACGAAAGCCAAGATGTCGCCGGTTCTGCATATCAAACGCACTGTGGAGTGGTGAAAACACCAGATAACGTGTTTCTCGCATTAAATAGCTCGAAAACAGCGGTCCCGATGATTCTGCATACTTCTGACAGAAGTCTCACCAACATTATCGTAGAAGATGCATATCGCAGCTTGATACCCGACGAAAGCTAAGATGTCGCCGGTTGTGCATATCAAACGCACTGTGGAGTGGTGAAAACACCAGATAACGTGTTTCTCGTATTAAATAGGTCGAGACGAGCGATCTCTATGATTAAGCATACTTCGGACGGAAGTCTCACCAAGATTATCGCAGAAATTGCATATCTCAGCTTGAATCCCCACGAAAACCAAGATATCGCTTGTTCTGCATATCAAACGCACTGTGGAGTGGTGAAAACACCAGATAACGTGTTTCTCGCATTAAATAGGTCGAAACGAGCGATCTCGATGATTAAGCATACTTCGGGCAGAAGTCTCATCAAGATTATCGTCGAAAATGCATATCTCAGCTTGAAACCCCACGAAAACCCAGATATCGCTGGTTCTGCATATCAAACGCACTGTGGAGTGGTGAAAACAACCAGATAACGTGTTTCTCGCATTAAATAGCTCGAAAAGAGCGATCCCGATGATTCTGCATACTTCTGACAGAAGTCTCACCAAGATTATCGTCGAAAATGCATATCTCAGCTTGAAATCCGACGAAATCCAAGATTTTGCCGGTTCTGCATATCAAACGCACTGTGGAGTGGTGAAAACACCAGATAACGTGTTTCCCGCATTAAATAGCTCGAAAAGAGGGATCTCGATGATTCTGCATACTTCTGACAGAAGACTCACAAAGATTATCGCAGAAAATCCATATCTCAGCTTGAAACCCGACCGAAACCAGGATATCTTCGGTTCTGCATGTCAAACGTACTGTGGAGTGGTGAAAACACCAGAAAACGTGTTTCTCGCATTAAGCAGCTTGAAACGAGCGATCTAGATGATTCTGCATACATCTGACTGATGTCTCACCAAGATTATCGCAGAAAATGCATATCTCAGCTTGAACCCCGACGAAAGCCAAGATGTCGGTGGTTCTGCATATCAAACGCACTGTGGAGTGGAGAACACACCAGATAACGTGTTTCTCGCATTAAATAGCTCGAAAAGAGGGATGTCGATGATTCTGCATACTTCTGACAGAAGACTCACCAAGATTATCGCAGAAACTGCATATCTCAGCTTGAAACCCCACGAAAACCAAGATATCTCCGGTTCTGCACATCCAACGAACTGTGGTGTGGTGTAAACCCCAGAAAACGTGTTTCTCGCATTAAATAGCTCGAAACGAGCGATCTCGATGATTAAGCATACTTCGGACGGAAGTCTCACCAAGATTATCGTAGAAATTGCATATCTCAGCTTGAAACCCGACGAAATCCAAGATTTTGCCGGTTCCGCATATCAAACGCACTGTGGAGTGGTGAAAACAACCAGATAACGTGTTTGTCGCATCAAATAGCTGGAAAAGAGCGATCTAGATGATTCTGCATACTTCTGGCAGAAGACTCACCTAGATTATCGCAGAAAATGCATATCTCAGCTTGATACCCTACGACAGCCAAGATGTCGCCTGTTCTGCATATCAAACGCACAGTGGAGTGGTGAAAACACCATATAGCGTGTTTCTCGCATTAAATAGCTCGAAACGAACGATCTAGATGATTCTGTATACTTCTGACTGAAGTCTCACCAATATTATCGCAGAAAATGCATATCTCAGCTTGAAACCCGATGAAAACCAAGTTATCGGCGGCTCTACATATCAAACGCACTGTGGAGTAGTGAAAACAACCAGATCACGTGTTTCTCGCATTAAATAGCTCGAATAGAGCGATCTCGATGATTCTGCATACTTCTGACAGAAGACTCACCAAGATTATCGTAGAAAATGCATATCTCAGCTTGATACCCGACGAAAGCCAAGATGTCGCCGGTTCTGCATGTCAAACGCACTGTGGAGTGGCGAAAACACCAGATAACGTGTTTCTCGCATTAAGTAGCTCGAAAAGAGCGATCTCGATGGTTCTGCATACTTCTGACAGAAGTCTCACCAAGATTATCGTAGAAAATGCATATCTCAGCTTGATACCCGACGAAAGCCAAGATGTCGCCGGTTCTGCATGTCAAACGCACTGTGGAGTGGCGAAAACACCAGATAACGTGTTTCTCGCATTAAGTAGCTCGAAAAGAGCGATCTCGATGGTTCTGCATACTTCTGACAGAAGTCTCACCAAGATTATCGTAGAAAATGCATATCTCAGCTTGAAACCCGTCCGAAACCAAGATATCTCCGGTTCTGCATGTCAAACGTACTGTGGAGTGATGAATACACCAGAAAACGTGTTTCTCGCATTAAATAGCTCGAAAAGAGCGATCCCGATGATTCTGCATACTTCTGACAGAAGTCTCACCAAGATTATGGTAGAAAATGCATATCTCTGCTTGAAACCCGACGAAATCCAAGATTTTGCCGGTTCTGCATATCAAACGCACTGTGGAGTGGCGAAAACCCCAGATAACGTGTTTCTCGCATTAAAGAGCTCGAAAAGAGGTATCTCGATGATTCTGCATACTTCTGATAGAAGTCTCACAAAGATTATCGTAGAAAATGCATATCTCAGCTTGATACCCTACGACAGCCAAGATGTCGCCGGTTCTGCATATCAAACGCACAGTGGAGTGGTGAAAACACCAGATAGCGTGTTTCTCGCATTAAATAGCTCGAAACGAACGATCTAGATGATTCGGCATACTTCTGACTGAAGTCTCACCAAGATTATCGCAGAAAATGCATATCTCAGCTTGATACCCGACGAAAGCCAAGATGTCGCCGGTTCTGCATATCAAACGCACTGTGGAGTGGTGAAAACACCAGATAACGTGTTTCTCGCATTAAATAGCTCGAAAACAGCGGTCCCGATGATTCTGCATACTTCTGACTGAAGTCTCACCAACATTATCGTAGAAGATGCATATCGCAGCTTGATACCCGACGAAAGCTAAGATGTCGCCGGTTGTGCATATCAAACGCACTGTGGAGTGGTGAAAACACCAGATAACGTGTTTCTCGTATTAAATAGGTCGAGACGAGCGATCTCTATGATTAAGCATACTTCGGACGGAAGTCTCACCATGATTATCGCAGAAATTGCATATCTCAGCTTGAATCCCCACGAAAACCAAGATATCGCTTGTTCTGCATATCAAACGCACTGTGGAGTGGTGAAAACACCAGATAACGTGTTTCTCGCATTAAATAGGTCGAAACGAGCGATCTCGATGATTAAGCATACTTCGGGCAGAAGTCTCATCAAGATTATCGTCGAAAATGCATATCTCAGCTTGAAACCCCACGAAAACCCAGATATCGCTGGTTCTGCATATCAAACGCACTGTGGAGTGGTGAAAACAACCAGATAACGTGTTTCTCGCATTAAATAGCTCGAAAAGAGCGATCCCGATGATTCTGCATACTTCTGACAGAAGTCTCACCAAGATTATCGTCGAAAATGCATATCTCAGCTTGAAATCCGACGAAATCCAAGATTTTGCCGGTTCTGCATATCAAACGCACTGTGGAGTGGTGAAAACACCAGATAACGTGTTTCCCGCATTAAATAGCTCGAAAAGAGGGATCTCGATGATTCTGCATACTTCTGACAGAAGACTCACAAAGATTATCGCAGAAAATCCATATCTCAGCTTGAAACCCGACCGAAACCAGGATATCTTCGGTTCTGCATGTCAAACGTACTGTGGAGTGGTGAAAACACCAGAAAACGTGTTTCTCGCATTAAGCAGCTTGAAACGAGCGATCTAGATGATTCTGCATACATCTGACTGATGTCTCACCAAGATTATCGCAGAAAATGCATATCTCAGCTTGAACCCCGACGAAAGCCAAGATGTCGGTGGTTCTGCATATCAAACGCACTGTGGAGTGGAGAACACACCAGATAACGTGTTTCTCGCATTAAATAGCTCGAAAAGAGGGATGTCGATGATTCTGCATACTTCTGACAGAAGACTCACCAAGATTATCGCAGAAACTGCATATCTCAGCTTGAAACCCCACGAAAACCAAGATATCGCTGGTTCTGCATATCAAACGCACTGCGGAGTGGGGAAAACACCAGATAACGTGTTTCTCGCATTAAATAGGTCGAAAAGAGCGATCTCGATGTTTCTGCATACTTCGGACAGATGTCTCACCAAGATTATGGCAGAAAATGCATATCTCAGCTTGAAACCCCACGAAAACCAAGATATCTCCGGTTCTGCACATCCAACGAACTGTGGTGTGGTGTAAACCCCAGAAAACGTGTTTCTCGCATTAAATAGCTCGAAACGAGCGATCTCGATGATTAAGCATACTTCGGACGGAAGTCTCACCAAGATTATCGTAGAAATTGCATATCTCAGCTTGAATCCCCACGAAAACCAAGATATCGCTGGTTCCGCATATCAAACGCACTGTGGAGTGGTGAAAACACCAGATAACGTGTTTCTCGCATTAAATAGGTCGAAACGAGCGATCTCGTTGATTAAGCATACTTCGGACAGAAGTCTCATCAAGATTATCGTAAAAAATGCATATCTCAGCTTGAAACCCCACGAAAACCCAGATATCGCTGGTTCTGCATATCAAACGCACTGTGGAGTGGTGAAAACACCAGAAAACGTGTTTCTCGCATTAAGCAGCTTGAAACGAGCGATCTAGATGATTTGCATACATCTGACTGATGTCTCACCAAGATTATCGCAGATAATGCATATCTCAGCTTGAACCCCGACGAAAGCCAAGATGTCGCCGGTTCTGCATATCAAACGCACTGTGGAGTGGTGAAAACACCAGATAGCGTGTTTCTGGCATTAAATAGCTCGAATAGAGCAATCTCGATGATTCTGCATACTTCTGACAGAAGACTCACCAAGATTATAGCAGAAAATGCATATTTTAGCTGGAAACCCCACGAAAACCAAGTTATCGGCGGCACTACATATCAAACGCACTGTGGAGTGGTCAAAACACAAAAAAACTTGTTTTTTCGCATTAAATAGCTCGAAACGAGCGATCTAGATGATTCTGCATACATCTGACTAATGTCTCACCAAGATTATCGCAGAAAATGCATATCTCAGCTGGAAACCCCACGAAAACCAAGATATCGCCGGTTCTGCATATCAAACGCCCTGTGGAGTGATGAAAACACCAGATAACGTGTTTCTCGCATTAAATGGCTCGAATAGAGCGATCTCGATGATTCTGCATACTTCTGACAGAAGACTCACCAAGATTATCGCAGAAAATGCATATTTTAGCTGGAAACCCCACGAAAACCAAGTTATCGGCGGCTCTACATATCAAACGCACTGTGGAGTGGTTAAAACACCAGAAAACTTGTTTTTTCGCATTAAATAGCTCGAAACGAGCGATCTAGATGATTCTGCATACTTCTGACTGAAGTCTCACCAAGATTATCGCAGAAAATGCATATCTCAGCTTGATACCCGACGAAAGCCAAGATGTCGTCGGTTCTGCATGTCAAACGCACTGTGGAGTGGCGAAAACACCAGATAACGTGTTTCTCGCATTAAGTAGCTCGAAAAGAGCGATCTAGATGATTCTGCATACTTCTGGCAGAAGACTCACATAGATTATCGCAGAAAATGCATATCTCAGCTGGAAACACCACGAAAATCAAGATATCGCCGGTTATGCATATCAAACGCACTGTGGAGTGGTGAAAACAACCAGATAACGTGTTTGTCGCATCAAATAGCTGGAAAAGAGCGATCTAGATGATTCTGCATACTTCTGGCAGAAGACTCACCTAGATTATCGCAGAAAATGCATATCTCAGCTTGATACCCTACGACAGCCAAGATGTCGCCGGTTCTGCATATCAAACGCACAGTGGAGTGGTGAAAACACCATATAGCGTGTTTCTCGCATTAAATAGCTCGAAACGAACGATCTAGATGATTCTGCATACTTCTGACTGAAGTCTCACCAATATTATCGCAGAAAATGCATATCTCAGCTTGAAACCCGATGAAAACCAAGTTATCGGCGGCTCTACATATCAAACGCACTGTGGAGTAGTGAAAACAACCAGATCACGTGTTTCTCGCAATAAATAGCTCGAATAGAGCGATCTCGATGATTCTGCATACTTCTGACAGAAGACTCACCAAGATTATCGTAGAAAATGCATATCTCAGCTTGATACCCGACGAAAGCCAAGATGTCGCCGGTTCTGCATGTCAAACGCACTGTGGAGTGGCGAAAACACCAGATAACGTGTTTCTCGCATTAAGTATCTCGAAAAGAGCGATCTCGATGGTTCTGCATACTTCTGACAGAAGTCTCACCAAGATTATCGTAGAAAATGCATATCTCAGCTTGATACCCGACGAAAGCCAAGATGTCGCCGGTTCTGCATGTCAAACGCACTGTGGAGTGGCGAAAACACCAGATAACGTGTTTCTCGCATTAAGTAGCTCGAAAAGAGCGATCTCGATGGTTCTGCATACTTCTGACAGAAGTCTCACCAAGATTATCGTAGAAAATGCATATCTCAGCTTGAAACCCGTCCGAAACCAAGATATCTCCGGTTCTGCATGTCAAACGTACTGTGGAGTGATGAATACACCAGAAAACGTGTTTCTCGCATTAAATAGCTCGAAAAGAGCGATCCCGATGATTCTGCATACTTCTGACAGAAGTCTCACCAAGATTATGGTAGAAAATGCATATCTCTTCTTGAAACCCGACGAAATCCAAGATTTTGCCGGTTCTGCATATCAAACGCACTGTGGAGTGGCGAAAACCCCAGATAACGTGTTTCTCGCATTAAGTAGCTCGAAAAGAGCGATCTCGATGATTGCGCATACTTCTGACTGAAGTTTCACCAAGATTATTGCAGAAAATGCATATCTCAGCTTGAGACCCGACCGAAACAAAGATATCTCCGGTTCTGCATGTCAAACGTACTGTGCAGTGGTGAATACACCAGAAAACGTGTTTCTCGCATTAAATAGCTCGACAAGAGCGATCTAGATGATTCTGCACACTTCTGACTGAAGTCTGACCAAGATAATCGTAGAAAATGCATATCTCAGCTTGAATCCCGACCGTACCCAAGATATCTCCGGTTCTGCATATCAAACGCACTGTGGAGTGGTGAAAACACCAGATAACGTGTTTCTCGCATTAAAGAGCTCGAAAAGAGGTATCTCGATGATTCTGCATACTTCTGATAGAAGTCTCACAAAGATTATCGTAGAAAATGCATATCTCAGCTTGATACACTACGACAGCCAAGATGTCGCCGGTTCTGCATATCAAACGCACAGTGGAGTGGTGAAAACACCAGATAGCGTGTTTCTCGCATTAAATAGCTCGAAACGAACGATCTAGATGATTCGGCATACTTCTGACTGAAGTCTCACCAACATTATCGTAGAAGATGCATATCGCAGCTTGATACCCGACGAAAGCTAAGATGTCGCCGGTTGTGCATATCAAACGCACTGTGGAGTGGTGAAAACACCAGATAACGTGTTTCTCGTATTAAATAGGTCGAGACGAGCGATCTCTATGATTAAGCATACTTCGGACGGAAGTCTCACCAAGATTATCGAAGAAATTGCATATCTCAGCTTGAATCCCCACGAAAACCAAGATATCGCTTGTTCTGCATATCAAACGCACTGTGGAGTGGTGAAAACACCAGATAACGTGTTTCTCGCATTAAATAGGTCGAAACGAGCGATCTCGATGATTAAGCATACTTCGGGCAGAAGTCTCATCAAGATTATCGTCGAAAATGCATATCTCAGCTTGAAACCCCACGAAAACCCAGATATCGCTGGTTCTGCATATCAAACGCACTGTGGAGTGGTGAAAACACCAGATAGCGTGTTTCTCGCATTAAATAGCTCGAAACGAACGATCTAGATGATTCGGCATACTTCTGACTGAAGTCTCACCAAGATTATCGCAGAAAATGCATATCTCAGCTTGATACCCGACGAAAGCCAAGATGTCGCCGGTTCTGCATATCAAACGCACTGTGGAGTGGTGAAAACACCAGATAACGTGTTTCTCGCATTAAATAACTCGAAACGAGCGATCTAGATGATTCTGCATACTTCTGACAGAAGACTCACAAAGATTATCGCAGAAAATCCATATCTCAGCTTGAAACCCGACCGAAACCAGGATATCTTCGGTTCTGCATGTCAAACGTACTGTGGAGTGGTGAAAACACCAGAAAACGTGTTTCTCGCATTAAGCTGCTTGAAACGAGCGATCTAGATGATTCTGCATACATCTGACTGATGTCTCACCAAGATTATCGCAGAAAATGCATATCTCATCTTGAACCCCGACGAAAGCCAAGATGTCGGTGGTTCTGCATATCAAACGCACTGTGGAGTGGAGAACACACCAGATAACGTGTTTCTCGCATTAAATAGCTCGAAAAGAGGGATCTCGATGATTCTGCATACTTCTGACAGAAGACTCACCAAGATTATCGCAGAAACTGCATATCTCAGCTTGAAACCCCACGAAAACCACGATATCGCTGGTTCTGCATATCAAACGCACTGCGGAGTGGGGAAAACACCAGATAACGTGTTTCTCGCATTAAATAGGTCGAAAAGAGCGATCTCGATGTTTCTGCATACTTCGGACAGATGTCTCACCAAGATTATGGCAGAAAATGCATATCGCAGCTTGAAACCCCACGAAAACCAAGATATCTCCGGTTCTGCACATCCAACGAACTGTGGTGTGGTGTAAACCCCAGAAAACGTGTTTCTCGCATTAAATAGCTCGAAACGAGCGATCTCGATGATTAAGCATACTTCGGACGGAAGTCTCACCAAGATTATCGTAGAAATTGCATATCTCAGCTTGAATCCCCACGAAAACCAAGATATCGCTGGTTCTGCATATCAAACGCACTGTGGAGTGGTGAAAACGACCAGATAACGTGTTTTTCGCATTAAATAGCTCGAAAAGGGCGATCCCGATGATTCTGCATACTTCTGACAGAAGTCTCACCAAGATTATCGTAGAAAAAGCATATCTCAGCTTGAAACCCGACGAAATCCAAGATTTTGCCGGTTCTGCATATCAAACGCACTGTGGAGTGGTGAAAACACCAGAAAACGTGTTTCTCGCATTAAGCAGCTTGAAACGAGCGATCTCGATGATTAAGCATACTTCGGACGGAAGTCTCACCAAGATTATCGTAGAAATTGCATATCTCAGCTTGAATCCCCACGAAAACCAAGATATCGCTGGTTCCGCAAATCAAACGCACTGTGGAGTGGTGAAAACACCAGATAACGTGTTTCTCGCATTAAATAGGTCGAAACGAGCGATCTCGTTGATTAAGCATACTTCGGACAGAAGTCTCATCAAGATTATCGTAAAAAATGCATATCTCAGCTTGAAACCCCACGAAAACCCAGATATCGCTGGTTCTGCATATCAAACGCACTGTGGAGTGGTGAAAACGACCAGATAACGTGTTTTTCGCATTAAATAGCTCGAAAAGGGCGATCCCGATGATTCTGCATACTTCTGACAGAAGTCTCACCAAGATTATCGTAGAAAAAGCATATCTCAGCTTGAAACCCGACGAAATCCAAGATTTTGCCGGTTCTGCATATCAAACGCACTGTGGAGTGGTGAAAACACCAGAAAACGTGTTTCTCGCATTAAGCAGCTTGAAACGAGCGATCTAGATGATTCTGCATACCTCTGACTGAAGTCTCACCAAGATTATCGCAGAAAATGCATATCTCAGCTTGAAACCCGACGAAAACCAAGTTATCGGCGGCTCTACATATCAAAGGCACTGTGGTGTGGTCAAAACACCAGAAAACTTGTTTTTTCGCATTAAATAGCTCGAAACGAGCGATCTAGATAATTCTGCATACTTCAGTCTAAAGTCTCACCAAGATTATCGCAGAAAATGCATATCTCAGCTGGAAACCCCACGAAAACCAAGATATCGCCGGTTCTGCATATCAAACGCCCTGTGGAGCGCTGAAAACACCAGATAACGTGTTTCTGGCATTAAATAGCTCGAATAGAGCAATCTCGATGATTCTGCATACTTCTGACAGAAGACTCACCAAGATTATCGCAGAAAATGCATATTTTAGCTGGAAACCCCACGAAAACCAAGTTATCGGCGGCACTACATATCAAACGCACTGTGGAGTGGTCAAAACACAAAAAAACTTGTTTTTTCGCATTAAATAGCTCGAAACGAGCGATCTAGATGATTCTGCATACATCTGACTAATGTCTCACCAAGATTATCGCAGAAAATGCATATCTCAGCTGGAAACCCCACGAAAACCAAGATATCGCCGGTTCTGCATATCAAACGCCCTGTGGAGTGATGAAAACACCAGATAACGTGTTTCTCGCATTAAATGGCTCGAATAGAGCGATCTCGATGATTCTGCATACTTCTGACAGAAGACTCACCAAGATTATCGCAGAAAATGCATATTTTAGCTGGAAACCCCACGAAAACCAAGTTATCGGCGGCTCTACATATCAAACGCACTGTGGAGTGGTTAAAACACCAGAAAACTTGTTTTTTCGCATTAAATAGCTCGAAACGAGCGATCTAGATGATTCTGCATACTTCTGACTGAAGTCTCACCAAGATTATCGCAGAAAATGCATATCTCAGCTTGATACCCGACGAAAGCCAAGATGTCGCCGGTTCTGCATGTCAAACGCACTGTGGAGTGGCGAAAACACCAGATAACGTGTTTCTCGCATTAAGTAGCTCGAAAAGAGCGATCTAGATGATTCTGCATACTTCTGGCAGAGGACTCACATAGATTATCGCAGAAAATGCATATCTCAGCTGGAAACACCACGAAAATCAAGATATCGCCGGTTATGCATATCAAACGCACTGTGGAGTGGTGAAAACAACCAGATAACGTGTTTGTCGCATCAAATAGCTGGAAAAGAGCGATCTAGATGATTCTGCATACTTCTGGCAGAAGACTCACCTAGATTATCGCAGAAAATGCATATCTCAGCTTGATACCCTACGACAGCCAAGATGTCGCCGGTTCTGCATATCAAACGCACAGTGGAGTGGTGAAAACACCATATAGCGTGTTTCTCGCATTAAATAGCTCGAAACGAACGATCTAGATGATTCTGCATACTTCTGACTGAAGTCTCACCAATATTATCGCAGAAAATGCATATCTCAGCTTGAAACCCGATGAAAACCAAGTTATCGGCGGCTCTACATATCAAACGCACTGTGGAGTAGTGAAAACAACCAGATCACGTGTTTCTCGCAATAAATAGCTCGAATAGAGCGATCTCGATGATTCTGCATACTTCTGACAGAAGACTCACCAAGATTATCGTAGAAAATGCATATCTCAGCTTGATACCCGACGAAAGCCAAGATGTCGCCGGTTCTGCATGTCAAACGCACTGTGGAGTGGCGAAAACACCAGATAACGTGTTTCTCGCATTAAGTAGCTCGAAAAGAGCGATCTCGATGGTTCTGCATACTTCTGACAGAAGTCTCACCAAGATTATCGTAGAAAATGCATATCTCAGCTTGATACCCGACGAAAGCCACGATGTCGCCGGTTCTGCATGTCAAACGCACTGTGGAGTGGCGAAAACACCAGATAACGTGTTTCTCGCATTAAGTAGCTCGAAAAGAGCGATCTCGATGGTTCTGCATACTTCTGACAGAAGTCTCACCAAGATTATCGTAGAAAATGCATATCTCAGCTTGAAACCCGTCCGAAACCAAGATATCTCCGGTTCTGCATGTCAAACGTACTGTGGAGTGATGAATACACCAGAAAACGTGTTTCTCGCATTAAATAGCTCGAAAAGAGCGATCCCGATGATTCTGCATACTTCTGACAGAAGTCTCACCAAGATTATGGTAGAAAATGCATATCTCTGCTTGAAACCCGACGAAATCCAAGATTTTGCCGGTTCTGCATATCAAACGCACTGTGGAGTGGCGAAAACCCCAGATAACGTGTTTCTCGCATTAAGTAGCTCGAAAAGAGCGATCTCGATGATTGCGCATACTTCTGACTGAAGTTTCACCAAGATTATTGCAGAAAATGCATATCTCAGCTTGAGACCCGACCGAAACAAAGATATCTCCGGTTCTGCATGTCAAACGTACTGTGCAGTGGTGAATACACCAGAAAACGTGTTTCTCGCATTAAATAGCTCGACAAGAGCGATCTAGATGATTCTGCACACTTCTGACTGAAGTCTGACCAAGATAATCGTAGAAAATGCATATCTCAGCTTGAATCCCGACCGTACCCAAGATATCTCCGGTTCTGCATATCAAACGCACTGTGGAGTGGTGAAAACACCAGATAACGTGTTTCTCGCATTAAAGAGCTCGAAACGAACGATCTAGATGATTCGGCATACTTCTGACTGAAGTCTCACCAAGATTATCGCAGAAAATGCATATCTCAGCTTGATACCCGACGAAAGCCAAGATGTCGCCGGTTCTGCATATCAAACGCACTGTGGAGTGGTGAAAACACCAGATAACGTGTTTCTCGCATTAAATAACTCGAAACGAGCGATCTAGATGATTCTGCATACTTCTGACAGAAGACTCACAAAGATTATCGCAGAAAATCCATATCTCAGCTTGAAACCCGCCCGAAACCAGGATATCTTCGGTTCTGCATGTCAAACGTACTGTGGAGTGGTGAAAACACCAGAAAACGTGTTTCTCGCATTAAGCAGCTTGAAACGAGCGATCTAGATGATTCTGCATACATCTGACTGATGTCTCACCAAGATTATCGCAGAAAATGCATATCTCAGCTTGAACCCCGACGAAAGCCAAGATGTCGGTGGTTCTGCATATCAAACGCACTGTGGAGTGGAGAACACACCAGATAACGTGTTTCTCGCATTAAATAGCTCGAAAAGAGGGATCTCGATGATTCTGCATACTTCTGACAGAAGACTCACCAAGATTATCGCAGAAACTGCATATCTCAGCTTGAAACCCCACGAAAACCACGATATCGCTGGTTCTGCATATCAAACGCACTGCGGAGTGGGGAAAACACCAGATAACGTGTTTCTCGCATTAAATAGGTCGAAAAGAGCGATCTCGATGTTTCTGCATACTTCGGACAGATGTCTCACCAAGATTATGGCAGAAAATGCATATCGCAGCTTGAAACCCCACGAAAACCAAGATATCTCCGGTTCTGCACATCCAACGAACTGTGGTGTGGTGTAAACCCCAGAAAACGTGTTTCTCGCATTAAATAGCTCGAAACGAGCGATCTCGATGATTAAGCATACTTCGGACGGAAGTCTCACCAAGATTATCGTAGAAATTGCATATCTCAGCTTGAATCCCCACGAAAACCAAGATATCGCTGGTTCCGCATATCAAACGCACTGTGGAGTGGTGAAAACACCAGATAACGTGTTTCTCGCATTAAATAGGTCGAAACGAGCGATCTCGTTGATTAAGCATACTTCGGACAGAAGTCTCATCAAGATTATCGTAAAAAATGCATATCTCAGCTTGAAACCCCACGAAAACCCAGATATCGCTGGTTCTGCATATCAAACGCACTGTGGAGTGGTGAAAACGACCAGATAACGTGTTTTTCGCATTAAATAGCTCGAAAAGGGCGATCCCGATGATTCTGCATACTTCTGACAGAAGTCTCACCAAGATTATCGTAGAAAAAGCATATCTCAGCTTGAAACCCGACGAAATCCAAGATTTTGCCGGTTCTGCATATCAAACGCACTGTGGAGTGGTGAAAACACCAGAAAACGTGTTTCTCGCATTAAGCAGCTTGAAACGAGCGATCTAGATGATTTGCATACATCTGACTGATGTCTCACCAAGATTATCGCAGATAATGCATATCTCAGCTTGAACCCCGACGAAAGCCAAGATGTCGCCGGTTCTGCATATCAAACGCACTGTGGAGTGGTGACAACACCAGATAGCGTGTTTCTCGCATTAAATAGCTCGAAAAGAGGGATCTCGATGATTCTGCATACTTCTGACAGAAGACTCACCAAGATTATCACAGAAAATGCATATCTCAGCTGGAAACACCACGAAAATCAAGATATCGCCGGTTCTGCATATCAAACGCACTGTGGAATGTTGAAAACACCAGGAAACGTGTTTTTTTGCATTAAATAGCTCGACAAGGGCGATCTAGATGATTCTGCATACTTCTGACTGAAGTCTCACCAAGATTATCGCAGAAAATGCATATCTCAGCTTGAAACCCGACGAAAACCAAGTTATCGGCGGCTCTACATATCAAAGGCACTGTGGTGTGGTCAAAACACCAGAAAACTTGTTTTTTCGCATTAAATAGCTCGAAACGAGCGATCTAGATAATTCTGCATACTTCAGTCTAAAGTCTCACCAAGATTATCGCAGAAAATGCATATCTCAGCTGGAAACCCCACGAAAACCAAGATATCGCCGGTTCTGCATATCAAACGCCCTGTGGAGCGCTGAAAACACCAGATAACGTGTTTCTGGCATTAAATAGCTCGAATAGAGCAATCTCGATGATTCTGCATACTTCTGACAGAAGACTCACCAAGATTATCGCAGAAAATGCATATTTTAGCTGGAAACCCCACGAAAACCAAGTTATCGGCGGCTCTACATATCAAACGCACTGTGGAGTGGTTAAAACACCAGAAAACTTGTTTTTTCGCATTAAATAGCTCGAAACGAGCGATCTAGATGATTCTGCATACTTCTGACTGAAGTCTCACCAAGATTATCGCAGAAAATGCATATCTCAGCTTGAAACCCGACCGAAACCAGGATATCTTCGGTTCTGCATGTCAAACGTACTGTAGAGTGGTGAAAACACCAGAAAACGTGTTTCTCGCATTAATCAGCTTGAAACGAGCGATCTAGATGATTCTGCATACATCTGACTGATGTCTCAAAAAGATTATCGCAGAAAATGCATATCTCAGCTTGAACCCCGACGAAAGCCAAGATGTCGCCGGCTCTGCATATCAAACGCACTGTGGAGTGGTGAAAACACCAGATAACGTGTTTCTCACATTAAAGAGCTCGAAACGAGCGATCTAGATGATCCTGCATACTTCTGACTGAAGTCTCACCAAGCTTATCGCAGAAAATGCATATCTCAGCTTGATACGAGACGATAGCCAAGATGTCGCCGGTTCTGCATATCAAACGCTCTGTGGAGTGGTGGAAACACCAGATAACGTGTTTCTCGTATTAAAGAGCTCGAAAAGAGGTATCTCGATGATTCTGCATACTTCTGATAAAAGTCTCACCAAGATTATCGTAGAAAATGCATATCTCAGCTTGATACCCGACGAACGCCAAGATGTCGCCGGTTCTGCATATCAAACGCACTGTGGAGTGGTGAAAGCACCAGATAACGTGTTTCTCGCATTAAATAGGTCGAAAAGAGCGATCTCGATGTTTCTGCATACTTCGGACAGAGGTCTCACCAAGATTATCGCGGAAAATGCATATCTCACCATGAAACCTCACGAAAATCAAGATGACGCCGGTTCTGCATATCAAACGCACTGTGGAGTGGTGAAAACAACCAGATAACGTGTTTCTCGCATTAAATAGCTCGAAAACAGAGGTCCCGATGATTCTGCATACTTCTGACAGAAGTCTCACCAACATTATCGTAAAAAATGCATATCGCAGCTGGATACCCGACGAAAGCTAAGATGTCGCTGGTTGTGCATATCAAACGCACTGTGGAGTGGTGAAAACACCAGATAACGTGTTTCTCGCATTAAATAGGTCGAGACGAGCGATCTCGATGATTCTGCATACATCTGACTGATGTCTCACCAAGATTATCGCAGAAAATGCATATCTCAGCTTGAACCCCGACGAAAGCCAAGATGTCGCCGGTTCTGCATGTCAAACGCACTGTGGAGTGGCGAAAACACCAGATAACGTGTTTCTCGCATTAAGTAGCTCGAAAAGAGCGATCTAGATGGTTCTGCATACTTCTGACAGAAGTCTCACCAAGATTATCGTAGAAAATGCATATCTCAGCTTGAAACCCGTCCGAAACCAAGATATCTCCGGTTCTGCATGTCAAACGTACTGTGGAGTGGTGAATACACCAGAAAACGTGTTTCTCGCATTAAATAGCTCGAAAAGAGCGATCCCGATGATTCTGCATACTTCTGACAGAAGTCTCACCAAGATTATGGTAGAAAATGCATATCTCTGCTTGAAACCCGACGAAATCCAAGATTTTGCCGGTTCTGCATATCAAACGCACTGTGGAGTGGCGAAAACACCAGATAACGTGTTTCTCGCATTAAGTAGCTCGAAAAGAGCGATCTCGATGATTGCGCATACTTCTGACTGAAGTTTCACCAAGATTATTGCAGAAAATGCATATCTCAGCTTGAGACCCGTCCGAAACAAAGATATCTCCGGTTCTGCATGTCAAACGTACTGTGCAGTGGTGAATACACCAGAAAACGTGTTTCTCGCATTAAATAGCTCGACAAGAGCGATCTAGATGATTCTGCACACTTCTGACTGAAGTCTCACCAAGATTATCGTAGAAAATGCATATCTCAGCTTGAATCCCGACCGTACCCAAGATATCTCCGGTTCTGCATATCAAACGCACTGCGGAGTGGTGAAAACACCAGATAACGTGTTTCTCGCATTAAATAACTCGAAACGAGCGATCTAGATGATTCTGCATACTTCTGACAGAAGACTCACCAAGATTATCGCAGAAAATGCATATCTCAGCTTGATACCCGACGAAAGCCAAGATGTCGCCGGTTCTGCATATCAAACGCACTGTGGAGTGGCGAAAACCCCAGATAACGTGTTTCTCGCATTAAGTAGCTCGAAAAGAGCGATCCCGATGATTCTGCATACTTCTGACTGAAGACTCACCAAGATTATCGCAGAAAATGCATATCTCAGCTTGATACCCGACGAAAGCCAAGATGTCGCCGGTTCTGCATATCAAACGCACTGTGGAGTGGTGAAAACACCAGATAACGTGTTTCTCGCATTAAAGAGCTCGAAAAGAGGTATCTCGATGATTCTGCATACTTCTGATAGAAGTCTCACCAAGATTATCGTAGAAAATGCATATCTCAGCTTGATACCCGACGAAAGCCAAGATGTCGCCGGTTCTGCATATCAAACGCACTGTGGAGTGGTGAAAACAACCAGATAACGTGTTTCTCGCATTAAATAGCTCGAAAACAGCGGTCCCGATGATTCTGCATACTTCTGACAGAAGTCTCACCAACATTATCGTAGAAGATGCATATCGCAGCTTGATACCCGACGAAAGCTAAGATGTCGCCGGTTGTGCATATCAAACGCACTGTGGAGTGGTGAAAACACCAGATAACGTGTTTCTCGCATTAAATAGCTCGAAAAGAGCGATCCCGATGATTCTGCATACTTCTGACAGAAGTCTCACCAAGATTATCGTCGAAAATGCATATCTCAGCTTGAAACCCGACGAAATCCAAGATTTTGCCGGTTCTGCATATCAAACGCACTGTGGAGTGGTGAAAACACCAGATAACGTGTTTCCCGCATTAAATAGCTCGAAAAGAGGGATCTCGATGATTCTGCATACTTCTGACAGAAGACTCACAAAGATTATCGCAGAAAATCCATATCTCAGCTTGAAACCCGACCGAAACCAGGATATCTTCGGTTCTGCATGTCAAACGTACTGTGGAGTGGTGAAAACACCAGAAAACGTGTTTCTCGCATTAAGCAGCTTGAAACGAGCGATCTAGATGATTCTGCATACTTCTGACAGAAGACTCACCAAGATTATCACAGAAAATGCATATCTCAGCTGGAAACACCACGAAAATCAAGATATCGCCGGTTCTGCATATCAAACGCACTGTGGAATGTTGAAAACACCAGATAACGTGTTTCTGGCATTATATAGCTCGAATAGAGCGATCTCGATGATTCTGCATACTTCTGACAGAAGACTCACCAAGATTATCGCAGAAAATGCATATTTTAGCTGGAAACCCCACGAAAACCAAGTTATCGGCGGCACTACATATCAAACGCACTGTGGAGTGGTCAAAACACAAAAAAACTTGTTTTTTCGCATTAAATAGCTCGAAACGAGCGATCTAAATGATTCTGCATACTTCTGACTAAAGTCTCACCAAGATTATCGCAGAAAATGCATATCTCAGCTGGAAACCCCACGAAAACCAAGATATCGCCGGTTCTGCATATCAAACGCCCTGTGGAGTGATGAAAACACCAGATAACGTGTTTCTCGCATTAAATGGCTTGAATAGAGCGATCTCGATGATTCTGCATACTTCTGACAGAAGACTCACCAAGATTATCGCAGAAAATGCATATTTTAGCTGGAAACCCCACGAAAACCAAGTTATCGGCGGCTCTACATATCAAACGCACTGTGGAGTGGTTAAAACACCAGAAAACTTGTTTTTTCGCATTAAATAGCTCGAAACGAGCGATCTAGATGATTCTGCATACTTCTGACTGAAGTCTCACCAAGATTATCGCAGAAAATGCATATCTCAGCTTGAAACCCGACCGAAACCAGGATATCTTCGGTTCTGCATGTCAAACGTACTGTGGAGTGGTGAAAACACCAGAAAACGTGTTTCTCGCATTAATCAGCTTGAAACGAGCGATCTAGATGATTCTGCATATATCTGACTGATGTCTCAAAAAGATTATCGCAGAAAATGCATATCTCAGCTTGAACCCCGACGAAAGCCAAGATGTCGCCGGCTCTGCATATCAAACGCACTGTGGAGTGGTGAAAACACCAGATAACGTGTTTCTCACATTAAAGAGCTCGAAACGAGCGATCTAGATGATTCTGCATACTTCTGACTGAAGTCTCACCAAGATTATCGCAGAAAATGCATATCTCAGCTTGATACGAGACGATAGCCAAGATGTCGCCGGTTCTGCATGTCAAACGCACTGTGGAGTGGCGAAAACACCAGATAACGTGTTTCTCGCATTAAGTAGCTCGAAAAGAGCGATCTAGATGGTTCTGCATACTTCTGACAGAAGTCTCACCAAGATTATCGTAGAAAATGCATATCTCAGCTTGAAACCCGTCCGAAACCTAGATATCTCCGGTTCTGCATGTCAAACGTACTGTGGAGTGGTGAATAAACCAGAAAACGTGTTTCTCGCATTAAATAGCTCGAAAAGAGCGATCCCGATGATTCTGCATACTTCTGACAGAAGTCTCACCAAGATTATGGTAGAAAATGCATATCTCTGCTTGAAACCCGACGAAATCCAAGATTTTGCCGGTTCTGCATATCAAACGCACTGTGGAGTGGCGAAAACCCCAGATAACGTGTTTCTCGCATTAAGTAGCTCGAAAAGAGCGATCCCGATGATTCTGCATACTTCTGACAGAAGTCTCACCAAGATTATCGTCGAAAATGCATATCTCAGCTTGAAACCCGACGAAATCCAAGATTTTGCCGGTTCTGCATATCAAACGCACTGTGGAGTGGTGAAAACACCAGATAACGTGTTTCTCGCATTAAATAACTCGAAACGAGCGATCTAGATGATTCTGCATACTTCTGACAGAAGACTCACCAAGATTATCGCAGAAAATGCATATCTCAGCTTGATACCCGACGAAAGCCAAGATGTCGCCGGTTCTGCATATCAAACGCACTGTGGAGTGGTGAAAACACCAGATAACGTGTTTCTCGCATTAAATAGGTCGAGACGAACGATCTCGATGATTAAGCATACTTCGGACGGAAGTCTCACCAAGATTATCGCAGAAATTGCATATCTCAGCTTGAATCCCCACGAAAACCAAGATATCGCTTGTTCTGCATATCAAACGCACTGTGGAGTGGAGAACACACCAGATAACGTGTTTCTCGCATTAAATAGCTCGAAAAGAGGGATCTCGATGATTCTGCATACTTCTGACAGAAGACTCACCAAGATTATCGCAGAAACTGCATATCTCAGCTTGAAACCCCACGAAACCCAAGATATCGCTGGTTCTGCATATCAAACGCACTGCGGAGTGGGGAAAACACCAGATAACGTGTTTCTCGCATTAAATAGGTCGAAAAGAGCGATCTCGATGTTTCTGCATACTTCGGACAGATGTCTCACCAAGATTATGGCAGAAAATGCATATCTCAGCTTGAAACCCCACGAAAACCAAGATATCTCCGGTTCTGCACATCCAACGAACTGTGGTGTGGTGTAAACCCCAGAAAACGTGTTTCTCGCATTAAATAGCTCGAAACGAGCGATCTCGATGATTAAGCATACTTCGGACGGAAGTCTCACCAAGATTATCGTAGAAATTGCATATCTCAGCTGGAATCCCCACGAAAACCAAGATATCGCTGGTTCTGCATATCAAACGCACTGTGGAGTGGTGAAAACACCAGATAACGTGTTTCTCGCATTAAATAGGTCGAAATGAGCGATCTCGTTGATTAAGCATACTTCGGACAGAAGTCTCATCAAGATTATCGTAAAAAATGCATATCTCAGCTTGAAACCCCACGAAAACCCAGATATCGCTGGTTCTGCATATCAAACGCACTGTGGAGTGGTGAAAACGACCAGATAACGTGTTTTTCGCATTAAATAGCTCGAAAAGGGCGATCCCGATGATTCTGCATACTTCTGACAGAAGTCACACCAAGATTATCGTAGAAAATGCATATCTCAGCTTGAAACCCGACGAAATCCAAGATTTTGCCGGTTCTGCATATCAAACGCTCTGTGGAGTGGTGAAAACACCAGAAAACGTGTTTCTCGCATTAAGCAGCTTGAAGCGAGCGATCTAGATGATTTGCATACATCTGACTGATGTCTCACCAAGATTATCGCAGATAATGCATATCTCAGCTTGAACCCCGACGAAAGCCAAGATGTCGCCGGTTCTGCATATCAAACGCACTGTGGAGTGGTGAAAACACCAGATAGCGTGTTTCTCGCATTAAATAGCTCGAAAAGAGGGATCTCGATGATTCTGCATACTTCTGACAGAAGACTCACCAAGATTATCACAGAAAATGCATATCTCAGCTGGAAACACCACGAAAATCAAGATATCGCCGGTTCTGCATATCAAACGCACTGTGGAATGTTGAAAACACCAGGAAACGTGTTTTTTTGCATTAAATAGCTCGGCAAGGGCGATCTAGATGATTCTGCATACTTCTGACTGAAGTCTCACCAAGATTATCGCAGAAAATGCATATCTCAGCTTGAAACCCGACGAAAACCAAGTTATCGGCGGCTCTACATATCAAAGGCACTGTGGTGTGGTCAAAACACCAGAAAACTTGTTTTTTCGCATTAAATAGCTCGAAACGAGCGATCTAGATAATTCTGCATACTTCAGTCTAAAGTCTCACCAAGATTATCGCAGAAAATGCATATCTCAGCTGGAAACCCCACGAAAACCAAGATATCGCCGGTTCTGCATATCAAACGCCCTGTGGAGCGCTGAAAACACCGGATAACGTGTTTCTGGCATTAAATAGCTCGAATAGAGCGATCTCGATGATTCTGCATACTTCTGACAGAAGACTCACCAAGATTATCGCAGAAAATGCATATTTTAGCTGGAAACCCCACGAAAACCAAGTTATCGGCGGCACTACATATCAAACGCACTGTGGAGTGGTCAAAACACAAAAAAACTTGTTTTTTCGCATTAAATAGCTCGAAACGAGCGATCTAGATGATTCTGCATACTTCTGACTAAAGTCTCACCAAGATTATCGCAGAAAATGCATATCTCAGCAGGAAACCCCACGAAAACCAAGATATCGCCGGTTCTGCATATCAAACGCCCTGTGGAGTGATGAAAACACCAGATAACGTGTTTCTCGCATTAAATGGCTTGAATAGAGCGATCTCGATGTTTCTGCATACTTCTGACAGAAGACTCACCAAGATTATCGCAGAAAATGCATATTTTAGCTGGAAACCCCACGAAAACCAAGTTATCGGCGGCTCTACATATCAAACGCACTGTGGAGTGGTTAAAACACCAGAAAACTTGTTTTTTCGCATTAAATAGCTCGAAACGAGCGATCTAGATGATTCTGCATACTTCTGACTGAAGTCTCACCAAGATTATCGCAGAAAATGCATATCTCAGCTTGAAACCCGACCGAAACCAGGATATCTTCGGTTCTGCATGTCAAACGTACTGTGGAGTGGTGAAAACTCCAGAAAACGTGTTTCTCGCATTAATCAGCTTGAAACGAGCGATCTAGATGATTCTGCATACATCTGACTGATGTCTCATAAAGATTATCGCAGAAAATGCATATCTCAGCTTGAACCCCGACGAAAGCCAAGATGTCGCCGGCTCTGCATATCAAACGCACTGTGGAGTGGTGAAAACACCAGATAACGTGTTTCTCACATTAAAGAGCTCGAAACGAGCGATCTAGATGATTCTGCATACTTCTGACTGAAGTCTCACCAAGATTATCGCAGAAAATGCATATCTCAGCTTGATACGAGACGATAGCCAAGATGTCGCCGGTTCTGCATGTCAAACGCACTGTGGAGTGGCGAAAACACCAGATAACGTGTTTCTCGCATTAAGTAGCTCGAAAAGAGCGATCTAGATGGTTCTGCATACTTCTGACAGAAGTCTCACCAAGATTATCGTACAAAATGCATATCTCAGCTTGAAACCCGTCCGAAACAAACATATCTCCGGTTCTGCATGTCAAACGTACTGTGCAGTGGTGAATACACCAGAAAACGTGTTTCTCGCATTAAATAGCTCGACAAGAGCGATCTAGATGATTCTGCACACTTCTGACTGAAGTCTCACCAAGATTATCGTAGAAAATGCATATCTCAGCTTGAATCCCGACCGTACCCAAGATATCTCCGGTTCTGCATATCAAACGCACTGTGGAGTGGTGAAAACACCAGATAACGTGTTTCTCGCATTAACTAACTCGAAACGAGCGATCTAGATGATTCTGTATACATCTGACAGAAGACTCACCAAGATTATCGCAGAAAATGCATATCTCAGCTTGATACCCGACGAAAGCCAAGATGTCGCCGGTTCTGCATATCAAACGCACTGTGGAGTGGTGAAAACAACCAGATAACGTGTTTCTCGCATTAAATAGCTCGAAAACAGCGGTCCCGATGATTCTGCATACTTCTGACAGAAGTCTCACCAACATTATCGTAGAAGATGCATATCGCAGCTTGATACCCGACGAAAGCTAAGATGTCGCCGGTTGTGCATATCAAACGCACTGTGGAGTGGTGAAAACACCAGATAACGTGTTTCTCGCATTAAATAGGTCGAGACGAGCGATCTCGATGATTAAGCATACTTCGGACGGAAGTCTCACCAAGATTATCGCAGAAATTGCATATCTCAGCTTGAATCCCCACGAAAACCAAGATATCGCTTGTTCTGCATATCAAACGCACTGTGGAGTGGTGAAAACACCAGATAACGTGTTTCTCGCATTAAATAGGTCGAAACGAGCGATCTCGATGATTAAGCATACTTCGGACAGAAGTCTCATCAAGATCATCGTCGAAAATGCATATCTCAGCTTGAAACCCCACGAAAACCCAGATATCGCTGGTTCTGCATATCAAACGCACTGTGGAGTGGTGAAAACAACCAGATAACGTGTTTCTCGCATTAAATAGCTCGAAAAGAGCGATCCCGATGATTCTGCATACTTCTGACAGAATTCTCACCAAGATTATCGTCGAAAATGCATATCTCAGCTTGAAACCCAACGAAATCCAAGATTTTGCCGGTTCTGCATATCAAACGCACTGTGGAGTGGTGAAAACACCAGATAACGTGTTTCCCGCATTAAATAGCTCGAAAAGAGGGATCTCGATGATTCTGCATACTTCTGACAGAAGACTCACAAAGATTATCGCAGAAAATCCATATCTCAGCTTGAAACCCGACCGAAACCAGGATATCTTCGGTTCTGCATGTCAAACGTACTGTGGAGTGGTGAAAACACCAGAAAACGTGTTTCTCGCATTAAGCAGCTTGAAACGAGCGATCTAGATGATTCTGCATACATCTGACTGATGTCTCACCAAGATTATCGCAGAAAATGCATATCTCAGCTTGAACCCCGACGAAAGCCAAGATGTCGGCGGTTCTGCATATCAAACGCACTGTGGAGTGGAGAACACACCAGATAACGTGTTTCTCGCATTAAATAGGTCGAAAAGAGCGATCTCGATGTTTCTGCATACTTCGGACAGATGTCTCACCAAGATTATGGCAGAAAATGCATATCTCAGCTTGAAACCCCACGAAAACCAAGATATCTCCGGTTCTGCACATCCAACGAACTGTGGTGTGGTGTAAACCCCAGAAAACGTGTTTCTCGCATTAAATAGCTCGAAACGAGCGATCTCGATGATTAAGCATACTTCGGACGGAAGTCTCACCAAGATTATCGTAGAAATTGCATATCTCAGCTGGAATCCCCACGAAAACCAAGATATCGCTGGATCTGCATATCAAACGCACTGTGGAGTGGTGAAAACACCAGATAACGTGTTTCTCGCATTAAATAGGTCGAAATGAGCGATCTCGTTGATTAAGCATACTTCGGACAGAAGTCTCATCAAGATTATCGTAAAAAATGCATATCTCAGCTTGAAACCCCACGAAAACCCAGATATCGCTGGTTCTGCATATCAAACGCACTGTGGAGTGGTGAAAACGACCAGATAACGTGTTTTTCGCATTAAATAGCTCGAAAAGGGCGATCCCGATGATTAAGCATACTTCGGACGGAAGTCTCACCAAGATTATCGTAGAAATTGCATATCTCAGCTGGAATCCCCACGAAAACCAAGATATCGCTGGATCTGCATATCAAACGCACTGTGGAGTGGTGAAAACACCAGATAACGTGTTTCTCGCATTAAATAGGTCGAAATGAGCGATCTCGTTGATTAAGCATACTTCGGACAGAAGTCTCATCAAGATTATCGTAAAAAATGCATATCTCAGCTTGAAACCCCACGAAAACCCAGATATCGCTGGTTCTGCATATCAAACGCACTGTGGAGTGGTGAAAACACCAGATAACGTGTTTCTCGCATTAAATAGGTCGAAATGAGCGATCTCGTTGATTAAGCATACTTCGGACAGAAGTCTCATCAAGATTATCGTAAAAAATGCATATCTCAGCTTGAAACCCCACGAAAACCCAGATATCGCCGGTTCTGCATATCAAACGCACTGTGGAGTGGTGAAAACACCAGATAGCGTGTTTCTCGCATTAAATAGCTCGAAAAGAGGGATCTCGATGATTCTGCATACTTCTGACAGAAGACTCACCAAGATTATCACAGAAAATGCATATCTCAGCTGGAAACACCACGAAAATCAAGATATCGCCGGTTCTGCATATCAAACGCACTGTGGAATGTTGAAAACACCAGGAAACGTGTTTTTTTGCATTAAATAGCGCGGCAAGGGCGATCTAGATGATTCTGCATACTTCTGACTGAAGTCTCACCAAGATTATCGCAGAAAATGCATATCTCAGCTTGAAACCCGACGAAAACCAAGTTATCGGCGGCTCTACATATCAAAGGCACTGTGGTGTGGTCAAAACACCAGAAAACTTGTTTTTTCGCATTAAATAGCTCGAAACGAGCGATCTAGATAATTTTGCATACTTCAGTCTAAGGTCTCACCAAGATTATCGCAGAAAATGCATATCTCAGCTGGAAACCCCACGAAAACCAAGATATCGCCGGTTCTGCATATCAAACGCCCTGTGGAGCGCTGAAAACACCAGATAACGTGTTTCTGGCATTAAATAGCTCGAATAGAGCGATCTCGATGATTCTGCATACTTCTGACAGAAGACTCACCAAGATTATCGCAGAAAATGCATATTTTAGCTGGAAACCCCACGAAAACCAAGTTATCGGCGGCACTACATATCAAACGCACTGTGGAGTGGTCAAAACACAAAAAAACTTGTTTTTTCGCATTAAATAGCTCGAATAGAGCGATCTCGATGATTCTGCATACTTCTGACAGAAGACTCACCAAGATTATCGCAGAAAATGCATATTTTAGCTGGAAACCCCACGAAAACCAAGTTATCGGCGGCTCTACATATCAAACGCACTGTGGGGTGGTTAAAACACCAGAAAACTTGTTTTTTCGCATTAAATAGCTCGAAACGAGCGATCTAGATGATTCTGCATACTTCTGACTGAAGTCTCACCAAGATTATCGCAGAAAATGCATATCTCAGCTTGAAACCCGACCGAAACCAGGATATCTTCGGTTCTGCATGTCAAACGTACTGTGGAGTCGTGAAAACACCAGAAAACGTGTTTCTCGCATTAATCAGCTTGAAACGAGCGATCTAGATGATTCTGCATACATCTGACTGATGTCTCAAAAAGATTATCGCAGAAAATGCATATCACAGCTTGAACCCCGACGAAAGCCAAGATGTCGCCGGCTCTGCATATCAAACGAACTGTGGAGTGGTGAAAACACCAGATAACGTGTTTCTCACATTAAAGAGCTCGAAACGAGCGATCTAGATGATTCTGCATACTTCTGACTGAAGTCTCATCAAGATTATCGTAAAAAATGCATATCTCAGCTTGAAACCCCACGAAAACCAAGATATCGCTGGTTCTGCATATCAAACGCACTGCGGAGTGGGGAAAACACCTGGAAACGTGTTTCTCGCATTAAATAGGTCGAAAAGAGCGATCTCGATGTTTCTGCATACTTCGGACAGAGGTCTCACCAAGATTATCGCGGAAAATGCATATCTCACCATGAAACCTCACGAAAATCAAGATGACGCCGGTTCTGCATATCAAACGCACTGTGGAGTGGTGAAAACAACCAGATAACGTGTTTCTCGCATTAAATAGCTCGAAAACAGCGGTCCCGATGATTCTGCATACTTCTGACAGAAGTCTCACCAACATTATCGTAAAAAATGCATATCGCAGCTGGATACCCGACGAAAGCTAAGATGTCGCTGGTTGTGCATATCAAACGCACTGTGGAGTGGTGAAAACACCAGATAACGTGTTTCTCGCATTAAATAGGTCGAGACGAGCGATCTCGAATATTCTGCATACATCTGACTGATGTCTCACCAAGATTATCGCAGAAAATGCATATCTCAGCTTGAACCCCGACGAAAGCCAAGATGTCGCCGGTTCTGCATGTCAAACGCACTGTGGAGTGGCGAAAACACCAGATAACGTGTTTCTCGCATTAAGTAGCTCGAAAAGAGCGATCTCGATGGTTCTGCATACTTCTGACAGAAGTCTCACCAAGATTATCGTAGAAAATGCATATCTCAGCTTGAAACCCGTCCGAAACCAAGATATCTCCGGTTCTGCATGTCAAACGTACTGTGGAGTGGTGAATACACCAGAAAACGTGTTTCTCGCATTAAATAGCTCGAAAAGAGCGATCCCGATGATTCTGCATACTTCTGACAGAAGACTCACCAAGATTATCGCAGAAAATGCATATCTCAGCTTGAAACCCGACGAAATCCAAGATGTCGCCGGTTCTGCATATCAAACGCACTGTGGAGTGGTGAAAACACCAGATAACGTGTTTCTCGCATTAAAGAGCTCGAAAAGAGGTATCTCGATGATTCTGCATACTTCTGATAGAAGTCTCACCAAGATTATCGTAGAAAATGCATTTCTCAGCTTGATACCCTACGACAGCCAAGACGTCGCCGGTTCTGCATATCAAACGCACAGTGGAGTGGTGAAAACACCAGATAGCGTGTTTCTCGCATTAAATAGCTCGAAACGAACGATCTAGATGATTCGGCATACTTCTGACTGAAGTCTCACCAAGATTATCGCAGAAAATGCATATCTCAGCTTGATACCCGACGAAAGCCAAGATGTCGCCGGTTCTGCATATCAAACGCACTGTGGAGTGGTGAAAACACCAGATAACGTGTTTCTCGCATTAAATAACTCGAAACGAGCGATCTAGATGATTCTGCATACTTCTGACAGAAGACTCACCAAGATTATCGCAGAAAATGCATATCTCAGCTTGATACCCGACGAAAGCCAAGATGTCGCCGGTTCTGCATATCAAACGCACTGTGGAGTGGTGAAAACACCAGATAACGTGTTTCTCGCATTAAAGAGCTCGAAAAGAGGTATCTCGATGATTCTGCATACTTCTGACTGAAGTCTCACCAAGATTACCGCAGAAAATGCATATCTCAGCTTGATACGAGACGATAGCCAAGATGTCGCCGGTTCTGCATATCAAACGCTCTGTGGAGTGGTGGAAACACCAGATAACGTGTTTCTCGTATTAAAGAGCTCGAAAAGAGGTATCTCGATGATTCTGCATACTTCTGATAAAAGTCTCACCAAGATTATCGTAGAAAATGCATATCTCAGCTTGATACCCGACGAAAGCCAAGATGTCGCCGGTTCTGCATATCAAACGCACTGTAGAGTGGTGAAAACACCAGATAACGTGTTTCTCGCATTAAATAGCCCGAAAAGAGGGATCTCGATGATTCTGCATACTTCTGACAGAAGTCTCATCAAGATTATCGTAAAAAATGCATATCTCAGCTTGAAACCCCACGAAAACCAAGATATCGCTGGTTCTGCATATCAAACGCACTGCGGAGTGGGGAAAACACCAGGAAACGTGTTTCTCGCATTAAATAGGTCGAAAAGAGCGATCTCGATGTTTCTGCATACTTCGGACAGAGGTCTCACCAAGATTATCGCGGAAAATGCATATCTCACCATGAAACCTCACGAAAATCAAGATGACGCCGGTTCTGCATATCAAACGCACTGTGGAGTGGTGAAAACAACCAGATAACGTGTTTCTCGCATTAAATAGCTCGAAAACAGCGGTCCCGATGATTCTGCATACTTCTGACAGAAGTCTCACCAACATTATCGTAAAAAATGCATATCGCAGCTGGATACCCGACGAAAGCTAAGATGTCGCTGGTTGTGCATATCAAACGCACTGTGGAGTGGTGAAAACACCAGATAACGTGTTTCTCGCATTAAATAGGTCGAGACGAGCGATCTCGATGATTCTGCATACATCTGACTGATGTCTCACCAAGATTATCGCAGAAAATGCATATCTCAGCTTGAACCCCGACGAAAGCCAAGATGTCGCCGGTTCTGCATGTCAAACGCACTGTGGAGTGGCGAAAACACCAGATAACGTGTTTCTCGCATTAAGTAGCTCGAAAAGAGCGATCTCGATGGTTCTGCATACTTCTGACAGAAGTCTCACCAAGATTGTCGTAGAAAATGCATATCTCAGCTTGAAACCCGTCCGAAACCAAGATATCTCCGGTTCTGCATGTCAAACGTACTGTGGAGTGGTGAATACACCAGAAAACGTGTTTCTCGCATTAAATAGCTCGAAAAGAGCGATCCCGATGATTCTGCATACTTCTGACAGAAGTCTCACCAAGATTATGGTAGAAAATGCATATTTCTGCTTGAAACCCGACGAAATCCAAGATTTTGCCGGTTCTGCATATCAAACGCACTGTGGAGTGGCGAAAACCCCAGATAACGTGTTTCTCGCATTAAGTAGCTCGAAAAGAGCGATCTCGATGATTGCGCATACTTCTGACTGAAGTTTCACCAAGATTATTGCAGAAAATGCATATCTCAGCTTGAAACCCGACCGAAACAAAGTTATCTCCGGTTCTGCATGTCAAACGTACTGTGCAGTGGTGAATACACCAGAAAACGTGTTTCTCGCATTAAATAGCTCGACAAGAGCGATCTAGATGATTCTGCACACTTCTGACTGAAGTCTCACCAAGATTATCGTAGAAAATGCATATCTCAGCTTGAATCCCGACCGTACCCAAGATATCTCCGGTTCTGCATATCAAACGCACTGTGGAGTGGTGAAAACACCAGATAACGTGTTTCTCGCATTAAATAACTCGAAACGAGCGATCTAGATGATTCTGCATACTTCTGACAGAAGACTCACCAAGATTATCGCAGAAAATGCATATCTCAGCTTGAAACCCGACGAAATCCAAGATGTCGCCGGTTCTGCATATCAAACGCACTGTGGAGTGGTGAAAACACCAGATAACGTGTTTCTCGCATTAAAGAGCTCGAAAAGAGGTATCTCGATGATTCTGCATACTTCTGATAGAAGTCTCACCAAGATTATCGTAGAAAATGCATTTCTCAGCTTGATACCCTACGACAGCCAAGACGTCGCCGGTTCTGCATATCAAACGCACAGTGGAGTGGTGAAAACACCAGATAGCGTGTTTCTCGCATTAAATAGCTCGAAACGAACGATCTAGATGATTCGGCATACTTCTGACTGAAGTCTCACCAAGATTATCGCAGAAAATGCATATCTCAGCTTGATACCCGACGAAAGCCAAGATGTCGCCGGTTCTGCATATCAAACGCACTGTGGAGTGGTGAAAACACCAGATAACGTGTTTCTCGCATTAAATAACTCGAAACGAGCGATCTAGATGATTCTGCATACTTCTGACAGAAGACTCACCAAGATTATCGCAGAAAATGCATATCTCAGCTTGATACCCGACGAAAGCCAAGATGTCGCCGGTTCTGCATATCAAACGCACTGTGGAGTGGTGAAAACACCAGATAACGTGTTTCTCGCATTAAAGAGCTCGAAAAGAGGTATCTCGATGATTCTGCATACTTCTGATAGAAGTCTCACCAAGATTATCGTAGAAAATGCATATCTCAGCTTGATACCCGACGAAATCCAAGATGTCGCCGGTTCTGCATATCAAACGCACAGTGGAGTGGTGAAAACACCAGATAGCGTGTTTCTCGCATTAAATAGCTCGAAACGAACGATCTAGATGATTCGGCATACTTCTGACTGAAGTCTCACCAAGATTATCGCAGAAAATGCATATCTCAGCTTGATACCCGACGAAAGCCAAGATGTCGCCGGTTCTGCATATCAAACGCACTGTGGAGTGGTGAAAACACCAGAAAACGTGTTTCTCGCATTAAATAGCTCGAAAAGAGCGATCCCGATGATTCTGCATACTTCTGACAGAAGTCTCACCAAGATTATGGTAGAAAATGCATATTTCTGCTTGAAACCCGACGAAATCCAAGATTTTGCCGGTTCTGCATATCAAACGCACTGTGGAGTGGCGAAAACCCCAGATAACGTGTTTCTCGCATTAAGTAGCTCGAAAAGAGCGATCTCGATGATTGCGCATACTTCTGACTGAAGTTTCACCAAGATTATTGCAGAAAATGCATATCTCAGCTTGAAACCCGACCGAAACAAAGATATCTCCGGTTCTGCATGTCAAACGTACTGTGCAGTGGTGAATACACCAGAAAACGTGTTTCTCGCATTAAATAGCTCAACAAGAGCGATCTAGATGATTCTGCACACTTCTGACTGAAGTCTCACCAAGATTATCGTAGAAAATGCATATCTCAGCTTGAATCCCGACCGTACCCAAGATATCTCCGGTTCTGCATATCAAACGCACTGTGGAGTGGTGAAAACACCAGATAACGTGTTTCTCGCATTAAATAACTCGAAACGAGCGATCTAGATGATTCTGCATACTTCTGACAGAAGACTCACCAAGATTATCGCAGAAAATGCATATCTCAGCTTGAAACCCGACGAAATCCAAGATGTCGCCGGTTCTGCATATCAAACGCACTGTGGAGTGGTGAAAACACCAGATAACGTGTTTCTCGCATTAAAGAGCTCGAAAAGAGGTATCTCGATGATTCTGCATACTTCTGATAGAAGTCTCACCAAGATTATCGTAGAAAATGCATATCTCAGCTTGATACCCGACGAAATCCAAGATGTCGCCGGTTCTGCATATCAAACGCACAGTGGAGTGGTGAAAACACCAGATAGCGTGTTTCTCGCATTAAATAGCTCGAAACGAACGATCTAGATGATTCGGCATACTTCTGACTGAAGTCTCACCAAGATTATCGCAGAAAATGCATATCTCAGCTTGATACCCGACGAAAGCCAAGATGTCGCCGGTTCTGCATATCAAACGCACTGTGGAGTGGTGAAAACACCAGAAAACGTGTTTCTCGCATTAAATAGCTCGAAAAGAGCGATCCCGATGATTCTGCATACTTCTGACAGAAGTCTCACCAAGATTATGGTAGAAAATGCATATTTCTGCTTGAAACCCGACGAAATCCAAGATTTTGCCGGTTCTGCATATCAAACGCACTGTGGAGTGGCGAAAACCCCAGATAACGTGTTTCTCGCATTAAGTAGCTCGAAAAGAGCGATCTCGATGATTGCGCATACTTCTGACTGAAGTTTCACCAAGATTATTGCAGAAAATGCATATCTCAGCTTGAAACCCGACCGAAACAAAGATATCTCCGGTTCTGCATGTCAAACGTACTGTGCAGTGGTGAATACACCAGAAAACGTGTTTCTCGCATTAAATAGCTCAACAAGAGCGATCTAGATGATTCTGCACACTTCTGACTGAAGTCTCACCAAGATTATCGTAGAAAATGCATATCTCAGCTTGAATCCCGACCGTACCCAAGATATCTCCGGTTCTGCATATCAAACGCACTGTGGAGTGGTGAAAACACCAGATAACGTGTTTCTCGCATTAAATAACTCGAAACGAGCGATCTAGATGATTCTGCATACTTCTGACAGAAGACTCACCAAGATTATCGCAGAAAATGCATATCTCAGCTTGAAACCCGACGAAATCCAAGATGTCGCCGGTTCTGCATATCAAACGCACTGTGGAGTGGTGAAAACACCAGATAACGTGTTTCTCGCATTAAAGAGCTCGAAAAGAGGTATCTCGATGATTCTGCATACTTCTGATAGAAGTCTCACCAAGATTATCGTAGAAAATGCATTTCTCAGCTTGATACCCTACGACAGCCAAGATGTCGCCGGTTCTGCATATCAAACGCACAGTGGAGTGGTGAAAACACCAGATAGCGTGTTTCTCGCATTAAATAGCTCGAAACGAACGATCTAGATGATTCGGCATACTTCTGACTGAAGTCTCACCAAGATTATCGCAGAAAATGCATATCTCAGCTTGATACCCGACGAAAGCCAAGATGTCGCCGGTTCTGCATATCAAACGCACTGTGGAGTGGTGAAAACACCAGATAACGTGTTTCTCGCATTAAATAACTCGATACGAGCGTTCTAGATGATTCTGCATACTTCTGACAGAAGACTCACCAAGATTATCGCAGAAAATGCATATCTCAGCTTGATACCCGACGAAAGCCAAGATGTCGCCGGTTCTGCATATCAAACGCACTGTTGAGTGGTGAAAACACCAGATAACGTGTTTCTCGCATTAAAGAGCTCGAAAAGAGGTATCTCGATGATTCTGCATACTTCTGATAGAAGTCTCACCAAGATTATCGTAGAAAATGCATATCTCAGCTTGATACCCGACGAAATCCAAGATGTCGCCGGTTCTGCATATCAAACGCACAGTGGAGTGGTGAAAACACCAGATAGCGTGTTTCTCGCATTAAATATCTCGAAACGAACGATCTAGATGATTCGGCATACTTCTGACTGAAGTCTCACCAAGATTATCGCAGAAAATGCATATCTCAGCTTGATACCCGACGAAAGCCAAGATGTCGCCGGTTCTGCATATCAAACGCACTGTGGAGTGGTGAAAACACCAGAAAACGTGTTTCTCGCATTAAGCAGCTTGAAACGAGCGATCTAGAAGATTTGCATACATCTGACTGATGTCTCACCAAGATTATCGCAGATAATGCATATCTCAGCTTGAACCCCGACGAAAGCCAAGATGTCGCCGGTTCTGCATATCAAACGCACTGTGGAGTGGTGAAAACACCAGATAGCGTGTTTCTCGCATTAAATAGCTCGAAAAGAGGGATCTCGATGATTCTGCATACTTCTGACAGAAGACTCACCAAGATTATCACAGAAAATGCATATCTCAGCTGGAAACACCACGAAAATCAAGATATCGCCGGTTCTGCATATCAAACGCACTGTGGAATGTTGAAAACACCAGGAAACTTGTTTTTTTGCATTAAATAGCTCGACAAGGGCGATCTAGATGATTCTGCATACTTCTGACTGAAGTCTCACCAAGATTATCGCAGAAAATGCATATCTCAGCTTGAAACCCGACGAAAACCAAGTTATCGGCGGCTCTACATATCAAAGGCACTGTGGTGTGGTCAAAACACCAGAAAACTTGTTTTTTCGCATTAAATAGCTCGAAACGAGCGATCTAGATAATTCTGCATACTTCAGTCTAACGTCTCACCAAGATTATCGCAGAAAATGCATATCTCAGCTGGAAACCCCACGAAAACCAAGATATCGCCGGTTCTGCATATCAAACGCCCTGTGGAGCGCTGAAAACACCAGATAACGTGTTTCTGGCATTAAATAGCTCGAATAGAGCGATCTCGATGATTCTGCATACTTCTGACAGAAGACTCACCAAGATTATCGCAGAAAATGCATATCTCAGCTTGAAACCCGACGAAATCCAAGATGTCGCCGGTTCTGCATATCAAACGCACTGTGGAGTGGTGAAAACACCAGATAACGTGTTTCTCGCATTAAAGAGCTCGAAAAGAGGTATCTCGATGATTCTGCATACTTCTGATAGAAGTCTCACCAAGATTATCGTAGAAAATGCATTTCTCAGCTTGATACCCTACGACAGCCAAGATGTCGCCGGTTCTGCATATCAAACGCACAGTGGAGTGGTGAAAACACCAGATAGCGTGTTTCTCGCATTAAATAGCTCGAAACGAACGATCTAGATGATTCGGCATACTTCTGACTGAAGTCTCACCAAGATTATCGCAGAAAATGCATATCTCAGCTTGAACCCCGACGAAAGCCAAGATGTCGCCGGCTCTGCATATCAAACGCACTGTGGAGTGGTGAAAACACCAGATAACGTGTTTCTCACATTAAAGAGCTCGAAACGAGCGATCTAGATGATTCTGCATACTTCTGACTGAAGTCTCACCAAGATTATCGCAGAAAATGCATATCTCAGCTTGATACGAGACGATAGCCAAGATGTCGCCGGTTCTGCATATCAAACGCTCTGTGGAGTGGTGGAAACACCAGATAACGTGTTTCTCGTATTAAAGAGCTCGAAAAGAGGTATCTCGATGATTCTGCATACTTCTGATAAAAGTCTCAACAAGATTATCGTAGAAAATGCATATCTCAGCTTGATACCCGACGAAAGCCAAGATGTCGCCGGTTCTGCATATCAAACGCACTGTGGAGTGGTGAAAACACCAGATAACGTGTTTCTCGCATTAAATAGCCCGAAAAGAGGGATCTCGATGATTCTGCATACTTCTGACAGAAGTCTCATCAAGATTATCGTAAAAAATGCATATCTCAGCTTGAAACCCCACGAAAACCAAGATATCGCTGGTTCTGCATATCAAACGCACTGCGGAGTGGGGAAAACACCAGGAAACGTGTTTCTCGCATTAAATAGGTCGAAAAGAGCGATCTCGATGTTTCTGCATACTTCGGACAGAGGTCTCACCAAGATTATCGCGGAAAATGCATATCTCACCATGAAACCTCACGAAAATCAAGATGACGCCGGTTCTGCATATCAAACGCACTGTGGAGTGGTGAAAACACCAGATAACGTGTTTCTCGCATTAAATAGGTCGAGACGAGCGATCTCGATGATTCTGCATACATCTGACTGATGTCTCACCAAGATTATCGCAGAAAATGCATATCTCAGCTTGAACCCCGACGAAAGCCAAGATGTCGCCGGTTCTGCATATCAAACGCACTGTGGAGTGGTGAAAACAGCAGATAACGTGTTTCTCGCATTAAATAGCTCGAAAAGAGGGATCTCGATGATTCTGCATACTTCTGACAGAAGAATCACCAAGATTATCGCAGAAAATGCATATCTCAGCTGGAAACACCACGAAAATCAAGATATCGCCGGTTCTGCATATCAAACGCACTGTGGAATGTTGAAAACACCAGGAAACTTGTTTTTTTGCATTGAATAGCTCGACAAGGGCGATCTAGATGATTCTGCATACTTCTGACTGAAGTCTCACCAAGATTATCGCAGAAAATGCATATCTCAGCTTGAAACCCGACGAAAACCAAGTTATCGGCGGCTCTACATATCAAAGGCACTGTGGTGTTGTCAAAACACCAGAAAACTTGTTTTTTCGCATTAAATAGCTCGAAACGAGCGATCAAGATAATTCTGCATACTTCTGACTAAAGTCTCACCAAGATTATCGCAGAAAATGCATATCTCAGCTGGAAACCCCACGAAAACCAAGATATCGCCGGTTCTGCATATCAAACGCCCTGTGGAGTGATGAAAACACCAGATAACGTGTTTCTCGCATTAAATGGCTCGAATAGAGCGATCTCGATGATTCTGCATACTTCTGACAGAAGACTCACCAAGATTATCGCAGAAAATGCATATCTCAGCTTGAAACCCGACCGAAACCAGGATATCTTCGGTTCTGCATGTCAAACGTACTGTGGAGTGGTGAAAACACCAGAAAACGTGTTTCTCGCATTAATCAGCTTGAAACGAGCGATCTAGATGATTCTGCATACATCTGACTGATGTCTCACCAAGATTATCACAGAAAATGCATATCTCAGCTTGAACCCCGACGAAAGCCAAGATGTCGCCGGTTCTGCATATCAAACGCACTGTGGAGTGGTGAAAACACCAGATAACGTGTTTCTCGCATTAAAGAGCTCGAAACGAGCGATCTAGATGATTCAGCATACTTCTGACTGAAGTCTCACCAAGATTATCGCAGAAAATGCATATCTCAGCTTGATACGAGACGATAGCCAAGATGTCGCCGGTTCTGCATATCAAACGCTCTGTGGAGTGGTGAAAACACCAGATAACGTGTTTCTCGTATTAAAGAGCTCGAAAAGAGGTATCTCGATGATTCTGCATACTTCTGATAAAAGTCTCACCAAGATTATCGTAGAAAATGCATATCTCAGCTTGATACACGCCGAAAGCCAAGATGTCGCCGGTTCTGCATATCAAACGCACTGTGGAGTGGTGAAAACACCAGATAACGTGTTTCTCGCATTAAATAGCCCGAAAAGGGGGATCTCGATGATTCTGCATACTTCTGACAGAAGTCTCATCAAGATTATCGTAAAAAATGCATATCTCAGCTTGAAACCCCACGAAAACCAAGATAACGCTGGTTCTGCATATCAAACGCACTGCGGAGTGGGGAAAACACCAGGAAACGTGTTTCTCGCATTAAATAGGTCGAAAAGAGCGATCTCGATGTTTCTGCATACTTCGGACAGAGGTCTCACCAAGATTATAGCGGAAAATGCATATCTCAGCTTGAAACCCCACGAAAACCAAGATATCTCCGGTTCTGCACATCCAACGAACTGTCGTGTGGTGAAAACCCCAGAAAACGTGTTTCTCGCATTAAATAGCTCGAAACGAGCGATCTCGATGATTAAGCATACTTCGGACGGAAGTCTCACCAAGATTATCGCAGAAATTGCATATCTCAGCTTGAATCCCCACGAAAACCAAGATATCGCTGGTTCTGCATATCAAACGCACTGTGGAGTGGTGAAAACACCAGATAACGTGTTTCTCGCATTAAATAGGTTGAAACGAGCGATCTCGATGAGTAAGCATACTTTGGACAGAAGTCTCATCAAGATAATCGTAAAAAATGCATATCTCAGCTTGAAACCCCACGAAAACCCAGATATTGCTGGTTCTGCATATCAAACGCACTGTGCAGTGGTGAAAACAACCAGATAACGTGTTTCTCGCATTAAATAGCTCGACAAGAGCGATTCCGATGATTCTGCATACTTCTGACAGAAGTCTCACCAAGATTATCGCAGAAAATGCATATCTCAGCTTGATACACGCCGAAAGCCAAGATGTCGCCGGTTCTGCATATCAAACGCACTGTGGAGTGGTGAAAACACCAGATAACGTGTTTCTCGCATTAAAGAGCTCGAAACGAGCGATCTAGATGATTCTGCATACTTCTGACTAGAGTCTCACCAAGATTATCGCAGAAAATGCATATCTCAGCTTGATACGAGACGATAGCCAAGATGTCGCCGGTTCTGCATATCAAACGCACTGTGGAATGTTGAAAACACCAGGAAACTTGTTTTTTTGCATTAACTAGCTCGACAAGAGCGATCTAGATGATTCTGCATACTTCTGACTTAAGTCTCACCAAGATTATCGCAGAAAATGCATATCTCAGCTTGATACACGCCGAAAGCCAAGATGTCGCCGGTTCTGCATATCAAACGCACTGTGGTGTGGTGAAAACACCAGATAACGTGTTTCTCGCATTAAATAGCCCGAAAAGGGGGATCTAGATGATTCTGCATACTTCTGACTGAAGTCTCACCAAGATTATCGCAAAAATGCATATCTCAGCTGGAAACACCACGAAAATCAAGATATCGCCGGTTCTGCATATCAAACGCACTGTGGAGTGGTTAAAATACCAGAAAACTTGTTTTTTCGCATTAAATAGCTCGAAACGAGCGATCTAGATGATTCTGCATACATCTGGCTGATGTCTCACCAAGATTATCGCAGAAAATGCATATCTCAGCTTGAAACCCGACCGAAACCAGGATATCTTCGGTTCTGCATGTCAATCGTACTGTGGAGTGGTGAAAACACCAGAAAACGCGTTTCTCCCTTTAAAGAGCTCGAAACGAGCGATCTCGATGTTTCTGCATACTTCGGACAGAGGTCTCACCAAGATTATCGCAAAAATGCATATCTCAGCTGGAAACACCACGATAATCAAGATATCGCCGGTTCTGCATATCAAACGCACTGTGGAATGTTGAAAACACCAGGAAACTTGTTTTTTTGCATTAACTAGCTCGACAAGAGCGATCTAGATGATTCTGCATACTTCTGACTGAAGTCTCACCAAGATTATCGCAGAAAATGCATATCTCAGCTGGAAACACCACGAAAACCAAGATATCCCCGGTTCTGCATATCAAACGCACTGTGGAGTGGTGAAAACACCAGATAACGTGTTTCTCGCATTAAATAGGTCGAAACGAGCGATCTCGATGATTAAGCATACTTTGGACAGAAGTCTCATCAAGATTATCGTAAAAAATGCATATCTCAGCTTGAAACCCCACGAAAACCCAGATATTGCTGGTTCTGCATATCAAACGCACTGAGCAGTGGTGAAAACAACCAGATAACGTGTTTCTCGCATTAAATAGCTCGACAAGAGCGATTCCTAAGATTCTGCATACTTCTGACAGAAGTCTCACCAAGATTATCGTAGAAAATGCATATCTCAGCTTGAAACCCGACGAAATCCAAGATTTTGCCGGTTCTGCATATCAAACGCACTGTGGAGTGGTGAAAACACCAGATAACGTGTTTCCCGCATTAAATAGCTCGAAACGAGCGATCTAGATGATTCTGCATACTTCTGACTGAGGTCTCAACAACATTATCGCAGAAAATGCATATCTCAGCTAGAAACCCCACGAAAATCAAGATTTCGCCGGTTCTGCATATCAAACGCACTGTGGAATGTTGAAAACACCAGAAAACTTGTTTTTTCGCATTAAAGAGCTCGAAAAGAGGTATCTCGATGATTCTGCATACTTCTGATAAAAGTCTCACCAAGATTATCGTAGAAAATGCATATCTCAGCTTGATACCCGACGAAAGCCAAGATGTCGCCGGTTCTGCATATCAAACGCACTGCGGAGTGGGGAAAACACCAGGAAACGTGTTTCTCGCATTAAATAGGTCGAAAAGAGCGATCTCGATGTTTCTGCATACTTCGGACAGAGGTCTCACCAAGATTATCGCGGAAAATGCATATCTCAGCTTGAAACCCCACGAAAACCAAGATATCTCCGGTTCTGCATATCAAACGCACTGTGGAGTGGTGAAAACACCAGATAACGTGTTTCTCGCATTAAATAGGTCGAAACGAGCGATCTCGATGATTAAGCATACTTTGGACAGAAGTCTCATCAAGATTATCGTAAAAAATGCATATCTCAGCTTGAAACCCCACGAAAACCCAGATATTGCTGGTTCTGCATATCAAACGCACTGTGCAGTGGTGAAAACAACCAGATAACGTGTTTCTCGCATTAAATAGCTCGACAAGAGCGATTCCGATGATTCTGCATACTTCTGACAGAAGTCTCACCAAGATTGTCGTAGAAAATGCATATCTCAGCTTGAAACCCGACGAAATCCAAGATTTTGCCGGGTCTGCATATCAAACGCACTGTGGAGTGGTGAAAACACCAGATAACGTGTTTCCCGCATTAAATAGCTCGAAAAGAGCGATCTCGATGATTCTGCATACTTCTGACAGAAGACTCACAAAGATTATCGCAGAAAATCCATATCTCAGCTTGATACCCGACCGAAACCAGGATATCTTCGGTTCTGCATGTCAAACGTACTGTGGAGTGGTGAAAACACCAGAAAACGTGTTTCTCGCATTAAGCAGCTTGAAACGAGCGATCTAGATGATTCTGCGTACATCTGACTGATGTCTCACCAAGATTATCGCAGATAATGCATATCTCAGCTTGAACCCCGACGAAACCCAAGATGTCGCCGGTTCTGCATATCAAACGCACTGTGGAGTGGTGAAAACACCAGATAACGTGTTTCTCGCATTAAATAGCTCGAAAAGAGGGATCTCGATGATTCTGCATACTTCTGACAGAAGACTCACCAAGATTATCGCAGAAAATGCATATCTCAGCTGGAAACACCACGAAAATCAAGATATCGCCGGTTCTGCATATCAAACGCACTGTGGAATGTTGAAAACACCAGGAAACTTGTTTTTTTGCATTAACTAGCTCGACAAGAGCGATCTAGATGCTTCTGCATACTTCTGACTAAAGTCTCACCAAGATTATCGCAGAAAATGCATATCTCAGCTGGAAACCCCACGAAAACCAAGATATCGCCGGTTCTGCATATCAAACGCCCTGTGGAATGATGAAAACACCAGATAACGTGTTTCTCGCATTAAATGGCTCGAATAGAGCGATCTCGATGATTCTGTATACTTCTGACAGAAGACTCACCAAGATTATCGCAGAAAATGCATATTTTAGCTGGAAACCCCACGAAAACCAAGATATGTACAGTTCTGCATATCAAACGCACTGTGGAGTGGTGAAAACACCGGATAAGGTTTTTCTCGCATTAACTAGCTCGAAAAGTGCGATCTCGATGTTTCAGCATACTTCGGACAGATGTTTCACCAAGCTTATCGTAGAAAAAGCATATCTGAACTTGAAACCCGACGCAAACCAAAATATCTGCGGTTCTGCATATCCAACGCACTGTGGAGTGGTGAAAACACCAGATAACGTGTTTCTCGCATTAAATAGCTCGAAACGAGCGATCTCGATGATTCTGTATACTTCGGACAGAAGTCTCACCAGGATTATCGTAGAAAATGCATATCTCAACTTGAAACCCGACCGAAACCAAGATATCTCCGGTTCTGCATGTCAAACGTACTGTGGAGTGGTGAAAACACCAGAAAACGTGTTTCGTGCATTAAGTAGCTCGAAAAGAGCGATCTAGATGATTCTGCATACTTCTGACAAAAGACCCACCAAGATTATCGCAGAAAATGCATATCTCAGCTGGAAACACCACGAAAATCAAGATATCGCCTGTTCTGCATATCAAACGCACTGTGGAGTGGTGAAAACAACCAGAGAACGTGTTTCTCGCATTAAATAGCTCGAAAAGAGCGATCTCGGTGAGTCAGCATACTTCGGACAGAAGTCTCACCAAGATTATCGCAGGAAATGCATATCTCAGCTTGAAACCCCACGAAAACCAAGATATCTCCGGTTCTGCATGTCAAACGTACAGTGGAGTGGTGAAAACACCAGATAACGTGTTTCTCGCATTAAATAGCTCGAAACGAGCGATCTCGATGATTCTGCATACTTCGGACAGAAGTCTCAACAAGATTATCGCAGAAAATGCATATCTCAGCTTGAAACCCCACGAAAACCAAGATATGTACTGTTCTGCATATCAAACGCACTGTGGAGTGGTGAAAACACCGGATAAGGTTTTTCTCGCATTAACTAGCTCGAAAAGTGCGATCTCGATGTTTCAGCATACTTCGGACAGATGTTTCACCAAGCTTATCGTAGAAAATGCATATCTGAACTTGAAACCCGACGGAAACCAAAATATCTGCGGTTCTGCATATCCAACGCACTGTGGAGTGGTGAAAACACCAGATAACGTGTTTCTCGCATTAAGTAGCTCGAAACGAGCGTTCCCGATGATTCTGCATACTTCTGACAGAAGTCTCACCAGGATTATCGTAGAAAATGCATATCTCAGTTTGAAACCCGACCGAAACCAAGATATCTCCGGTTCTGCATGTTAAACGTACTGTGGAGTGGTGAAAACACCAGAATACGTGTTTCGTGCATTAAGTAGCTCGAAAAGAGCGATCTAGATGATTCTGCATACTTCTGACTGAAGTCTCACCAATATTATCGCAGAAAATGCATATCTCAGCTCGAAACCTCACGAAAATCAAGATGTTGCCGGTTCTGCATATCAAACGCACTGTAGAGTGGTGAAAACAACCAGAGAACGTGTTTCTCGCATTAAATAGCTCGATTAGAGCGATCTCGATGATTCTGCATACTTCGGACAGAAGTCTCACCAAGATTATCGTAAAAAATGCATATCTCAGCTTGAAACCCCACGAAAACCAAGATATCGTTGGTTCTGCATATCAAACGCACTGTGGAGTGCTGAAAACACCAGATAACGTGTTTGTCGCAATAAGTAGCTCGAAAAGAGCGTTCTTGAAGTTCCTGCATACTTCTGACAGAAGTCTAACCAAGATGATCGTAGAAAATGCATATCTCAGCTTGAAACCCGACGAAAACCGAGTTATCTCCGGTTCTGCCCATCAAACGTACCGTGGAGTGGTGAAAACACCGGAAAACGGGTTTCGCGCATTAAGTAGCTCGAAAAGAGCGATCTCGATGATTCAGCATACTTCGGACAGAAGTCTCACCAAGATTATCGCAGAAAATGCATATCTCAGCTTGAAACCCCACGAAAACCAAGATATCGTTGGTTCTGCATATCAAACGCACTGTGGAGTGCTGAAAACACCAGATAACGTGTTTGTCGCAATAAGTAGCTCGAAAAGAGCGTTCTCGAAGTTCCTGCATACTTCTGACAGAAGTCTAACCAAGATGATCGTAGAAAATGCATATCTCAGCTTGAAACCCGACGAAAACCGAGTTATCTCCGGTTCTGCCCATCAAACGTACCGTGGAGTGGTGAAAACACCGGAAAACGGGTTTCGCGCATTAAGTAGCTCGAAAAGAGCGATCTCGATGATTCAGCATACTTCGGACAGAAGTCTCACCAAGATTATCGCAGAAAATGCATATCTCAGCTTGAAACCCCACGAAAACCAAGATATCGCCGGTTCTGCATATCAAACGCACTGTGGAGTGGTGAAAACAACCAGAGAACGTGTTTCTCGCATTAGATAGCTCGAAAAGAGCGATCTCGATGATTCAGCATACTTCGGACAGAAGTCTCACCAAGATTATCGCAGGAAATGCATATCTCAGCTTGAAACCCCACGAAAACCAAGATATCTCCGGTTCTGTATATCCAACGAACTGTGGAGTGGTGAAAACCCCAGAAAACCTGTGTCTCGCATTAAATAGCTCGAAAAGAGCGCTCTCGACGTTTCTGCATACTTCGGACAGATGTTTCACCAAGATTATCGCAGAAAATGCATATCTCAGCTGGAAACCCCACGAAAACCAAGATATCATCGGTTCTGCATATCAAACGCCCTGTGGAGTGCTGAAAACACCAGATAACGAGTTTCTGGCATTAAATAGCTCGAATAGAGCGATCTCGATGATTCTGCATACTTCTGACAGAAGACTCACCAAGATTATCGCAGAAAATGCATATTTTAGCTGGAAACCCCACGAAAACCAAGTTATCGGCGGCACTACATATCAAACGCACTGTGGAATGGTCAAAACACAAAAAAACTTGTTTTTTCGCATTAAATAGCTCGAAACGAGCGATCTAGATGATTCTGCATACTTCTGACTGAAGTCTCACCAAGATTATCGCAGAAAATGCATATCTCAGCTTGATACGAGACGATAGCCAAGATGTCGCCGGTTCTGCATATCAAACGCTCTGTGGAGTGGTGAAAACACCAGATAACGTGTTTCTCGCATTAAATAGCTCGAAAAGAGCGATCTCGATGATTCTGCATACTTCTGACAGAAGACTCACCAAGATTATCGCAGAAAATGCATATCTCAGCTGGAAACACCACGAAAACCAAGTTATCGGCGGCTCTACATATCAAACGCACTGTGGAGTGGTTAAAATACCAGAAAACTTGTTTTTTCGCATTAAATAGCTCGAAACGAGCGATCTAGATGATTCTGCATACATCTGGCTGATGTCTCACCAAGATTATCGCAGAAAATGCATATCTCAGCTTGAAACCCGACCGAAACCAGGATATCTTCGGTTCTGCATGTCAATCGTTCTGTGGAGTGGTGAAAACACCAGAAAACGTGTTTCTCCCATTAAAGAGCTCGAAACGAGCGATCTCGATGTTTCTGCATACTTCGGACAGAGGTCTCACCAAGATTATCGCAAAAATGCATATCTCAGCTGGAAACACCACGATAATCAAGATATCGCCGGTTCTGCATATCAATCGCACTGTGGAATGTTGAAAACACCAGGAAACTTGTTTTTTTGCATTAACTAGCTCGACAAGAGCGATCTAGATGATTCTGCATACTTCTGACTGAAGTCTCACCAAGATTATCGCAGAAAATGCATATCTCAGCTTGAAACCCGACCGAAACCAGGATATCTTCGGTTCTGCATGTCAAACGTACTGTGGAGTGGTGAAAACACCAGAAAACGTGTTTCTCGCATTAATCAGCTTGAAACGAGCGATCTAGATGATTGTGCATACATCTGACTGATGTCTCACCAAGATTATCGCAGAAAATGCATATCTCAGCTTGAACCCCGACGAAAGCCAAGATGTCGCCGGTTCTGCATATCAAACGCACTGTGGAGTGGTGAAAACACCAGATAACGTGTTTCTCGCATTAAAGAGCTCGAAACGAGCGATCTAGATGATTCTGCATACTTCTGACTGAAGTCTCACCAAGATTATCGCAGAAAATGCATATCTCAGCTTGATACGAGACGATAGCCAAGATGTCGCCGGTTCTGCATATCAAACGCTCTGTGGAGTGGTGAAAACACCAGATAACGTGTTTCTCGTATTAAAGAGCTCGAAAAGAGGTATCTCGATGATTCTGCATACTTCTGATAAAAGTCTCACCAAGATTATCGTAGAAAATGCATATCTCAGCTTGATACCCGACGAAAGCCAAGATGTCGCCGGTTCTGCATATCAAACGCACTGTGGAGTGGTGAAAACACCAGATAACGTGTTTCTCGCATTAAATAGCCCGAAACGAGGGATCTCGATGATTCTGCATACTTCTGACAGAAGTCTCATCAAGATTATCGTAAAAAATGCATATCTCAGCTTGAAACCCCACGAAAACCAAGATATCGCTGGTTCTGCATATCAAACGCACTGCGGAGTGGGGAAAACACCAGGAAACGTGTTTCTCGCATTAAATAGGTCGAAAAGAGCGATCTCGATGTTTCTGCATACTTCGGACAGAGGTCTCACCAAGATTATCGCGGAAAATGCATTTCTCAGCTTGAAACTCGACGAAATCCAAGATTTTGCCGGTTCTGCATATCAAACGCACTGTGGAGTGGTGAAAACACCAGATAACGTGTTTCCCGCATTAAATAGCTCGAAAAGAGCTATCTCGATGATTCTGCATACTTCTGACAGAAGACTCACAAAGATTATCGCAGAAAATGCATATCTCAGCTGGAAACACCACGAAAACAAAGATATCTCCGGTTCTGCATATCAAACGCACTGTGGAGTGGTGAAAACACCAGAAAACGTGTTTCGTGCATTAAGTAGCTCGAAAAGAGCGATCTAGATGATTCTGCATACATCTGACTGATGTCTCACCAAGATTATCGCAGAAAATGCATATCTCAGCTTGAACCCCGACGAAAGCCAAGATGTCGCCGGTTCTGCATATCAAACGCTCTGTGGAGTGGTGAAAACACCAGATAACGTGTTTCTCGCATTAAAGAGCTCGAAACGAGCGATCTAGATGATTCTGCATACTTCTGACTGAAGTCTCACCAAGATTATCGCAGAAAATGCATATCTCAGCTGGAAACACCACGAAAACAAAGATATCTCCGGTTCTGCATATCAAACGCACTGTGGAGTGGTGAAAACACCAGAAAACGTGTTTCGTGCATTAAGTAGCTCGAAAAGAGCGATCTAGATGATTCTGCATACATCTGACTGATGTCTCACCAAGATTATCGCAGAAAATGCATATCTCAGCTTGAACCCCGACCGAAACCAGGATATCTTCGGTTCTGCATGTCAAACGTACTGTGGAGTGGTGAAAACACCAGAAAACTTGTTTTTTCGCATTAAATAGCTCGAAACGAGCGATCTAGATGATTCTGCATACTTCTGACTGAAGTCTCAACAACATTATCGCAGAAAATGCATATCTCAGCTAGAAACCCCACGAAAATCAAGATTTCGCCGATTCTGCATATCAAACGCACTGTGGAATGTTGAAAACACCAGAAAACTTGTTTTTTCGCATTAAATAGCTCGAAACGAGAGATCTAGATGATTCTGCATACTTCTGACTGAAGTCTCACCAAGATTATCGCAGAAAATGCATATCTCAGCTTGAAACCCGACCGAAACCAGGATATCTTCGGTTCTGCATGTCAAACGTACTGTGGAGTGGTGATAACACACAAGAAATGTGTTTCTCGCATTAATCAGCTTGAAACGAGCGATCTAGATGATTGTGCATACATCTGACTGATGTCTCACCAAGATTATCGCAGAAAATGCATATCTCAGCTTGAACCCCGACGAAAGCCAAGATGTCGCCGGTTCTGCATATCAAACGCTCTGTGGAGTGGTGAAAACACCAGATAACGTGTTTCTCGCATTAAAGAGCTCGAAACGAGCGATCTAGATGATTCTGCATACTTCTGACTGAAGTCTCACCAAGATTATCGCAGAAAATGCATATCTCAGCTGGAAACACCACTAAAACAAAGATATCTCCGGTTCTGCATATCAAACGCACTGTGGAGTGGTGAAAACACCAGAAAACGTGTTTCGTGCATTAAGTAGCTCGAAAAGAGCGATCTAGATGATTCTGCATACTTCTGACAAAAGACCCACCAAGATTATCGCAGAAAATGCATATCTCAGCTGGAAACACCACGAAAATCAAGATATCGCCTGTTCTGCATATCAAACGCACTGTGGAGTGGTGAAAACAAGCAGAGAACGTGTTTCTCGCATTAAATAGCTCGAAAAGAGCGATCTCGGTGAGTCAGCATACTTCGGACAGTAGTCTCACCAAGATTATCGAAGGAAATGCATATCTCAGCTTGAAACCCCACGAAAACCAAGATATCTCCGGTTCTGCATGTCAAACGTACAGTGGAGTGGTGAAAACACCAGATAACGTGTTTCTCGCATTAAATAGCTCGAAACGAGCGATCTCGATGATTCTGCATACTTCGGACAGAAGTCTCAACAAGATTATCGCAGAAAATGCATATCTCAGCTTGAAACCCCACGAAAACCAAGATATGTACTGTTCTGCATATCAAACGCACTGTGGAGTGGTGAAAACACCGGATAAGGTTTTTCTCGCATTAACTAGCTCGAAAAGTGCGATCTCGATGTTTCTGCATACTTCTGACAGAAGTCTCACCAGGATTATCGTAGAAAATGCATATCTCAGTTTGAAACCCGACCGAAACCAAGATATCTCCGGTTCTGCATGTTAAACGTACTGTGGAGTGGTGAAAACACCAGAATACGTGTTTCGTGCATTAAGTAGCTCGAAAAGAGCGATCTAGATGATTCTGCATACTTCTGACTGAAGTCTCACCAATATTATCGCAGAAAATGCATATCTCAGCTCGAAACCTCACGAAAATCAAGATGTTGCCGGTTCTGCATGTCAAACGTACAGTGGAGTGGTGAAAACACCAGATAACGTGTTTCTCGCATTAAATAGCTCGAAACGAGCGATCTCGATGATTCTGCATACTTCGGACAGAAGTCTCACCAGGATTATCGTAGAAAATGCATATCTCAACTTGAAACCCGACCGAAACCAAGATATCTCCGGTTCTGCATGTCAAACGTACTGTGGAGTGGTGAAAACACCAGAAAACGTGTTTCGTGCATTAAGTAGCTCGAAAAGAGCGATCTAGATGATTCTGCATACTTCTGACAAAAGACCCACCAAGATTATCGCAGAAAATGCATATCTCAGCTGGAAACACCACGAAAATCAAGATATCGCCTGTTCTGCATATCAAACGCACTGTGGAGTGGTGAAAACAACCAGAGAACGTGTTTCTCGCATTAAATAGCTCGAAAAGAGCGATCTCGGTGAGTCAGCATACTTCGGACAGAAGTCTCACCAAGATTATCGCAGGAAATGCATATCTCAGCTTGAAACCCCACGAAAACCAAGATATCTCCGGTTCTGCATGTCAAACGTACAGTGGAGTGGTGAAAACACCAGATAACGTGTTTCTCGCATTAAATAGCTCGAAACGAGCGATCTCGATGATTCTGCATACTTCGGACAGAAGTCTCAACAAGATTATCGCAGAAAATGCATATCTCAGCTTGAAACCCCACGAAAACCAAGATATGTACTGTTCTGCATATCAAACGCACTGTGGAGTGGTGAAAACACCGGATAAGGTTTTTCTCGCATTAACTAGCTCGAAAAGTGCGATCTCGATGTTTCAGCATACTTCGGACAGATGTTTCACCAAGCTTATCGTAGAAAATGCATATCTGAACTTGAAACCCGACGGAAACCAAAATATCTGCGGTTCTGCATATCCAACGCACTGTGGAGTGGTGAAAACACCAGATAACGTGTTTCTCGCATTAAGTAGCTCGAAACGAGCGTTCCCGATGATTCTGCATACTTCTGACAGAAGTCTCACCAGGATTATCGTAGAAAATGCATATCTCAGTTTGAAACCCGACCGAAACCAAGATATCTCCGGTTCTGCATGTTAAACGTACTGTGGAGTGGTGAAAACACCAGAATACGTGTTTCGTGCATTAAGTAGCTCGAAAAGAGCGATCTAGATGATTCTGCATACTTCTGACTGAAGTCTCACCAATATTATCGCAGAAAATGCATATCTCAGCTCGAAACCTCACGAAAATCAAGATGTTGCCGGTTCTGCATATCAAACGCACTGTAGAGTGGTGAAAACAACCAGAGAACGTGTTTCTCGCATTAAATAGCTCGATTAGAGCGATCTCGATGATTCTGCATACTTCGGACAGAAGTCTCACCAAGATTATCGTAAAAAATGCATATCTCAGCTTGAAACCCCACGAAAATCAAGATATCGCTGGTTCTGCATATCAAACGCACTGTGGAGTGCTGAAAACACCAGATAACGTGTTTGTCGCAATAAGTAGCTCGAAAAGAGCGTTCTCGAAGTTCCTGCATACTTCTGACAGAAGTCTAACCAAGATGATCGTAGAAAATGCATATCTCAGCTTGAAACCCGACGAAAACCGAGTTATCTCCGGTTCTGCCCATCAAACGTACCGTGGAGTGGTGAAAACACCGGAAAACGGGTTTCGCGCATTAAATAGCTCGAAAAGAGCGAACACGAAGATTCTGCATACTTCTGACAGAAGTCTCACCAGGATTATCGTAGAAAATGCATATCTCAGCTTGAAACCCGACCGAAACCAAGATATCTCCGGTTCTGCATGTCAAACGTACTGTGGAGTGGTGAAAACACCAGAAAACGTGTTTCGTGCATTAAGTAGCTCGAAAAGAGCGATCACGAAGATTCTGCATACTTCTGACAGAAGTCTCACCAGGATTATCGTAGAAAATGCATATCTCAGCTTGAAACCCGACCGAAACCAAGATATCTCCGGTTCTGCATGTCAAACGTACCGTGGAGTGGTGAATACACCAGAAAACGTGTTTCGCGCATTAAGTAGCTCGAAAAGAGCGATCTCGATGATTCAGCATACTTCGGACAGAAGTCTCACCAAGATTATCGCAGAAAATTCATATCTCAGCTTGAAACCCCACGAAAACCAAGATATCGCCGGTTCTGCATATCAAACGCACTGTGGAGTGGTGAAAACACCAGATAACGTGTTTCTCGCATTAAATAGATCGAATGGAGCGATCTCGATGTTTCAGCATACTTCGGACAGAAGTCTCACCAAGATTATCGCAGAAAATGCATATCTCAGCTTGAAACCCGACGAAAACCGAGTTATCTCTGGTTCTGCACATCAAACGTACCGTGGAGTGGTGAAAACACCAGAAAACGTGTTTCGCGCATTAAGTAGCTCGAAAAGAGCGATCTAGATGATTCTGCATACTTCTGACAAAAGACCCACCAAGATTATCGCAGAAAATGCATATCTCAGCTGGAAACCTCACGAAAATCAAGATGTTGCCGGTTCTGCATATCAAACGCACTGTGGAGTGGTGAAAACAACCAGAGAACGTGTTTCTCGCATCAAATAGCTCGAAAAGAGCGATCTCGATGATTCAGCATACTTCGGACAGAAGTCTCACCAAGATTATCGCAGGAAATGCATATCTCAGCTTGAAACCCCACGAAAACCAAGATATCTCCGGTTCTGCATATCCAACGAACTGTGGAGTGGTGAAAACCCCAGAAAACCTGTGTCTCGCATTAAATAGCTCGAAAAGAGCGCTCTCGACGTTTCTGCATACTTCGGACAGATGTTTCACCAAGATTATCGCAGAAAATGCATATCTCAGCTGGAAACCCCACGAAAACCAAGATATCATCGGTTCTGCATATCAAACGCCCTGTGGAGTGCTGAAAACACCAGATAACGTGTTTCTGGCATTAAATAGCTCGAATAGAGCGATCTCGATGATTCTGCATACTTCTGACAGAAGACTCACCAAGATTATCGCAGAAAATGCATATTTTAGCTGGAAACCCCACGAAAACCAAGTTATCGGCGGCACTACATATCAAACGCACTGTGGAATGGTCAAAACACAAAAAAACTTGTTTTTTCGCATAAAATAGCTCGAAACGAGCGATCTAGATGATTCTGCATACTTCTGACTAAAGTCTCACCAATATTATCGCAGAAAATGCATATCTCAGCTGGAAACCCCACGAAAACCAAGATATCGCCGGTTCTGCATATCAAACGCCCTGTGGAGTGATGAAAACACCAGATAACGTGTTTCTCGCATTAAATGGCTCGAATAGAGCGCTCTCGATGATTCTGCATACTTCTGACAGAAGACTCACCAAGATTATCGCAGAAAATGCATATTTTAGCTGGAAACCCCACGAAAACCAAGTTATCGGCGGCTCTACATATCAAACGCACTGTGGAGTGGTTAAAACACCAGAAAACTTGTTTTTTCGCATTAAATAGCTCGAAACGAGCGATCTAGATGATTCTGCATACTTCTGACTGAAGTCTCAACAAGATTATCGCAGAAAATGCATATCTCAGCTTGATACGAGACGATAGCCAAGATGTCGCCGGTTCTGCATATCAAACGCTCTGTGGAGTGGTGAAAACACCAGATAACGTGTTTCTCGCATTAAATAGGTCGAAACGAGCGATCTCGATGATTAAGCATACTTTGGACAGAAGTCTCATCAAGATTATCGTAAAAAAAGCATATCTCAGCTTGAAACCCCACGAAAACCCAGATATTGCTGGTTCTGCATATCAAACGCACTGTGCAGTGGTGAAAACAACCAGATAACGTGTTTCTCGCATTAAATAGCTCGACAAGAGCGATTCGGATGATTCTGCATACTTCTGACAGAAGTCTCACCAAGATTATCGTAGAAAATGCATATCTCAACTTGAAACCCGACGAAATCCAAGATTTTGCCGGTTCTGCATATCAAACGCACTGTGGAGTGGTGAAAACACCAGATAACGTGTTTCCCGCATTAAATAGCTCGAAAAGAGCGATCTCGATGATTCTGCATACTTCTGACAGAAGACTCACCAAGATTATCGCAGAAAATGCATATCTCAGCTGGAAACACCACGAAAACCAAGTTATCGGCGGCTCTACATATCAAACGCACTGTGGAGTGGTTAAAATACCAGAAAACTTGTTTTTTCGCATTAAATAGCTCGAAACGAGCGATCTAGATGATTCTGCATACATCTGGCTGATGTCTCACCAAGATTATCGCAGAAAATGCATATCTCAGCTTGAAACCCGACCGAAACCAGGATATCTTCGGTTCTGCATGTCAATCGTACTGTGGAGTGGTGAAAACACCAGAAAACGTGTTTCTCCCATTAAAGAGCTCTAAACGAGCGATCTCGATGTTTCTGCATACTTCGGACAGAGGTCTCACCAAGATTATCGCAAAAATGCATATCTCAGCTGGAAACACCACGATAATCAAGATATCGCCGGTTCTGCATATCAAACGCACTGTGGAATGTTGAAAACACCAGGAAACTTGTTTTTTTGCATTAACTAGCTCGACAAGAGCGATCTAGATGATTCTGCATACTTCTGACTGAAGTCTCACCAAGATTATCGCAGAAAATGCATATCTCAGCTTGAAACCCGACCGAAACCAGGATATCTTCGGTTCTGCATGTCAAACGTACTGTGGAGTGGTGAAAACACCAGAAAACGTGTTTCTCGCATTAATCAGCTTGAAACGAGCGATCTAGATGATTGTGCATACATCTGACTGATGTCTCACCAAGATTATCGCAGAAAATGCATATCTCAGCTTGAACCCCGACGAAAGCCAAGATGTCGCCGGTTCTGCATATCAAACGCACTGTGGAGTGGTGAAAACACCAGATAACGTGTTTCTCGCATTAAAGAGCTCGAAACGAGCGATCTAGATGATTCTGCATACTTCTGACTGAAGTCTCACCAAGATTATCGCAGAAAATGCATATCTCAGCTTGATACGAGACGATAGCCAAGATGACGCCGGTTCTGCATATCAAACGCTCTGTGGAGTGGTGAAAACACCAGATAACGTGTTTCTCGTATTAAAGAGCTCGAAAAGAGGTATCTCGATGATTCTGCATACTTCTGATAAAAGTCTCACCAAGATTATCGTAGAAAATGCATATCTCAGCTTGATACCCGACGAAAGCCAAGATGTCGCCGGTTCTGCATATCAAACGCACTGTGGAGTGGTGAAAACACCAGATAACGTGTTTCTCGCATTAAATAGCCCGAAACGAGGGATCTCGATGTTTCTGCATACTTCGGACAGAGGTCTCACCAAGATTATCGCGGAAAATGCATTTCTCAGCTTGAAACCCGACGAAATCCAAGATTTTGCCGGTTCTGCATATCAAACGCACTGTGGAGTGGTGAAAACACCAGATAACGTGTTTCCCGCATTAAATAGCTCGAAAAGAGCTATCTCGATGATTCTGCATACTTCTGACAGAAGACTCACAAAGATTATCGCAGAAAATCCATATCTCAGCTTGAAACCCGACCGAAACCAGGATATCTTCGGTTCTGCATGTCAAACGTACTGTGGAGTGGTGAAAACACCAGAAAACTTGTTTTTTCGCATTAAATAGCTCGAAACGAGCGATCTAGATGATTCTGCATACTTCTGACTGAAGTCTCACCAAGATTATCGCAGAAAATGCATATCTCAGCTTGAAACCCGACCGAAACCAGTATATCTTCGGTTCTGCATGTCAAACGTACTGTGGAGTGGTGAAAACACACAAGAAATGTGTTTCTCGCATTAATCAGCTTGAAACGAGCGATCTAGATGATTGTGCATACATCTGACTGATGTCTCACCAAGATTATCGCAGAAAATGCATATCTCAGCTTGAACCCCGACGAAAGCCAAGATGTCGCCGGTTCTGCATATCAAACGCACTGTGGAGTGGTGAAAACACCAGATAACGTGTTTCTCGCATTAAATAGCCCGAAACGAGGGATCTCGATGATTCTGCATACTTCTGACAGAAGTCTCACCAAGATTATCGTAGAAAATGCATATCTCAGCTTGATACCCGACGAAAGCCAAGATGTCGCCGGTTCTGCATATCAAACGCACTGTGGAGTGGTGAAAACACCAGATAACGTGTTTCTCGCATTAAATAGCCCGAAACGAGGGATCTCGATGATTCTGCATACTTCTGACAGAAGTCTCATCAAGATTATCGTAAAAAATGCATATCTCAGCTTGAAACCCCACGAAAACCAAGATATCGCTGGTTCTGCATATCAAACGCACTGCGGAGTGGGGAAAACACCAGGAAACGTGTTTCTCGCATTAAATAGGTCGAAAAGAGCGATCTCGATGTTTCTGCATACTTCGGACAGAGGTCTCACCAAGATTATCGCGGAAAATGCATTTCTCAGCTTGAAACCCGACGAAATCCAAGATTTTGCCGGTTGTGCATATCAAACGCACTGTGGAGTGGTGAAAACACCAGATAACGTGTTTCCCGCATTAAATAGGTCGAAAAGAGCGATCTCGATGTTTCTGCATACTTCGGACAGAGGTCTCACCAAGATTATCGCGGAAAATGCATTTCTCAGCTTGAAACCCGACGAAATCCAAGATTTCGCCGATTCTGCATATCAAACGCACTGTGGAATGTTGAAAACACCAGAAAACTTGTTTTTTCGCATTAAATAGCTCGAAACGAGAGATCTAGATGATTCTGCATACTTCTGACTGAAGTCTCACCAAGATTATCGCAGAAAATGCATATCTCAGCTTGAAACCCGACCGAAACCAGGATATCTTCGGTTCTGCATGTCAAACGTACTGTGGAGTGGTGAAAACACACAAGAAATGTGTTTCTCGCATTAATCAGCTTGAAACGAGCGATCTAGATGATTGTGCATACATCTGACTGATGTCTCACCAAGATTATCGCAGAAAATGCATATCTCAGCTTGAACCCCGACGAAAGCCAAGATGTCGCCGGTTCTGCATATCAAACGCACTGTGGAGTGGTGAAAACACCAGATAACGTGTTTCTCGCATTAAAGAGCTCGAAACGAGCGATCTAGATGATTCTGCATACTTCTGACTGAAGTCTCACCAAGATTATCGCAGAAAATGCATATCTCAGCTGGAAACCCCACGAAAACCAAGATATCGCCGGTTCTGCATATCAGACGCACTGTGGAGTGGTGAAAACACCAGAAAACGTGTTACTCGCATTAACTAGCTCGAAAAGAGCGATCTCGATGTTTCTGCATACTTCTGACAGAAGACTCACCAAGATTATCGAAGAAAATGCATATTTCAGCTGGAAACCCCACGAAAACCAAGATATCGCCGGTTATGCATATCACACGCCCTGTGGAGTGATGAAAACACCAGAAAACTTATTTTTTCGAATTAAATAGCTCGAAAAGAGCGATCTCGATGATTCTGCATACTTCGGACAGAAGTCTCACCAAGATTATCGCAGAAAATGCATATCTCAGCTGGAAACCCCACGAAAACCAAGATATCGCCGGTTATGCATATCACACGCCCTGTGGAGTGATGAAAACACCAGAAAACTTATTTTTTCGCATTAAATAGCTCGAAAAGAGCGATCTCGATGATTCTGCATACTTCGGAAAGAAGTCTCACCAAGATTATCGCAGAAAATGCATATCTCAGCTGGAAACCCCACGAAAACCAAGGTATCGCCGGTTCTGCATATCAAACGCACTGTGGGGTGGTCAATACACCAGATAACGTGTTTCTCGCATTAAATAGCTCGAAAAGAGCGATCTCGATGATTCTGCATACTTCGGACAGACGTCTCACCAAGATTATCGCAGAAAATGCATATCTCAGCTGGAATCCCACGAAAACCAAGATATCGCCGGTTCTGCATATCAGACGCACTGTGGAGTGGTGAAAACACCAGAAAACGTGTTACTCGCATTAACTAGCTCGAAAAGAGCGATCTCGATGTTTCTGCATACTACTGACAGAAGACTCACCTAGATTATCGAAGAAAATGCATATTTCTGCTGGAAACCCCACGAAAACCAAGTTATCGGCGGCTCTACATATCAAACGCACTGTGGAGTGGTCAAAATACGAGAAAACTTGTTTTTTCGCATTAAATAGCTCGAAACGAGCGATCTAGATGATTCTGCATACTTCTGACTAAAGTCTCACCAATATTATCGCAGAAAATGCATATCTCAGCTTGAAACACGACGAAATCCAAGATGTCGCTGGTTCTGCATATCAGACGCACTGTGGAGTGGTCAAAACACGAGAAAACTTGTTTTTTCTCATTAAATAGCTCGAATAGAGCGATCTCGATGATTCTGCATACTTCGGACAGACGTCTCACCAAGATTATCGCAGAAAATGCATATCTCAGCTGGAAACCCCACGAAAACCAAGATATCGCCGGTTCTGCATATCAGACGCACTGTGGAGTGGTGAAAACACCAGAAAACCTGTTTCTCGCATTAACTAACTCGAAAAGAGCGTTCTCGATGATTCTGCATACTTCTCATAGATGAAACAACAAGATTATCGCAGAAAAGGCATATTTCTGCTGGAAACCCCACGAAAACCAAGATATCGGCGGCTCTACATATCAAACGCACTGTGGAGTGGTGAAAACAACCAGATAACGTGTTTCTCGCATTACATAGCTCGAAAAGTGCGATCTAGATGGTTCTGCATACTTCTGACAGAAGACTCAACAACATTATCGCAGAAAAAGCATATCTCAGCTTGAAACCCCACGAAAACCAAGTTATCGGCGGCTCTACATATCAAACGCACTGTGGAGTGGTGAAAACAACCAGATAACGTGTTTCTCGCATTACATAGCTCGAAAAGTGCGATCTAGATGGTTCTGCATACTTCTGACAGAAGACTCGCCAACATTATAGCAGAAAATGCATATCTCAGCTGGAAACCCCACGAAAACCAAGATAACGCCGTTTCTGCATATCAGACGCACTGTGGAGTGGTGAAAACACCAGAAATCGTGTTACTCGCATTAACTAGCTCGAAAAGTACGATCTAGATGATTCTGCATACTTCTGACAGAAGTCTCACCAATATTACCGCAGAAAATGCATATCTCAGCTAGAAACCTCACGAAAATCAGGATGTCGCCGGTTCTGCATATCAAACGCATTGTGGATTGGTGAAAACAACCAGATAACGTGTTTCTCGCATTACATAGCTCGAAAAGTACGATCTAGATGATTCTGCATACTTCTGACAGAAGACTCACCAACATTATCGCAGAAAATGCATATCTCAGCTGGAAACCCCACGAAAACCAAGATATCGCCGGTTCTGCATATCAGACGCACTGTGGAGTGGTGAAAACACCAGAAAACGTGTTACTCGCATTAACTAGCTCGAAAAGAGCGATCTCGATGTTTCTGCATACTTCTGACAGAAGACTCACCAAGATTATCGAAGAAAATGCATATTTCAGCTGGAAACCCCACGAAAACCAAGTTATCGGCGGCTCTACATATCAAACGCACTGTGGAGTGGTCAAAACACGAGAAAACTTGTTTTTTCTCATTAAATAGCTCGAAACGAGCGATCTAGATGATTCTGCATACTTCTGACTAAAGTCTCACCAATATTATCGCAGAAAATGCATATCTCAGCTTGAAACACGACGAAATCCAAGATGTCGCTGGTTCTGCATATCAAACGCACTGTGGAGTGGTCAAAACACCAGAAAACTTGTTTTTTCGCATTAAATAGCTCGAAAAGAGCGATCTCGACGATTCTGCATACTTCGGACAGAAGTCTCACCAAGATTATAGCAGAAAATGCATACCTCAGCTGGAAACCCCACGAAAACCAAGATATCGCCGGTTCTGCATATCAAACGCCCTGTGGAGTGACGAAAACACCAGAAAACTTGTTTTTTCGCATTAAATAGCTCGAAAAGAGCGATCTCGATGATTCTGCATACATCGGACAGAAGTCTCACCAAGATTATCGCAGAAAATGCATATCTCAGCTGGAAACCCCACGAAAACCAAGATATCGCCGGTTATGCATATCACACGCCCTGTGGAGTGATGAAAACACCAGAAAACTTATTTTTTCGCATTAAATAGCTCGAAAAGAGCGATCTCGATGATTCTGCATACTTCGGAAAGAAGTCTCACCAAGATTATCGCAGAAAATGCATATCTCAGCTGGAAACCCCACGAAAACCAAGGTATCGCCGGTTCTGCATATCAAACGCACTGTGGGGTGGTCAATACACCAGATAACGTGTTTCTCGCATTAAATAGCTCGAAAAGAGCGATCTCGATGATTCTGCATACTTCGGACAGACGTCTCACCAAGATTATCGCAGAAAATGCATATCTCAGCTGGAATCCCACGAAAACCAAGATATCGCCGGTTCTGCATATCAGACGCACTGTGGAGTGGTGAAAACACCAGAAAACGTGTTACTCGCATTAACTAGCTCGAAAAGAGCGATCTCGATGTTTCTGCATACTACTGACAGAAGACTCACCAAGATTATCGAAGAAAATGCATATTTCTGCTGGAAACCCCACGAAAACCAAGTTATCGGCGGCTCTACATATCAAACGCACTGTGGAGTGGTCAAAATACGAGAAAACTTGTTTTTTCGCATTAAATAGCTCGAAACGAGCGATCTAGATGATTCTGCATACTTCTGACTAAAGTCTCACCAATATTATCGCAGAAAATGCATATCTCAGCTTGAAACACGACGAAATCCAAGATGTCGCTGGTTCTGCATATCAAACGCACTGTGGAGTGGTCAAAACACCAGAAAACTTGTTTTTTCGCATTAAATAGCTCGAAAAGAGCGATCTCGACGATTCTGCATACTTCGGACAGAAGTCTCACCAAGATTATCGCAGAAAATGCATACCTCAGCTGGAAACCCCACGAAAACCAAGATATCGCCGGTTCTGCATATCAAACGCCATGTGGAGTGCTGGAAACACCAGATAACGTGTTTCTCGCATTAAATAGCTCGAATAGAGCGATCTCGATGACTCTGCATACTTCGGACAGAAGTCTCACCAAGATTATCGCAGAAAATGCAAATCTCAGCTGGAAACCCCACGAAAACCAAGGTATCGCCGGTTCTGCATATCAAACGCACTGTGGGGTGGTCAATACACCAGATAACGTGTTTCTCGCATTAAATAGCTCGAAAAGAGCGATCTCGATGATTCTGCATACTTCGGACAGACGTCTCACCAAGATTATCGCAGAAAATGCATATCTCAGCTGGAAACCCCACGAAAACCAAGATATCGCCGGTTCTGCATATCAGACGCACTGTGGAGTGGTGAAAACACCAGAAAACGTGTTACTCGCATTAACTAGCTCGAAAAGAGCGATCTCGATGTTTCTGCATACTTCTGACTGAAGACTCACCAAGATTATCGAAGAAAATGCATATTTCAGCTGGAAACCCCACGAAAACCAAGTTATCGGCGGCTCTACATATCAAACGCACTGTGGAGTGGTCAAAACACGAGAAAACTTGTTTTTTCTCATTAAATAGCTCGAAACGAGCGATCTAGATGATTCTGCATACTTCTGACTAAAGTCTCACCAATATTATCGCAGAAAATGCATATCTCAGCTTGAAACACGACGAAATCCAAGATGTCGCTGGTTCTGCATATCAAACGCACTGTGGAGTGGTCAAAACACCAGAAAACTTGTTTTTTCGCATTAAATAGCTCGAAAAGAGCGATCTCGACGATTCTGCATACTTCGGACAGAAGTCTCACCAAGATTATAGCAGAAAATGCATACCTCAGCTGGAAACCCCACGAAAACCAAGATATCGCCGGTTCTGCATATCAAACGCCCTGTGGAGTGACGAAAACACCAGAAAACTTGTTTTTTCGCATTAAATAGCTCGAAAAGAGCGATTTCGATGATTCTGCATACTTCGGACAGAAGTCTCACCAAGATTATCGCAGAAAATACATATCTCAGCTGGAAACCCCACGAAAACCAAGATATCGCCGGTTATTCATATCACACGCCCTGTGGAGTGATGAAAACACCAGAAAACTTGTTTTTTCGCATTAAATAGCTCGAAAAGAGCGATCTCGATGATTCTGCATACTTCGGAAAGAAGTCTCACCAAGATTATCGCAGAAAATGCATATCTCAGCTGGAAACCCCACGAAAACCAAGGTATCGCCGGTTCTGCATATCAAACGCACTGTGGGGTGGTCAATACACCAGATAACGTGTTTCTCGAATTAAATAGCTCGAAAAGAGCGATCTCGATGATTCTGCATACTTCGGACAGACGTCTCACCAATATTATCGCAGAAAATGCATATCTCAGCTTGAAACACGACGAAATCCAAGATGTCGCTGGTTCTGCATATCAAACGCACTGTGGAGTGGTCAAAACACCAGAAAACATGTTTTTTCGCATTAAATAGCTCGAAAAGAGCGATCTCGACGATTCTGCATACTTCGGACAGAAGTCTCACCAAGATTATCGCAGAAAATGCATACCTCAGCTGGAAACCCCACGAAAACCAAGATATCGCCGGTTCTGCATATCAAACGCCCTGTGGAGTGAGGAAAACACCAGAAAACTTGTTTTTTCGCATTAAATAGCTCGAAAAGAGCGATCTCGATGATTCTGCATACTTCGGACAGAAGTCTCACCAAGATTATCGCAGAAAATGCATATCTCAGCTGGAAACCCCACGAAAACCAAGATATCGCCGGTTCTGCATATCACACGCCCTGTGGAGTGATGAAAACACCAGAAAACTTGTTTTTTCGCATTAAATAGCTCGAAAAGAGCGATCTCGACGATTCTGCATACTTCGGACAGAAGTCTCACCAAGATTATAGCAGAAAATGCATACCTCAGCTGGAAACCCCACGAAAACCAAGATATCGCCGGTTCTGCATATCAAACGCCCTGTGGAGTAACGAAAACACCAGAAAACTTGTTTTTTCGCATTAAATAGCTCGAAAAGAGCGATCTCGATGATTCTGCATACTTCGGACAGAAGTCTCACCAAGATTATCGCAGAAAATACATATCTCAGCTGGAAACCCCACGAAAACCAAGATATCGCCGGTTATTCATATCACACGCCCTGTGGAGTGATGAAAACACCAGAAAACTTGTTTTTTCGCATTAAATAGCTCGAAAAGAGCGATCTCGATGATTCTGCATACTTCGGAAAGAAGTCTCACCAAGATTATCGCAGAAAATGCATATCTCAGCTGGAAACCCCACGAAAACCAAGGTATCGCCGGTTCTGCATATCAAACGCACTGTGGGGTGGTCAATACACCAGATAACGTGTTTCTCGCATTAAATAGCTCGAAAAGAGCGATCTCGATGATTCTGCATACTTCGGACAGACGTCTCACCAATATTATCGCAGAAAATGCATATCTCAGCTTGAAACACGACGAAATCCAAGATGTCGCTGGTTCTGCATATCAAACGCACTGTGGAGTGGTCAAAACACCAGAACACATGTTTTTTCGCATTAAATAGCTCGAAAAGAGCGATCTCGACGATTCTGCATACTTCGGACAGAAGTCTCACCAAGATTATCGCAGAAAATGCATACCTCAGCTGGAAACCCCACGAAAACCAAGATATCGCCGGTTCTGCATATCAAACGCCCTGTGGAGTGAGGAAAACACCAGAAAACTTGTTTTTTCGCATTAAATAGCTCGAAAAGAGCGAGCTCGATGATTCTACATACTTCGGACAGAAGTCTCACCAAGATTATCGCAGAAAATGCATATCTCAGCTGGAAACCCCACGAAAACCAAGATATCGCCGGTTCTGCATATCACACGCCCTGTGGAGTGATGAAAACACCAGAAAACTTGTTTTTTCGCATTAAATAGCTCGAAAAGAGCGATCTCGATGATTCTGCATACTTCGGAAAGAAGTCTCACCAAGATTATCGCAGAAAATGCATATCTCAGCTGGAAACCCAACGAAAACCAAGATATCGCCGGTTCTGCATATCAAACGCCCTGTGGAGTGATGAAAACACCAGATAACGTGTTTCTCGCATTAAATAGCTCGAATAGAGCGATCTCGATGATTCTGCATACTTCGGACAGACGTCTCACCAAGATTATCGCAGAAAATGCATATCTCAGCTTGAAACCCCACGAAAACCAAGGTATCGCCGGTTCTGCATATCAGACGCACTGTGGAGTGGTGAAAACACCAGAAAACATGTTTCTCGCATTAACTAACTCGAAAAGAGCGTTCTCGATGATTCTGCATACTTCTCATAGATGAAACAACAAGATTATCGCAGAAAAGGCATATTTCTGCTGGAAACCCCACGAAAACCAAGATATCGGCGGCTCTACATATCAAACGCACTGTGGAGTGGTGAAAACAACCAGATAACGTGTTTCTCGCATTACATAGCTCGAAAAGTGCGATCTAGATGGTTCTGCATACTTCTGACAGAAGACTCACCAACATTATCGCAGAAAAAGCATATCTCAGCTTGAAACCCCACGAAAACCAAGTTATCGGCGGCTCTACATATCAAACGCACTGTGGAGTGGTTCAAACAACCAGATAACGTGTTTCTCGCATTACATAGCTCGAAAAGTGCGATCTAGATGGTTCTGCATACTTCTGACAGAAGACTCGCCAACATTATAGCAGAAAATGCATATATCAGCTGGAAACCCCACGAAAACCAAGATAACGCCGTTTCTGCATATCAGACGCACTGTGGAGTGGTGAAAACACCAGAAAACGTGTTACTCGCATTAACTAGCTCGAAAAGTACGATCTAGATGATTCTGCATACTTCTGACAGAAGTCTCACCAATATTACCGCAGAAAATGCATATCTCAGCTAGAAACCTCACGAAAATCAGGATGTCGCCGGTTCTGCATATCAAACGCATTGTGGATTGGTGAAAACAACCAGATAACGTGTTTCTCGCATTACATAGCTCGAAAAGTACGATCTAGATGATTCTGCATACTTCTGACAGAAGACTCACCAACATTATCGCAGAAAATGCATATCTCAGCTTGAAACCTCACGAAAATCAAGATGTCGCCGGTTCTGCATATCAAACGCACTGTGGAGTGGTCAATACACCAGAAAACCTGTTTCTCGCATTAACTAACTCGAAAAGAGCGTTCTCGATGATTCTGCACACTTCTCATAGATGAAACACCAAGATTATCGCAGAAAATGCATATTTCAGCTGGAAACATCACCAAAACCAAGTTATCGGCTGCTCTTCATATCAAACGCACTGTGGAGTGGTCAAAACACCAGAAAACTTGTTTTTTCGCATCAAATAGCTCGAAACGAACGATCTAGATGATTCTGCATACTTCTGACAGAAGACTCACCAAGATTATCGCAGAAAATGCATATCTCAGCTGGTAACCCCACGAAAACCAAGATATCGCCGGTTCTGCATATCAGACACCCTGTGGAGTGGTGAAAACACCAGAAAACGTGTTTCTCGCATTAAGCAGCTCGAAAAGAGCGTTCTCGAAGATTCTGCATACTTCTGACAGAAGACTCACCACGATTATCGCAGAAAATGCATATCTCAGCTGGAAACCCCACGAAAACCAAGATATCGCCGGTTCTGCATATCAGACGCACTGTGGAGTGGTGAAAACACCAGAAAACGTGTTACTCGCATTAACTAGCTCGAAAAGAGCGATCTCGATGTATCTGCATACTTCTGACAGATGAAACACCAAGATTATAGCAGAAAATGCATATTTCAGCTGGAAACCCCACGAAAACCAAGATGTCGCCGGTTCTGCATATCAAACGCACTGTGGAGTGGTCAATACACCAGATAACGTGGTTCTCGCATTAAATGGCACGAAACGAGCGATCTAGATGATTCTGCATACTTCTGACTGAAGTCTCACCAATATTATCGCAGAAAATGCATATCTCAGCTTGAAACCTCACGAAAATCAAGATGTCGCCGGTTCTGCATATCAAACGCACTGTGGAGTGGAGAAAACAACCAGACAACGTGTTTCTCGCATTAAATAGCTCGAAACGACCGATCTACATGATTCTGCATACTTCTGACTGAAGTCTCACCAATATTATCGCAGAAAGTGCATATCTCAGCTTGAAACCCCACGAAAACCAAGATATCGCCGGTTCTGCATATCAAACGCCCTGTGGAGTAATGAAAACACCAGATAACGTGTTTCTCGCATGAACTAGCTCGAAAAGAGCGTTCTCGATGATTCTGCATGCTTCTCATAGATGAAACACCAAGATTATCGCAGAAAATGCAAATCTCAGCTGGAAACCCCACAAAAACCAAGGTATCGCCGGTTCTGCATATCAAACGCACTGTGGGGTGGTCAATACACCAGATAACGTGTTTCTCGCATTAAATAGCTCGAAAAGAGCGATCTCGATGATTCTGCCTACTTCGGACAGACGTCTCACCAAGATTATCGCAGAAAATGCATATCTCAGCTGGAAACCCCACGAAAACCAAGATATCGCCGGTTCTGCATATCAGACGCACTGTGGAGTGGTGAAAACACCAGAAAACGTGTTACTCGCATTAACGAGCTCGAAAAGAGCGATCTCGATGATTCTGCATACTTCGGACAGACGTCTCACCAAGATTATCGCAGAAAATGCATATCTCAGCTGGAAACCCCACGAAAACCAAAATAACGCCGGTTCTGCATATCACACGCCCTGTGAAGTGATGAAAACACCAGAAAGCTTGTTTTTTCGCATTGAATAGCTCGAAACGAGCGATCTAGATGATTCTGCATACTTCTGACTAAAGTCTCACCAATATTATCGCAGAAAATGCATATTTCAGCTGGAAACCCCACGAAAACCAAGTTATCGCCGGTTCTGCATATCACACGCCCTGTGGAGTGATGAAAACACCAGAAAACTTGTTTTTTCGCATTAAATAGCTCGAATAGAGCGATCTCGATGATTCTGCATACTTCGGACAGACGTCTCTCCAAGATTATCGCAGAAAATGCATATCTCAGCTGGAAACCCCACGAAAACCAAGATATCGCCGGTTCTGCATATCAGACGCACTGTGGAGTGGTGAAAACACCAGAAAACCTGTTTCTCGCATTAACTAACTCGAAAAGAGCGTTCTCGATGATTCTGCATACTTCTCATAGATGAAACAACAAGATTATCGCAGAAAAGGTATATTTCTGCTGGAAACCCCACGAAAACCAAGTTATCGCCGGTTCTGCATATCAAACGCACTGTGGAGTGGTCAATACACCAGATAACGTGTTTCTCGCATGAACTAGCTCGAAAAGAGCGTTCTCGATGATTCTGCATGCTTCTCATAGATGAAACACCAAGATTATCGCAGAAAATGCAAATCTCAGCTGGAAACCCCACGAAAACCAAGGTATCGGCGGCTCTACATATCAATCGCACTGTGGAGTGGTCAAAACACCAGAAAACTTGTTTTTTCGCATTAAATAGCTCGAAACGAACGATCTAGATGATTCTGCATACTTCTGACTGAAGTCTCACCAATATTAACGCAGAAAATGCATATCGCAGCTAGAAACCTCACGAGAATCAGGATGTCGCCGGTTATTCATATCACACGCCCTGTGGAGTGATGAAAACACCAGAAAACTTGTTTTTTCGCATTAAATAGCTCGAAAAGAGCGATCTCGATGATTCTGCATACTTCGGAAAGAAGTCTCACCAAGATTATCGCAGAAAATGCATATCTCAGCTGGAAACCCCACGAAAACCAAGGTATCGCCGGTTCTGCATATCAAACGCACTGTGGGGTGGTCAATACACCAGATAACGTGTTTCTCGCATTAAATAGCTCGAAAAGAGCGATCTCGATGATTCTGCATACTTCGGACAGACGTCTCACCAATATTATCGCAGAAAATGCATATCTCAGCTTGAAACACGACGAAATCCAAGATGTCGCTGGTTCTGCATATCAAACGCACTGTGGAGTGGTCAAAACACCAGAAAACATGTTTTTTCGCATTAAATAGCTCGAAAAGAGCGATCTCGACGATTCTGCATACTTCGGACAGAAGTCTCACCAAGATTATCGCAGAAAATGCATACCTCAGCTGGAAACCCCACGAAAACCAAGATATCGCCGGTTCTGCATATCAAACGCCCTGTGGAGTGAGGAAAACACCAGAAAACTTGTTTTTTCGCATTAAATAGCTCGAAAAGAGCGATCTCGATGATTCTGCATACTTCGGACAGAAGTCTCACCAAGATTATCGCAGAAAATGCATATCTCAGCTGGAAACCCCACGAAAACCAAGATATCGCCGGTTCTGCATATCACACGCCCTGTGGAGTGATGAAAACACCAGAAAACTTGTTTTTTCGCATTAAATAGCTCGAAAAGAGCGATCTCGATGATTCTGCATACTTCGGAAAGAAGTCTCACCAAGATTATCGCAGAAAATGCATATCTCAGCTGGAAACCCAACGAAAACCAAGATATCGCCGGTTCTGCATATCAAACGCCCTGTGGAGTGATGAAAACACCAGATAACGTGTTTCTCGCATTAAATAGCTCGAATAGAGCGATCTCGATGATTCTGCATACTTCGGACAGACGTCTCACCAAGATTATCGCAGAAAATGCATATCTCAGCTTGAAACCCCACGAAAACCAAGATATCGCCGGTTCTGCATATCAGACGCACTGTGGAGTGGTGAAAACACCAGAAAACATGTTTCTCGCATTAACTAACTCGAAAAGAGCGTTCTCGATGATTCTGCATACTTCTCATAGATGAAACAACAAGATTATCGCAGAAAAGGCATATTTCTGCTGGAAACCCCACGAAAACCAAGATATCGGCGGCTCTACATATCAAACGCACTGTGGAGTGGTGAAAACAACCAGATAACGTGTTTCTCGCATTACATAGCTCGAAAAGTGCGATCTAGATGGTTCTGCATACTTCTGACAGAAGACTCACCAACATTATCGCAGAAAAAGCATATCTCAGCTTGAAACCCCACGAAAACCAAGTTATCGGCGGCTCTACATATCAAACGCACTGTGGAGTGGTGAAAACAACCAGATAACGTGTTTCTCGCATTACATAGCTCGAAAAGTGCGATCTAGATGGTTCTGCATACTTCTGACAGAAGACTCGCCAACATTATAGCAGAAAATGCATATCTCAGCTGGAAACCCCACGAAAACCAAGATAACGCCGTTTCTGCATATCAGACGCACTGTGGAGTGGTGAAAACACCAGAAAACGTGTTACTCGCATTAACTAGCTCGAAAAGTACGATCTAGATGATTCTGCATACTTCTGACAGAAGTCTCACCAATATTACCGCAGAAAATGCATATCTCAGCTAGAAACCTCACGAAAATCAGGATGTCGCCGGTTCTGCATATCAAACGCATTGTGGATTGGTGAAAACAACCAGATAACGTGTTTCTCGCATTACATAGCTCGAAAAGTACGATCTAGATGATTCTGCATACTTCTGACAGAAGACTCACCAACATTATCGCAGAAAATGCATATCTCAGCTTGAAACCTCACGAAAATCAAGATGTCGCCGGTTCTGCATATCAAACGCACTGTGGAGTGGTCAATACACCAGAAAACCTGTTTCTCGCATTAACTAACTCGAAAAGAGCGTTCTCGATGATTCTGCACACTTCTCATAGATGAAACACCAAGATTATCGCAGAAAATGCATATTTCAGCTGGAAACATCACCAAAACCAAGTTATCGACTGCTCTTCATATCAAACGCACTGTGGAGTGGTCAAAACACCAGAAAACTTGTTTTTTCGCATCAAATAGCTCGAAACGAACGATCTAGATGATTCTGCATACTTCTGACAGAAGACTCACCAAGATTATCGCAGAAAATGCATATCTCAGCTGGTAACCCCACGAAAACCAAGATATCGCCGGTTCTGCATATCAGACACCCTGTGGAGTGGTGAAAACACCAGAAAACGTGTTTCTCGCATTAAGCAGCTCGAAAAGAGCGTTCTCGAAGATTCTGCATACTTCTGACAGAAGACTCACCACGATTATCGCAGAAAATGCATATCTCAGCTGGAAACCCCACGAAAACCAAGATATCGCCGGTTCTGCATATCAGACGCACTGTGGAGTGGTGAAAACACCAGAAAACGTGTTACTCGCATTAACTAGCACGAAAAGAGCGATCTCGATGTATCTGCATACTTCTGACAGATGAAACACCAAGATTATAGCAGAAAATGCATATTTCAGCTGGAAACCCCACGAAAACCAAGATGTCGCCGGTTCTGCATATCAAACGCACTGTGGAGTGGTCAATACACCAGATAACGTGGTTCTCGCATTAAATGGCACGAAACGAGCGATCTAGATGATTCTGCATACTTCTGACTGAAGTCTCACCAATATTATCGCAGAAAATGCATATCTCAGCTTGAAACCTCACGAAAATCAAGATGTCGCCGGTTCTGCATATCAAACGCACTGTGGAGTGGAGAAAACAACCAGACAACGTGTTTCTCGCATTAAATAGCTCGAAACGACCGATCTACATGATTCTGCATACTTCTGACTGAAGTCTCACCAATATTATCGCAGAAAGTGCATATCTCAGCTTGAAACCCCACGAAAACCAAGATATCGCCGGTTCTGCATATCAAACGCCCTGTGGAGTAATGAAAACACCAGATAACGTGTTTCTCGCATGAACTAGCTCGAAAAGAGCGTTCTCGATGATTCTGCATGCTTCTCATAGATGAAACACCAAGATTATCGCAGAAAATGCAAATCTCAGCTGGAAACCCCACAAAAACCAAGGTATCGCCGGTTCTGCATATCAAACGCACTGTGGGGTGGTCAATACACCAGATAACGTGTTTCTCGCATTAAATAGCTCGAAAAGAGCGATCTCGATGATTCTGCCTACTTCGGACAGACGTCTCACCAAGATTATCGCAGAAAATGCATATCTCAGCTGGAAACCCCACGAAAACCAAGATATCGCCGGTTCTGCATATCAGACGCACTGTGGAGTGGTGAAAACACCAGAAAACGTGTTACTCGCATTAACGAGCTCGAAAAGAGCGATCTCGATGATTCTGCATACTTCGGACAGACGTCTCACCAAGATTATCGCAGAAAATGCATATCTCAGCTGGAAACCCCACGAAAACCAAAATATCGCCGGTTCTGCATATCACACGCCCTGTGGAGTGATGAAAACACCAGAAAGCTTGTTTTTTCGCATTGAATAGCTCGAAACGAGCGATCTAGATGATTCTGCATACTTCTGACTAAAGTCTCACCAATATTATCGCAGAAAATGCATATTTCAGCTGGAAACCCCACGAAAACCAAGTTATCGCCGGTTCTGCATATCACACGCCCTGTGGAGTGATGAAAACACCAGAAAACTTGTTTTTTCGCATTAAATAGCTCGAATAGAGCGATCTCGATGATTCTGCATACTTCGGACAGACGTCTCACCAAGATTATCGCAGAAAATGCATATCTCAGCTGGAAACCCCACGAAAACCAAGATATCGCCGGTTCTGCATATCAGACGCACTGTGGAGTGGTGAAAACACCAGAAAACCTGTTTCTCGCATTAACTAACTCGAAAAGAGCGTTCTCGATGATTCTGCATACTTCTCATAGATGAAACAACAAGATTATCGCAGAAAAGGTATATTTCTGCTGGAAACCCCACGAAAACCAAGTTATCGCCGGTTCTGCATATCAAACGCACTGTGGAGTGGTCAATACACCAGATAACGTGTTTCTCGCATGAACTAGCTCGAAAAGAGCGTTCTCGATGATTCTGCATGCTTCTCATAGATGAAACACCAAGATTATCGCAGAAAATGCAAATCTCAGCTGGAAACCCCACGAAAACCAAGGTATCGGCGGCTCTACATATCAATCGCACTGTGGAGTGGTCAAAACACCAGAAAACTTGTTTTTTCGCATTAAATAGCTCGAAACGAACGATCTAGATGATTCTGCATACTTCTGACTGAAGTCTCACCAATATTAACGTAGAAAATGCATATCGCAGCTAGAAACCTCACGAGAATCAGGATGTCGCCGGTTCTGCAGATCAAACGCACTGTGGAGTGGTGAAAACAACCAGATAACGTGTTTCTCGCATTACATAGCTCGAAAAGTGCGATCTAGATGATTCTGCATACTTCTGACAGAAGACTCACCAACATTATCGCAGAAAAAGCATATCTCAGCTTGAAACCCCACGAAAACCAAGTTATCGGCGGCTCTACATATCAAACGCACTGTGGAGTGGTGAAAACAACCAGATAACGTGTTTCTCGCATTACATAGCACGAAAAGTGCGATCTAGATGGTTCTGCATACTTCTGACAGAAGACTCGCCAACATTATCGCAGAAAATGCATATCTCAGCTGGAAACCCCACGAAAACCAAGATAACGCCGGTTCTGCATATCAGACGCACTGTGGAGTGGTGAAAACACCAGAAAACGTGTTACTCGCATTAACTAGCTCGAAAAGAGCGATCTCGATGTTTCTGCATACTTCGGACAGACGTCTCACCAAGATTATCGCAGAAAATGCATATCTCAGCTGGAAACCCCACGAAAACCAAGTTATCGGCGGCACTACATATCACACGCACTGTGGAGTGGTCAAAACACCAGAAAACTTGTTTTTTCGCATCAAATAGCTCGAAACGAACGATCTAGATGATTCTGCATACTTCTGACTGAAGTCCTACCAATATTAACGCAGAAAATGCATATCTCAGCTAGAAACCTCACGAAAATCAGGATATCGCCGGTTCTGCATATCAAACGCATTGTGGATTGGTGAAAACAACCAGATAACGTGTTTCTCGCATTACATAGCTCGAAAAGTACGATCTAGATGATTCTGCATACTTCTGACAGAAGACTCACCAACATTATCGCAGAAAATGCATATCTCAGCTTGAAACCTCACGAAAATCAAGATGTCGCCGGTTCTGCTTATCAAACGCACTGTGGAGTGGTCAATACACCAGAAAACCTGTTTCTCGCATTAACTAACTCGAAAAGAGCGTTCTCGATGATTCTGCATACTTCTCATAGATGAAACAACAAGATTATCGCAGAAAAGGCATATTTCTGCTGGAAACCCCACGAAAACCAAGTTATCGCCGGGTTTGCATATCAAACGCACTGTGGAGTGGTCAATACACAAGATAACGTGTTTCTCGCATGAACTAGCTCGAAAAGAGCGTTCTCGATGATTCTGCATGCTTCTCATAGATGAAACACCAAGATTATCGCAGAAAATGCAAATCTCAGCTGGAAACCCCACGAAAACCAAGGTATCGGCGGCTCTACATATCAAACGCACTGTGGAGTGGTCAAAACACCAGAAAACTTGTTTTTTCGCATTAAATAGCTCGAAACGAGCGATCTAGATGATTCTGCATAATTCTGACTAAAGTTTCACCAAGATTATCGCAGAAAATGCATATCTCAGCTGGAAACCCCACGAAAACCAAGATATCGCCGGTTCTGCATATCAAACGCCCTGTGGAGTGATGAAAACACCAGATAACGTGTTTCTCGCATTAAATAGCTCGAATAGAGCGATCTCGATGATTCTGCATACCTCTGAAAGAAGACTCACCAAGATTATCGAAGAAAATGCATATTTCAGCTGGAAACCCCACGAAAACCAAGTTATCGGCGACTCTACATATCACACGCACTGTGGAGTGGTCAAAACACCAGAAAACTTGTTTTTTCGCATCAAATAGCTCGAAACGAACGATCTAGATGATTCTGCATACTTCTGACTGAAGTCTCACCAATATTATCGCAGAAAATGCATTTCTCAACTAGAAACCTCACGAAAATCAAGATGTCGCCGGTTCTGCATATCCAACGCACTGTGGAGTGGTGAAAACAACCACATAACGTGTTTCTCGCATTAAATAGCTCGAATAGAGCGATCTCGATGATTCTGCATACTTCTGACAGACGTCTCACCAAGATTATCGCAGAAAATGCATATCTCAGCTGGAAACCCCACGAAAACCAAGATATCGCCGGTTCTGCATATCAAACGCCCTGTGGAGTAAAGAAAACACCAGATAACGTGTTTCTCGCATGAACTAGCTCGAAAAGAGCGTTCTCGATGATTCTGCATGCTTCTCATAGATGAAACACCAAGATTATCGCAGAAAATGCAAATCTCAGCTGGAAACCCCACGAAAACCAAGGTATCGGCGGCTCTACATATCAAACGCACTGTGGAGTGGTCAAAACACCAGAAAACTTGTTTTTTCGCATTAAATAGCTCGAAACGAACGATCTAGATGATTCTGCATACTTCTGACTGAAGTCCTACCAATATTAACGCAGAAAATGCATATCTCAGCTAGAAACCTCACGAAAATCAGGATATCGCCGGTTCTGCATATCAAACGCATTGTGGATTGGTGAAAACAACCAGATAACGTGTTTCTCGCATTACATAGCTCGAAAAGTACGATCTAGATGATTCTGCATACTTCTGACAGAAGACTCACCAACATTATCGCAGAAAATGCATATCTCAGCTTGAAACCTCACGAAAATCAAGATGTCGCCGGTTCTGCTTATCAAACGCACTGTGGAGTGGTCAATACACAAGATAACGTGTTTCTCGCATGAACTAGCTCGAAAAGAGCGTTCTCGATGATTCTGCATGCTTCTCATAGATGAAACACCAAGATTATCGCAGAAAATGCAAATCTCAGCTGGAAACCCCACGAAAACCAAGGTATCGGCGGCTCTACATATCAAACGCACTGTGGAGTGGTCAAAACACCAGAAAACTTGTTTTTTCGCATTAAATAGCTCGAAACGAGCGATCTAGATGATTCTGCATAATTCTGACTAAAGTTTCACCAAGATTATCGCAGAAAATGCATATCTCAGCTGGAAACCCCACGAAAACCAAGATATCGCCGGTTCTGCATATCAAACGCCCTGTGGAGTGATGAAAACACCAGATAACGTGTTTCTCGCATTAAATAGCTCGAATAGAGCGATCTCGATGATTCTGCATACCTCTGAAAGAAGACTCACCAAGATTATCGAAGAAAATGCATATTTCAGCTGGAAACCCCACGAAAACCAAGTTATCGGCGACTCTACATATCACACGCACTGTGGAGTGGTCAAAACACCAGAAAACTTGTTTTTTCGCATCAAATAGCTCGAAACGAACGATCTAGATGATTCTGCATACTTCTGACTGAAGTCTCACCAATATTATCGCAGAAAATGCATTTCTCAACTAGAAACCTCACGAAAATCAAGATGTCGCCGGTTCTGCATATCCAACGCACTGTGGAGTGGTGAAAACAACCACATAACGTGTTTCTCGCATTAAATAGCTCGAATAGAGCGATCTCGATGATTCTGCATACTTCTGACAGACGTCTCACCAAGATTATCGCAGAAAATGCATATCTCAGCTGGAAACCCCACGAAAACCAAGATATCGCCGGTTCTGCATATCAAACGCCCTGTGGAGTAAAGAAAACACCAGATAACGTGTTTCTCGCATGAACTAGCTCGAAAAGAGCGTTCTCGATGATTCTGCATGCTTCTCATAGATGAAACACCAAGATTATCGCAGAAAATGCAAATCTCAGCTGGAAACCCCACGAAAACCAAGGTATCGGCGGCTCTACATATCAAACGCACTGTGGAGTGGTCAAAACACCAGAAAACTTGTTTTTTCGCATTAAATAGCTCGAAACGAACGATCTAGATGATTCTGCATACTTCTGACTGAAGTCCTACCAATATTAACGCAGAAAATGCATATCTCAGCTAGAAACCTCACGAAAATCAGGATATCGCCGGTTCTGCATATCAAACGCATTGTGGATTGGTGAAAACAACCAGATAACGTGTTTCTCGCATTACATAGCTCGAAAAGTACGATCTAGATGATTCTGCATACTTCTGACAGAAGACTCACCAACATTATCGCAGAAAATGCATATCTCAGCTTGAAACCTCACGAAAATCAAGATGTCGCCGGTTCTGCTTATCAAACGCACTGTGGAGTGGTCAATACACCAGAAAACCTGTTTCTCGCATTAACTAGCTCGAATTGAGCGATCTCGAAGATTCTGCATACTTACGACAGAAGACTCACCAAGCTTATCGCAGAAAATGCATATCTCAGCTGGAAACTCCACGAAAATCAAGATATCGCCGGTTCTGCATATAAAACGCACTGTGGAATGTTGAAAACACCAGAAAACTTGTTTTTTCGCATAAAATAGCTTGAAAAGGGCGATCTAGATGATTCTGCATACTTCTGACAGAAGACTCACCAAGATTATCGCAGAAAATGCATATCTCAGCTGGTAACCCCACGAAAACCAAGATTTCGCCGGTTCTGCATATCAGACGCCCTGTGGAGTGGTGACAACACCAGTAAACGTGTTTCTCGCATTAACTAGCTCGAATTGAGCGATCTCGAAGATTCTGCATACTTACGACAGAAGACTCACCAAGCTTATCGCAGAAAATGCATATCTCAGCTGGAAACTCCACGAAAATCAAGATATCGCCGGTTCTGCATATAAAACGCACTGTGGAATGTTGAAAACACCAGAAAACTTGTTTTTTCGCATAAAATAGCTTGAAAAGGGCGATCTAGATGATTCTGCATACTTCTGACTGAAGTCTCACCAAGATTATCGCAGAAAACGCATATCTCAGCTTGAAACCTCACGAGAACCAAGTTATCTCCGGTTCTGCACATCAAACGTACTGTGGAGTGGTGAAAACACCAGAAAACGTGTATCTCGCATTAAGTAGCTCGAAAAGAGCGTTCTCGAAGATTCTGCATACTTGTGACAGAAGACTCACCAAGATTATCGTAGAAAATGCATATCTCAGCTTGAAACCTCACGAAAATCAAGATGTTGCCGGTACTGCATATCAAACGCACTGTGGAGTCGTGAAAAAATCCAGATAACGTGTTTGTCGCATTAAATAGCTCGAAAAGACCGATCCCGATGATTCTGCATGCTTCTCATAGATGAAACACCAAGATTATCGCACAAAATGCAAATCTCAGCTGGAAACCCCACGAAAACCAAGGTATCGGCGGCTCTACATATCAAACGCACTGTGGAGTGGTCAAAACACCAGAAAACTTGTTTTTTCGCATTAAATAGCTCGAAACGAACGATCTAGATGATTCTGCATACTTCTGACTGAAGTCTCACCAATATTAACGCAGAAAATGCATATCTCAGCTAGAAACCTCACGAGAATCAGGATGTCGCCGGTTCTGCAGATCAAACGCACTGTGGAGTGGTGAAAACAACCAGATAACGTGTTTCTCGCTTTACATAGCTCGAAAAGTGCGATCTAGATGATTCTGCATACTTCTGACAGAAGACTCACCAACATTATCGCAGCAAAACCATATCTCAGCTTGAAACCCCACGAAAACCAAGTTATCGGCGGCTCTACATATCAAACGCACTGTGGAGTGGTGAAAACAACCAGATAACGTGTTTCTCGCATTACATAGCTCGAAAAGTGCGATCTAGATGGTTCTGCATACTTCTGACAGAAGACTCGCCAACATTATCGCAGAAAATGCATATCTCAGCTGGAAACCCCACGAAAACCAAGATAACGCCGGTTCTGCATATCAGACGCACTGTGGAGTGGTGAAAACACCAGAAAACGTGTTACTCGCATTAACTAGCTCGAAAAGAGCGATCTCGATGTTTCTGCATACTTCTGACAGATGAAACACCAAGATTATAGCAGAAAATGCATTTTTCAGCTGGAAACCCCACGAAAACCAAGATGTCGCCGGTTCTGCATATCAAACGCACTGTGGAGTAGTCAATACACCAGATAACGTGTTTCTCGCATTTAATAGCTCGAAAAGAGCGATCTCGATTATTCTGCATACTTCGGACAGACGTCTCACCAAGATTATCGCAGAAAATGCATATCTCAGCTGGAAACCCCACGAAAACCAAGTTATCGGCGGCTCTACATATCACACGCACTGTGGAGTGGTCAAAACACCACAAAACTTGTTTTTTCGCATCAAATAGCTCGAAACGAACGATCTAGATGATTCTGCATACTTCTGACTGAAGTCCTACCAATATTAACGCAGAAAATGCATATCTCAGCTAGAAACCTCACGAAAATCAGGATATCGCCGGTTCTGCATATCAAACGCATTGTGGATTGGTGAAAACAACCAGATAACGTGTTTCTCGCATTACATAGCTCGAAAAGTACGATCTAGATGATTCTGCATACTTCTGACAGAAGACTCACCAACATTATCGCAGAAAATGCATATCTCAGCTTGAAACCTCACGAAAATCAAGATGTCGCCGGTTCTGCTTATCAAACGCACTGTGGAGTGGTCAATACACCAGAAAACCTGTTTCTCGCATTAACTAACTCGAAAAGAGCGTTGTCGATGATTCTGCATACTTCTCATAGATGAAACAACAAGATTATCGCAGAAAAGGCATATTTCTGCTGGAAACCCCACGAAAACCAAGTTATCGCCGGTTTTGCATATCAAACGCACTGTGGAGTGGTCAATACACAAGATAAAATGTTTCTCGCATGAACTAGCTCGAAAAGAGCGTTCTCGATGATTCTGCATGCTTCTCATAGATGAAACACCAAGATTATCGCAGAAAATGCAAATCTCAGCTGGAAACCCCACGAAAACCAAGGTATCGGCGGCTCTACATATCAAACGCACTGTGGAGTGGTCAAAACAGCAGAAAACTTGTTTTTTCGCATTAAATAGCTCGAAACGAGCGATCTAGATGATTCTGCATAATTCTGACTAAAGTTTCACCAAGATTATCGCAGAAAATGCATATCTCAGCTGGAAACCCCACGAAAACCAAGATATCGCCGGTTCTGCATATCAAACGCCCTGTGGAGTGATGAAAACACCAGATAACGTGTTTCTCGCATTAAATAGCTCGAATAGAGCGATCTCGATGATTCTGCATACCTCTGAAAGAAGACTCACCAAGATTATCGAAGAAAATGCATATTTCAGCTGGAAACCCCACGAAAACCAAGTTATCGGCGGCTCTACATATCACACGCACTGTGGAGTGGTCAAAACACCAGAAAACTTGTTTTTTCGCATCAAATAGCTCGAAACGAACGATCTAGATGATTCTGCATACTTCTGACTGAAGTCTCACCAATATTATCGCAGAAAATGCATTTCTCAACTAGAAACCTCACGAAAATCAAGATGTCGCCGGTTCTGCATATCCAACGCACTGTGGAGTGGTGAAAACAACCACATAACGTGTTTCTCGCATTAAATAGCTCGAATAGAGCGATCTCGATGATTCTGCATACTTCTGACAGACGTCTCACCAAGATTATCGTAGAAAATGCATATCTCAGCTGGAAACCCCACGAAAACCAAGATATCGCCGGTTCTGCATATCAAACGCCCTGTGGAGTAAAGAAAACACCAGATAACGTGTTTCTCGCATGAACTAGCTCGAAAAGAGCGTTCTCGATGATTCTGCATGCTTCTCATAGATGAAACACCAAGATTATCGCAGAAAATGCAAATCTCAGCTGGAAACCCCACGAAAACCAAGGTATCGGCGGCTCTACATATCAAACGCACTGTGGAGTGGTCAAAACACCAGAAAACTTGTTTTTTCGCATTAAATAGCTCGAAACGAACGATCTAGATGATTCTGCATACTTCTGACTGAAGTCCTACCAATATTAACGCAGAAAATGCATATCTCAGCTAGAAACCTCACGAAAATCAGGATATCGCCGGTTCTGCATATGAAACGCATTGTGGATTTGAGAAAACAACCAGATAACGTGTTTCTCGCATTACATAGCCCGAAAAGTACGACCTAGATGATTCTGCATACTTCTGACAGAAGACTCACCAACATTATCGCAGAAAATGCATATCTCAGCTTGAAACCTCACGAAAATCAAGATGTCGCCGGTTCTGCTTATCAAACGCACTGTGGAGTGGTCAATACACCAGAAAACCTGTTTCTCGCATTAACTAACTCGAAAAGAGCGTTCTCGATGATTCTGCATACTTCTCATAGATGAAACACCAAGATTATCGCAGAAAATGCATATTTCAGCTGGAAACCCCACCAAAACCAAGTTATCGGCGGCTCTACATATCAAACGCACTGTGGAGTGGTCAAAACACCAGAAAACTTGTTTTTTCGCATCAAATAGCTCGAAACGAGCGATCTAGATGATTCTGCATACTTCTGACTGAAGTCTCACCAATATTATCGCAGAAAATGCATTTCTCAACTAGAAACCTCACGAAAATCAAGATGTTGCCGGTACTGCATATCAAACGCACTGTGGAGTCGTGAAAAAATCCAGATAACGTGTTTGTCGCATTAAATAGCTCGAAAAGACCGATCCCGATCATTCTGCATACTTCTGACAGAAGGCTCACCAAGATTATCGCAGAGAATGCATATCTCAGCTGGAAACACCACGAAAATCAAGATATCGCCGGTTATGCATATCAAACACACTGTGGAGTGGTGAAAACACCCGAAATAGTGTTTCTCGCATTAAGTAGCTCGAAAAGAGGGATCTCGAAGACTCTGCATACTTCTGACAGAAGTCTCACCAAGATTATCGTAGAAAATGCATATCTCAGCTTGAAACCCGACGAAATCCAAGATGTCGCCGGTTCTGCATATCAAACGCACTGTGGAGTGGTGAAAAGACCAGATAACATGTTTCTCGCATTAAATAGCTCGAAAAGAGCGATCCCGATGATTCTGCATTCTTCTGACAGAAGTCTCACCATGATTATCGTATAAAATGCATATCTCAGCTTGAAACCCGACCGAAACCAAGTTATCTCCGGTTCTGCATGTCAAACGTACTGTGGGGTGGTGAATACACCAGAAAACGTGTATCTCGCATTAAATAGCTCGAAAGGAGCGATCTAGATGAATCTGCATACTTATGACTGAAGTCTCACCAATATGATCGCAGAAAATGCATATCTCAGCTTGAAACCTCACCAAAATCAATATGTCGCCGGTTCAGCATATCAAACGCACTGCGGAGTGGTGAAAACACCAGATAATGTGTTTCTCGCATTAAATAGCTCGAAAAGAGGGATCTCGATGATTCTGCATACTTCTGACAGAAGACTCACCATGGTTATCGTAGAAAATGCATATCTCAGCTGCAAACACCACGAAAAGCAAGATTTCGCCGGTTCTGCATGTCAAACGTACTGTGGAGTGGTGAATACACCAGAAAACGTGGTTCTCGCATTAAATAGCTCGAAAAGAGCGATCTCGATGATTCTGCATACTTCTGACTGAAGTCTCACCAAGATTATCGTAGAAAATGCGTATCTCAGTATGAACCCCGACGATATCCAAGATGTCGCCGGTTCTGCATATCAAACGCACTGTGGAGTGGTGAAAACACCAGATATCGTGTTTCTCGCAATAAGTAGCTCGAAAAGAAGGATCTCGAAGAATCTGCATACTTACGACAGAAGACTCACCAAGCTTATCGCAGAAAATGCATATCTCAGCTGGAAACACCACCAAAATCAAGATATCGCCGGTTCTGCACACCAAACGTACTGTGGAGTGGTGAAAACACCAGATAACGTGTTTCTCGCATTAAATACCTCGCAAAGAGGGATCTCGATGATTCTGCATACTTCTGACAGAAGACTCACCAAGATTATCGCAGAAAATGCATATCTCAGTTTGAACCCCGACGAAATCCAAGATGTCGCCGGTTCTGCATATCAAACGCACTGTGGAGTGGTGAAAACACCCGAAATCGTGTTTCTCGCATTAAGTAGCTCGAAAAGAGCGATCTCGAAGATTCTGCATACTTCTGACTGAAGTCTCACCAAGATTATCGCAGAAAATGCATATCTCAGCTGGAAACACCACGAATACCAAGATATCGCCGGTTATTCATATCAAACGCACTGTGGAGTGGTGAAAACAACCATATAACGTGTTTCTCGCATTAACTAGCTCGAATTGAGCGTTCTGGATGATTCTGCATACTTCTCATAGATGAAACACCAAGATTATCGCAGAAAATGCATATTTCAGCTGGAAACCCCACGAATACCAAGTTATCGGCGGCTCTACATATCAAACGTACTGTGGAGTGGTCAAAACACCAGAAAACTTATTTTTTCACATTAAATAGCTCGAAACGAGCGATCTAGATGATTCTGCACACTTCTGACAGAAGTCTCACCAAGCTTATCGTAGAAAATGCATATCTCAGCTTGAAACCCGACGAAATCCAAGATGCCGCCGGTTCTGCATATCAAACGCACTGTGGAGTGGTCAAAGCACCAGAAAACTTGTTTTTTCGCATTAAATAGCTCGAAAAGAGCGATCTAGATGAATCTGCATACTTATGACTGAAGTCTCACCAATATGATCGCAGAAAATGCATATCTCAGCTTGAAACCTCACCAAAATCAAGATGTCGCCGGTTCAGCATATCAAACGCACTGTGGAGTGGTGAAAACACCAGATAACGTGTTTCTCGCATTAAATAGCTCGAAAAGAGGGATCTCGATGATTCTGCATACTTCTGACAGAAGACTCACCATGGTTATCGTAGAAAATGCATATCTCAGCTGCAAACACCACGAAAAGCAAGATTTCGCCGGTTCTGCATGTCAAACGTACTGTGGAGTGGTGAATACACCAGATAACGTGTTTCTCGCATTAAATAGCTCGAAAAGAGCGATCTCGATGATTCTGCATACTTACGACAGAAGACTCACCAAGCTTATCGCAGAAAATGCATATCTCAGCTGGAAACACCACCAAAATCAAGATATCGCCGGTTCTGCATATAAAACGCACTGTTGAATGTTGAAAACGCCAGAAAACTTGTTTTTTCGCATTAAATAGCTTGAAAAGAGCGATCTAGATGATTCTGCATACTTCTGACTGAAGTCTCACCAAGATTATCGCAGAACATCCATATCTCAGCTTGAAACCTCACGAAAATCAAGATGTCGCCGGTTCTGCATATCAAACGCACTGTGGAGTCGTGAAAACAACCAGACAACGTGTTTCTCGCATTAAGTAGCTCGAAAAGAGCGATCCCGATGAATCTGCATACTTCTGGCAGAAGTCTCACCAAGATTATCGTTGAAAATGCATATCTCAGCTTGATACCCGACGAAAATCAAGATATCGCCGGTTCTGCATATCAAACGCACTGTTGAATGTTGAAAACGCCAGAAAACTTGTTTTTTCGCATTAAATAGCACGAAACGAGCGATCTAGATGATTCTGCATACTTCTGACTGAAGTCTCACCAATATTATCGCAGAAAATGCATATCTCAGCTTGAAACCTCACGAAAACCAAGTTATCTCCGGTTCTGCACATCAAACGTACTGTGGAGTGGTGAAAACACCAGATAACGTGTTTCTCGCATTAAATACCTTGCAAAGAGGGATCTCGATGATTCTGCATACTTCTGACAGAAGACTCACCAAGATTATCGTAGAAAATGCATATCTCAGCTTGAAACCTCACGAAAATCAAGATGTTGCCGGTACTGCACATCAAACGCACTGTGGAGTCGTGAAAAAATCCAGATAACGTGTTTGTCGTATTAAATAGCTCGAAAAGACCGATCCCGATCATTCTGCATACTTCTGACAGAAGGCTCACCAAGATTATCGCAGAGAATGCATATCTCAGCTGGAAACACCACGAAAATCAAGATATCGCCGGTTATGCATATCAAACGCACTGTGGAGTGGTGAAAACACCCGAAATAGTGTTTCTCGCATTAAGTAGCTCGAAAAGAGGGATCTCGAAGACTCTGCATACTTCTGACAGAAGACTCACCAAGATTATCGCAGAAAATGCAGATCTCAGCTGGAAACACCACGAAAATCAATATATCGCCGGTTCTGCATATAAAACGCACTGTGGAATGTTGAAAACACCAGAAAACTTGTTTTTTCGCATTAAATAGCTCGAAAAGAGCGATCTAGATGATTCTGCATACTTCTGACTGAACTCTCACCAAGATTATCGCAGAAAATCCATATCTCAGCTTGAAGCCTCACGAAATCCATGTTATCTCCGGTTCTGCACATCAAACGTACTGTGGAGTGGTGAATACACCAGAAAACGTGTATCTCGCATTAAATAGCTCGAAAAGAGACATCTAGATGATTCTGCATACTTCTGACAGAAGACTCACCAAGATTATCGCAGAGAATGCATATCTCAGCTGGAAACACCACGAAAATAAAGATATCGCCGGTTATGCATATCAAACGCACTGTGGAGTGGTGAAAACAACCATATAACGTGTTTCTCGCATTAAATAGCTCGAAAAGTGCGATCCCGATGATTCTGCATTCTTCTGACAGAAGTCTCACCATGATTATCGTAGAAAATGCATATCTCAGCTTGAAACCCGACCGAAACCAAGTTATCTCCGGTTCTGCATGTCAAACGTACTGTGGGGTGGTGAATACACCAGAAAACGTGTTTCTCGCATTAAATAGCTCGAAAGGAGCGATCTAGGTGAATCTGCATACTTATGACTGAAGTCTCACCAATATGATCGCAGAAAATGCATATCTCAGCTTGAAACCTCACCAAAATCAAGATGCCGCCGGTTCAGCATATCAAACGCACTGCGGAGTGGTGAAAACCCCAGATAACGTGTTTCTCGCATTAAATAGCTCGAAAAGAGGGATCTCGATGATTCTGCATACTTCTGACAGAAGACTCACCATGGTTATCGTAGAAAATGCATATCTCAGCTGCAAACACCACGAAAAGCAAGATTTCGCCGGTTCTGCATGTCAAACGCACTGCGGAGTGGTGAAAACCCCAGATAACGTGTTTCTCGCATTAAATAGCTCGAAAAGAGGGATCCCGATGATTCTGCATACTTCTGACAGAAGTCTCACCAAGATTATCGTTGAAAATGCATATCTCAGCTTGATACCCGACGAAAATCAAGATATCGCCGGATCTTCATATCAAACGCACTGTGGAATGTTGAAAACGCCAGAAAACTTGTTTTTTCGCATTAAATAGCACGAAACGAGCGATCTAGATGATTCTGCATACTTCTGACTGAAGTCTCACCAATATTATCGCAGAAAATGCATATCTCAGCTTGAAACCTCACGAAAACAAAGTTATCTCCGGTTCTGCACATCAAACGTACTGTGGAGTGGTAAAAACACCAGATAACGTGCTTCTCGCATTAAATACCTCGCAAAGAGGGATCTCGATGATTCTGCATACTTCTGACAGAAGACTCACCAAGATTATCGCAGAAAATGCATATCTCAGTTTGAACCCCGACGAAATCCAAGATGCCGCCGGTTCTGCATATCAAACGCACTGTGGAGTGGTCAAAGCACCAGAAAACTTGTTTTTTCGCATTAAATAGCTCGAAAAGAGCGATCTAGATGAATCTGCATACTTATGACTGAAGTCTCACCAATATGATCGCAGAAAATGCATATCTCAGCTTGAAACCTCACCAAAATCAAGATGTCGCCGGTTCAGCATATCAAACGCACTGTGGAGTGGTGAAAACACCAGATAACGTGTTTCTCGCATTAAATAGCTCGAAAAGAGGGATCTCGATGATTCTGCATACTTCTGACAGAAGACTCACCATGGTTATCGTAGAAAATGCATATCTCAGCTGCAAACACCACGAAAAGCAAGATTTCGCCGGTTCTGCATGTCAAACGTACTGTGGAGTGGTGAATACACCAGATAACGTGTTTCTCGCATTAAATAGCTCGAAAAGAGCGATCTCGATGATTCTGCATACTTACGACAGAAGACTCACCAAGCTTATCGCAGAAAATGCATATCTCAGCTGGAAACACCACCAAAATCAAGATATCGCCGGTTCTGCATATAAAACGCACTGTTGAATGTTGAAAACGCCAGAAAACTTGTTTTTTCGCATTAAATAGCTTGAAAAGAGCGATCTAGATGATTCTGCATACTTCTGACTGAAGTCTCACCAAGATTATCGCAGAACATCCATATCTCAGCTTGAAACCTCACGAAAATCAAGATGTCGCCGGTTCTGCATATCAAACGCACTGTGGAGTCGTGAAAACAACCAGACAACGTGTTTCTCGCATTAAGTAGCTCGAAAAGAGCGATCCCGATGAATCTGCATACTTCTGGCAGAAGTCTCACCAAGATTATCGTTGAAAATGCATATCTCAGCTTGATACCCGACGAAAATCAAGATATCGCCGGTTCTGCATATCAAACGCACTGTTGAATGTTGAAAACGCCAGAAAACTTGTTTTTTCGCATTAAATAGCACGAAACGAGCGATCTAGATGATTCTGCATACTTCTGACTGAAGTCTCACCAATATTATCGCAGAAAATGCATATCTCAGCTTGAAACCTCACGAAAACCAAGTTATCTCCGGTTCTGCACATCAAACGTACTGTGGAGTGGTGAAAACACCAGATAACGTGTTTCTCGCATTAAATACCTTGCAAAGAGGGATCTCGATGATTCTGCATACTTCTGACAGAAGACTCACCAAGATTATCGTAGAAAATGCATATCTCAGCTTGAAACCTCACGAAAATCAAGATGTTGCCGGTACTGCACATCAAACGCACTGTGGAGTCGTGAAAAAATCCAGATAACGTGTTTGTCGTATTAAATAGCTCGAAAAGACCGATCCCGATCATTCTGCATACTTCCGACAGAAGGCTCACCAAGATTATCGCAGAGAATGCATATCTCAGCTGGAAACACCACGAAAATCAAGATATCGCCGGTTATGCATATCAAACGCACTGTGGAGTGGTGAAAACACCCGAAATAGTGTTTCTCGCATTATGTAGCTCGAAAAGAGGGATCTCGAAGACTCTGCATACTTCTGACAGAAGACTCACCAAGATTATCGCCGAAAATGCAGATCTCAGCTGGAAACACCACGAAAATCAATATATCGCCGGTTCTGCATATAAAACGCACTGTGGAATGTTGAAAACACCAGAAAACTTGTTTTTTCGCATTAAATAGCTCGAAAAGAGCGATCTAGATGATTCTGCATACTTCTGACTGAACTCTCACCAAGATTATCGCAGAAAATCCATATCTCAGCTTGAAGCCTCACGAAATCCATGTTATCTCCGGTTCTGCACATCAAACGTACTGTGGAGTGGTGAATACACCAGAAAACGTGTATCTCGCATTAAATAGCTCGAAAAGAGACATCTAGATGATTCTGCATACTTCTGACAGAAGACTCACCAAGATTATCGCAGAGAATGCATATCTCAGCTGGAAACACCACGAAAATAAAGATATCGCCGGTTATGCATATCAAACGCACTGTGGAGTGGTGAAAACAACCATATAACGTGTTTCTCGCATTAAATAGCTCGAAAAGTGCGATCCCGATGATTCTGCATTCTTCTGACAGAAGTCTCACCATGATTATCGTAGAAAATGCATATCTCAGCTTGAAACCCGACCGAAACCAAGTTATCTCCGGTTCTGCATGTCAAACGTACTGTGGGGTGGTGAATACACCAGAAAACGTGTTTCTCGCATTAAATAGCTCGAAAGGAGCGATCTAGGTGAATCTGCATACTTATGACTGAAGTCTCACCAATATGATCGCAGAAAATGCATATCTCAGCTTGAAACCTCACCAAAATCAAGATGCCGCCGGTTCAGCATATCAAACGCACTGCGGAGTGGTGAAAACCCCAGATAACGTGTTTCTCGCATTAAATAGCTCGAAAAGAGGGATCTCGATGATTCTGCATACTTCTGACAGAAGACTCACCATGGTTATCGTAGAAAATGCATATCTCAGCTGCAAACACCACGAAAAGCAAGATTTCGCCGGTTCTGCATGTCAAACGCACTGCGGAGTGGTGAAAACCCCAGATAACGTGTTTCTCGCATTAAATAGCTCGAAAAGAGGGATCCCGATGATTCTGCATACTTCTGACAGAAGTCTCACCAAGATTATCGTTGAAAATGCATATCTCAGCTTGATACCCGACGAAAATCAAGATATCGCCGGATCTTCATATCAAACGCACTGTGGAATGTTGAAAACGCCAGAAAACTTGTTTTTTCGCATTAAATAGCACGAAACGAGCGATCTAGATGATTCTGCATACTTCTGACTGAAGTCTCACCAATATTATCGCAGAAAATGCATATCTCAGCTTGAAACCTCACGAAAACAAAGTTATCTCCGGTTCTGCACATCAAACGTACTGTGGAGTGGTAAAAACACCAGATAACGTGCTTCTCGCATTAAATACCTCGCAAAGAGGGATCTCGATGATTCTGCATACTTCTGACAGAAGACTCACCAAGATTATCGCAGAAAATGCATATCTCAGTTTGAACCCCGACGAAATCCAAGATGCCGCCGGTTCTGCATATCAAACGCACTGTGGAGTGGTCAAAGCACCAGAAAACTTGTTTTTTCGCATTAAATAGCTCGAAAAGAGCGATCTAGATGAATCTGCATACTTATGACTGAAGTCTCACCAATATGATCGCAGAAAATGCATATCTCAGCTTGAAACCTCACCAAAATCAAGATGTCGCCGGTTCAGCATATCAAACGCACTGTGGAGTGGTGAAAACACCAGATAACGTGTTTCTCGCATTAAATAGCTCGAAAAGAGGGATCTCGATGATTCTGCATACTTCTGACAGAAGACTCACCATGGTTATCGTAGAAAATGCATATCTCAGCTGCAAACACCACGAAAAGCAAGATTTCGCCGGTTCTGCATGTCAAACGTACTGTGGAGTGGTGAATACACCAGATAACGTGTTTCTCGCATTAAATAGCTCGAAAAGAGCGATCTCGATGATTCTGCATACTTACGACAGAAGACTCACCAAGCTTATCGCAGAAAATGCATATCTCAGCTGGAAACACCACCAAAATCAAGATATCGCCGGTTCTGCATATAAAACGCACTGTTGAATGTTGAAAACGCCAGAAAACTTGTTTTTTCGCATTAAATAGCTTGAAAAGAGCGATCTAGATGATTCTGCATACTTCTGACTGAAGTCTCACCAAGATTATCGCAGAACATCCATATCTCAGCTTGAAACCTCACGAAAATCAAGATGTCGCCGGTTCTGCATATCAAACGCACTGTGGAGTCGTGAAAACAACCAGACAACGTGTTTCTCGCATTAAGTAGCTCGAAAAGAGCGATCCCAATGAATCTGCATACTTCTGGCAGAAGTCTCACCAAGATTATCGTTGAAAATGCATATCTCAGCTTGATACCCGACGAAAATCAAGATATCGCCGGTTCTGCATATCAAACGCACTGTTGAATGTTGAAAACGCCAGAAAACTTGTTTTTTCGCATTAAATAGCACGAAACGAGCGATCTAGATGATTCTGCATACTTCTGACTGAAGTCTCACCAATATTATCGCAGAAAATGCATATCTCAGCTTGAAACCTCACGAAAACCAAGTTATCTCCGGTTCTGCACATCAAACGTACTGTGGAGTGGTGAAAACACCAGATAACGTGTTTCTCGCATTAAATACCTTGCAAAGAGGGATCTCGATGATTCTGCATACTTCTGACAGAAGACTCACCAAGATTATCGTAGAAAATGCATATCTCAGCTTGAAACCTCACGAAAATCAAGATGTTGCCGGTACTGCACATCAAACGCACTGTGGAGTCGTGAAAAAATCCAGATAACGTGTTTGTCGTATTAAATAGCTCGAAAAGACCGATCCCGATCATTCTGCATACTTCTGACAGAAGGCTCACCAAGATTATCGCAGAGAATGCATATCTCAGCTGGAAACACCACGAAAATCAAGATATCGCCGGTTATGCATATCAAACGCACTGTGGAGTGGTGAAAACACCCGAAATAGTGTTTCTCGCATTAAGTAGCTCGAAAAGAGGGATCTCGAAGACTCTGCATACTTCTGACAGAAGACTCACCAAGATTATCGCAGAAAATGCAGATCTCAGCTGGAAACACCACGAAAATCAATATATCGCCGGTTCTGCATATAAAACGCACTGTGGAATGTTGAAAACACCAGAAAACTTGTTTTTTCGCATTAAATAGCTCGAAAAGAGCGATCTAGATGATTCTGCATACTTCTGACTGAACTCTCACCAAGATTATCGCAGAAAATCCATATCTCAGCTTGAAGCCTCACGAAATCCATGTTATCTCCGGTTCTGCACATCAAACGTACTGTGGAGTGGTGAATACACCAGAAAACGTGTATCTCGCATTAAATAGCTCGAAAAGAGACATCTAGATGATTCTGCATACTTCTGACAGAAGACTCACCAAGATTATCGCAGAGAATGCATATCTCAGCTGGAAACACCACGAAAATAAAGATATCGCCGGTTATGCATATCAAACGCACTGTGGAGTGGTGAAAACAACCATATAACGTGTTTCTCGCATTAAATAGCTCGAAAAGTGCGATCCCGATGATTCTGCATTCTTCTGACAGAAGTCTCACCATGATTATCGTAGAAAATGCATATCTCAGCTTGAAACCCGACCGAAACCAAGTTATCTCCGGTTCTGCATGTCAAACGTACTGTGGGGTGGTGAATACACCAGAAAACGTGTTTCTCGCATTAAATAGCTCGAAAGGAGCGATCTAGGTGAATCTGCATACTTATGACTGAAGTCTCACCAATATGATCGCAGAAAATGCATATCTCAGCTTGAAACCTCACCAAAATCAAGATGCCGCCGGTTCAGCATATCAAACGCACTGCGGAGTGGTGAAAACCCCAGATAACGTGTTTCTCGCATTAAATAGCTCGAAAAGAGGGATCTCGATGATTCTGCATACTTCTGACAGAAGACTCACCATGGTTATCGTAGAAAATGCATATCTCAGCTGCAAACACCACGAAAAGCAAGATTTCGCCGGTTCTGCATGTCAAACGCACTGCGGAGTGGTGAAAACCCCAGATAACGTGTTTCTCGCATTAAATAGCTCGAAAAGAGGGATCCCGATGATTCTGCATACTTCTGACAGAAGTCTCACCAAGATTATCGTTGAAAATGCATATCTCAGCTTGATACCCGACGAAAATCAAGATATCGCCGGATCTTCATATCAAACGCACTGTGGAATGTTGAAAACGCCAGAAAACTTGTTTTTTCGCATTAAATAGCACGAAACGAGCGATCTAGATGATTCTGCATACTTCTGACTGAAGTCTCACCAATATTATCGCAGAAAATGCATATCTCAGCTTGAAACCTCACGAAAACAAAGTTATCTCCGGTTCTGCACATCAAACGTACTGTGGAGTGGTAAAAACACCAGATAACGTGCTTCTCGCATTAAATACCTCGCAAAGAGGGATCTCGATGATTCTGCATACTTCTGACAGAAGACTCACCAAGATTATCGCAGAAAATGCATATCTCAGTTTGAACCCCGACGAAATCCAAGATGTCGCCGGTTCTGCATATCAAACGCACTGTGGAGTGGTGAAAACACCCGAAATCGTGTTTCTCGCATTAAGTAGCTCGAAAAGAGCGATCTCGAAGATTCTGCATACTTCTGACTGAAGTCTCACCAAGATTATCGCAGAAAATGCATATCTCAGCTGGAAACACCACCAAAATCAAGATATCGCCGGTTCTGCATATAAAACGCACTGTTGAATGTTGAAAACGCCAGAAAACTTGTTTTTTCGCATTAAATAGCTTGAAAAGAGCGATCTAGATGATTCTGCATACTTCTGACTGAAGTCTCACCAAGATTATCGCAGAACATCCATATCTCAGCTTGAAACCTCACGAAAATCAAGATGTCGCCGGTTCTGCATATCAAACGCACTGTGGAGTCGTGAAAACAACCAGACAACGTGTTTCTCGCATTAAGTAGCTCGAAAAGAGCGATCCCGATGAATCTGCATACTTCTGGCAGAAGTCTCACCAAGATTATCGTTGAAAATGCATATCTCAGCTTGATACCCGACGAAAATCAAGATATCGCCGGTTCTGCATATCAAACGCACTGTTGAATGTTGAAAACGCCAGAAAACTTGTTTTTTCGCATTAAATAGCACGAAACGAGCGATCTAGATGATTCTGCATACTTCTGACTGAAGTCTCACCAATATTATCGCAGAAAATGCATATCTCAGCTTGAAACCTCACGAAAACCAAGTTATCTCCGGTTCTGCACATCAAACGTACTGTGGAGTGGTGAAAACACCAGATAACGTGTTTCTCGCATTAAATACCTTGCAAAGAGGGATCTCGATGATTCTGCATACTTCTGACAGAAGACTCACCAAGATTATCGTAGAAAATGCATATCTCAGCTTGAAACCTCACGAAAATCAAGATGTTGCCGGTACTGCACATCAAACGCACTGTGGAGTCGTGAAAAAATCCAGATAACGTGTTTGTCGTATTAAATAGCTCGAAAAGACCGATCCCGATCATTCTGCATACTTCTGACAGAAGGCTCACCAAGATTATCGCAGAGAATGCATATCTCAGCTGGAAACACCACGAAAATCAAGATATCGCCGGTTATGCATATCAAACGCACTGTGGAGTGGTGAAAACACCCGAAATAGTGTTTCTCGCATTAAGTAGCTCGAAAAGAGGGATCTCGAAGACTCTGCATACTTCTGACAGAAGACTCACCAAGATTATCGCAGAAAATGCAGATCTCAGCTGGAAACACCACGAAAATCAATATATCGCCGGTTCTGCATATAAAACGCACTGTGGAATGTTGAAAACACCAGAAAACTTGTTTTTTCGCATTAAATAGCTCGAAAAGAGCGATCTAGATGATTCTGCATACTTCTGACTGAACTCTCACCAAGATTATCGCAGAAAATCCATATCTCAGCTTGAAGCCTCACGAAATCCATGTTATCTCCGGTTCTGCACATCAAACGTACTGTGGAGTGGTGAATACACCAGAAAACGTGTATCTCGCATTAAATAGCTCGAAAAGAGACATCTAGATGATTCTGCATACTTCTGACAGAAGACTCACCAAGATTATCGCAGAGAATGCATATCTCAGCTGGAAACACCACGAAAATAAAGATATCGCCGGTTATGCATATCAAACGCACTGTGGAGTGGTGAAAACAACCATATAACGTGTTTCTCGCATTAAATAGCTCGAAAAGTGCGATCCCGATGATTCTGCATTCTTCTGACAGAAGTCTCACCATGATTATCGTAGAAAATGCATATCTCAGCTTGAAACCCGACCGAAACCAAGTTATCTCCGGTTCTGCATGTCAAACGTACTGTGGGGTGGTGAATACACCAGAAAACGTGTTTCTCGCATTAAATAGCTCGAAAGGAGCGATCTAGGTGAATCTGCATACTTATGACTGAAGTCTCACCAATATGATCGCAGAAAATGCATATCTCAGCTTGAAACCTCACCAAAATCAAGATGCCGCCGGTTCAGCATATCAAACGCACTGCGGAGTGGTGAAAACCCCAGATAACGTGTTTCTCGCATTAAATAGCTCGAAAAGAGGGATCTCGATGATTCTGCATACTTCTGACAGAAGACTCACCATGGTTATCGTAGAAAATGCATATCTCAGCTGCAAACACCACGAAAAGCAAGATTTCGCCGGTTCTGCATGTCAAACGCACTGCGGAGTGGTGAAAACCCCAGATAACGTGTTTCTCGCATTAAATAGCTCGAAAAGAGGGATCCCGATGATTCTGCATACTTCTGACAGAAGTCTCACCAAGATTATCGTTGAAAATGCATATCTCAGCTTGATACCCGACGAAAATCAAGATATCGCCGGATCTTCATATCAAACGCACTGTGGAATGTTGAAAACGCCAGAAAACTTGTTTTTTCGCATTAAATAGCACGAAACGAGCGATCTAGATGATTCTGCATACTTCTGACTGAAGTCTCACCAATATTATCGCAGAAAATGCATATCTCAGCTTGAAACCTCACGAAAACAAAGTTATCTCCGGTTCTGCACATCAAACGTACTGTGGAGTGGTAAAAACACCAGATAACGTGCTTCTCGCATTAAATACCTCGCAAAGAGGGATCTCGATGATTCTGCATACTTCTGACAGAAGACTCACCAAGATTATCGCAGAAAATGCATATCTCAGTTTGAACCCCGACGAAATCCAAGATGTCGCCGGTTCTGCATATCAAACGCACTGTGGAGTGGTGAAAACACCCGAAATCGTGTTTCTCGCATTAAGTAGCTCGAAAAGAGCGATCTCGAAGATTCTGCATACTTCTGACTGAAGTCTCACCAAGATTATCGCAGAAAATGCATATCTCAGCTGGAAACACCACGAAAATCAAGATATCGCCGGTTCTGCATATAAAACGCACTGTGGAGTGGTCAAAGCACCAGAAAACTTGTTTTTTCGCATTAAATAGCTCGAAAAGAGCGATCTAAACGATTCTGCATACGTCTGAGTGGAGTCTCACCAAGATTATCGCAGAAAATCCATATCTCAGCTTGAAACCTCACGAAAACCAAGTTCTCTCCGGTTCTGCACATCAAACGTACTGTGGAGTGGTGAATACTCCAGAAAACGTGTTTCTCGCATTACATAGCTCGAAAAGAGCGATCTAGATGATTCTGCATACTTCTGAAAGAAGACTCACCAAGCTTATCGCAGAGAATGCATATCTCAGCTGGAAACACCACGAAAATCAAGATATCGCCGGTTATTCATATCAAACGCACTGTGGAGTGGTGAAAACACCAGAAAACGTGTTACTCGCATTAACTAGCTCGAAAAGAGCGATCTCGATGATTCTGCATACTTCTGACAGAAGTCTCACCAAGATTATCGTAGAAAATGCATATCTCAGCTTGAAACCCGACGAAATCCAAGATGCCGCCGGTTCTGCATATCAAACGCACTGTGTGTTGCGTACGTCTTGTCTATTGCCTTTACTGAATAGCGCAATTCGTACTTCGCACGCCGACTTATCTTTGTGCGTTCGAAAATTCGTTAGTGGACTGTATAAAATGTTTTATTCGATTTACTATGCTATCTATGCTATGTTTCCCATGAAACTGTTTACTGTGTTTACGTGTTAATGATTCCAACTCTAGCTAGTGACTGATGATAACCTCCTTTCGAGAGGATCCCGCGATGCCTCGGAGCAAAGACGCATCGCGGGGGTGAGACATTCGGATAGGTGGAAATCTAATTGTCGATTATGGTGGGGAAGGGTGGCTGACACTACCTATTGGTTAAAATAAAAGGAGGGGAAACTAGACAAATTGCCACCCCCCAGACCATTCGTCACTCTCAGGTACCGAGCGTACCCTTGAGTGACGCACGCGGAATTTCCGAATATCTCGAACAATGAACGTAGCAGACAATAACCTTAAGAAGCGCTTCGGCTCTGGTTACCGTATGGTCACGAAAAAGATACCGGTAAAAAAGGACGAAGCTTCTATCTGGAAATGAAACAAAAGGCAAAGCGAAAAACTACGATTGCCGTGGTATCATAAAGTTATTGTCGCTAAGGCTTAAAATGTACAAATGAATTGAATACGAGGGTTAGACGGCAGTTATACCTCGAAAACTAACGATTACTTCTAAATAATATAATATAAAGTAATGTAAAAATTGCACGTCCTTGGACGTATAATGCGTGGCTACCTGGTCCGCGACGCAACACTGTGGAGTGGTCAAAACACCAGAAAACTTGTTTTTTCGCATCAAATAGCTCGAAACGAGCGATCTAGATGATTCTGCATACTTCTGACTGAAGTCTCACCAATATTATCGCAGAAAATGCGTATCTCAGCTAGAAACATCACGAAAATCAAGATGTCTCGGGTTCTGCATATCAAACGCACTGTGGGGTGGTGAAAACACCAGAAAACGTGTTTCTCGCATTAACTAGCTCGAAAAGAGCGCTCTCGATGATTCTGCATACTTCTCATAGATGAAACACCAAGATTATCGCAGAAAATGCATATTTCAGCTGGAAACCCCACGAAAACCAAGTTATCGTCGGCTCTACATATCAAACGCACTGTGGTGTGGTCAAAACACCAGAAAACTTGTTTTTTCGCATTAAATAGCTCGAAACGAGCGATCTAGATGATTCTGCAAACTGCTGACAGAAGTCTCACCAAGATTATCGTAGAAAATGCATATCTCAGCTTGAAACCCGACGAAATCCAAGATGCCGCCGGTTCTGCATATCAAACGCACTGTGGAGTGGTCAAAACACCAGAAAACTTGTTTTTTCGCATTAAATAGCTCGAAACGAGCGATCTAGATGATTCTGCATACTTCTGACTAAAGTCTCACCAAGATTATCGCAGAAAATGCATATCTTAGCTTGAAACCCGACGAAATCTAAGATGTCGCCGGTTCTGCAAATCAAACGCACTGCGGAGTGGTGAAAACAACCAGAAAACGTGTTTCTCGCATTAAGTAGCTCGAAAAGAGCGTTCTCGAAGATTCTGCATACTTCTGACTGAAGACTCACCAAGATCATCGCAGAAAATGCATATCTCAGCTTGAAACCCGACCGAAACCAAGATATCTCCGGTTCTGCATGTCGAACGTACTGTGGAGTGGTGAATACACCAGAAAACGTGTTTCTCGCATTAAATAGCTCGAAACGAGCGATCTAGATGATTCTGCAAACTGCTGACAGAAGTCTCACCAAGATTATCGTAGAAAATGCATATCTCAGCTTGAAACCCGACGAAATCCAAGATATCTCCGGTTCTGCATATAAAACGCACTGTGGGGCGGCGAAAACACCAGAAAACGTGTTTCTCGATTTAAATAGCTCGAAAAGAGCGATCTAGATGATTCTGCATACTTCTGACAGACGTCTCACCAAGATTATCGTAGAAAATGCATATCTCAGCTTGAAACCCGACCGAAACCAAGATATCTCCGGTTCTGCATGTCGAACGTACTGTGGAGTGGTGAATACACCAGAAAACGTGTTTCTCGCATTAAATAACTCGAAAAGAGCGATCTCGAAGATTCTGCATACTTCTGACAGAAGTCTCACCAAGATTATCGTAGAAAATGCATATCTCAGCTTGAAATCTCACGAAAATCAAGATGTCGCCGGTTCTGCATATCAAACGCACTGTGGAGTGGTGAAAACCACCAGGTAACGTGTTTCTCGCATTAAATAGCTCGAAAAGAGCGATCCCGATGATTCTGCATACTTCTGACAGAGGTCTCAAAAACATTATCGTAGAAAATGCATATCTCAGCGTGAACCCCGACGAAATCCAAGATGTCGCCGGTTCTGCATGTCAAACGCACCTTGGAGTGGTGAAAACACCAGATAACGTGTTTATCGCATTATGTAGCTCGAAAAGAGCGATCTCGAAGATTCTGCATACTTCTGACAGAAGTCTCACCAAGATTATCGTAGAAAATGCATATCTCAGCTTGAAACTCACGAAACTCAAGATGTCGCCGGTTCTGCATATCAAACGCACTGTGGAGTGGTGGAAACAACCAGATAACGTGTTTCTCGCATTAAATAGCTCGAAAAGCGCGATCCCGATGATTCTGCATACTTCTGAGAGAAGTCTCACCAAGATTATCGTAGAAAATGCATATCTCAGCTTGACACCCGAAGAAAGCCAAGATGTCGCCGGTTCTGCATATCAAACGCACTGTGGAGTGGTGAAAACACCAGATAACGTGTTTCTCGCATTAAGTAGCTCGAAAAGAGCGATCTCGAAGATTCTGCATACATCTGACAGAAGTCTCACCAAGATTATCGTAGAAAATGCATATCTCAGCTTGAAACCCGACGAAATCCAAGATGTCGCCGGTTCTGCATATCAAACGTACTGTGGAGTGGTGAATACACCAGAAAACGTGGTTCTCGCATTAAGTAGCTCGAAAAGAGCGATCTCGATTATTCTCCATTCTTCTGACTGAAGTCTCACCAAGATTATTGCAGAAAATGCATATCTCAGCTTGAAACCTCAATAATATCAAGATGTCGCCGGTTCTGCATATCAAACGCACTGTGGAATGGTGAAAACACCAGATAACGTGTTTCTCGCATTAAATAGCACGAAAAGAGCGATCCCGATGATTCTGCATACTTCTGACAGACGTCCCACCAAGATTATCGTAGAAAATGCATATCTCAGCTTGAAACCCGACCGAAACCAAGATATCTCCGGTTCTGCGTATCAAACGAACTGTGGAGTGGTGAATACACCAGAAAACGTGTTTCTCGCATTAAATAGCTCGAAAAGAGCGATCTAGATGATTCTGCATACTTCTGACAGAAGACTCACCAAGATCATCGCAGAAAATGCATACCTCAGCTTGAAACACCACGAAAATCAAGATACCGCCGGTTCTGCATAACAAACGCACTGTGGAATGTTGAAAACACCAGAAAACTTGTTTTTTCGCATTAGACAGCTCGAAACGAGCGATCTAGATGATTCTGCGTACTTCTGACTGAAGGCTCACCAACATTATGGCAGAAAATGCATATCTCAGCTTGAAACCCGACGAAATCCAAGATGTCGCCGGTTCTGCATATCAAACGTACTGTGGAGTGGTGAATACACCAGAAAACGTGTTTCTCGCATTAAATAGCTCGAAAAGAGCGATCTCGATTATTCTCCATTCTTCTGACTGAAGTCTCACCAAGATTATCGCAGAAAAGGCATATCTCAGCTTGAAACCCGACCGAAACCAAGATATCTCCGGTTCTGCATATCAAACGCACTGTGGGGTGGCGAAAACACCAGAAAACGTGTTTCTCGATTTAAATAGCTCGAAAAGAGCGATCTAGATGATTCTGCATACTTCTGACTGAAGTCACACCAACATTATCGCAGAAAATGCATATCTCAGCTTGAAACCCGACGAAATCCAAGATGTCGCCGGTTCTGCATATCAAACGTACTGTGGAGTGGTGAATACATCAGAAAACGCGTTTCTCGCATTAAATAGCTCGAAAAGAGCGATCTCGATTATTCTCCATTCTTCTGACTGAAGTCTCACCAAGATTATCGCAGAAAAGGCATATCTCAGCTTGAAACCCGACCGAAACCAAGATATCTCCGGTTCTGCATATCAAACGCACTGTGGGGTGGCGAAAACACCAGAAAACGTGTTTCTCGATTTAAATAGCTCGAAAAGAGCGATCTAGATGATTCTGCATACTTCTGACTGAAGTCTCACCAAGATTATCGTAGAAAGTGCATATCTCAGCTTGAAATATCATGAAAATCAAGATGTCGCCGCTTCTGCATATCAAAAGCACTGTGGAGTGGTGAAAACAACAAGATAACGTGTTTCTCGAATTAAATAGCTCGAAAAGAGCGATCTAGATGATTCGGCATACTTCTGACAGAAGTCTCACCAACATTATCGCAGAACATGCATACCTCAGCTTGAAATCTCACAAAAATCAAGATGTCGCCGCTTCTGCATATCAAACGCTATGTGGAGTGGTGAAAACAACCAGATAACGTGTTTCTCGAATTAAATAGCTCGAAAAGAGCGATCTAGATGATTCTGCATACTTCTGACAGAAGTCTCACCATGATTATCGTAGAAAGTGCATATCTCAGCTTGAACCCCGACGAAATCCAAGATGTCGCCGGTTCTGCATATCAAACGCACTGTGGAGTGGAGAAAACAACAGAAAACGTGTTTCTCGCATTAGGTAGCTCGAAAAGAGCGTTCTCGAAGATTCTGCATACTTGTGACAGAAGTCTCACCAAGATTATCGCAGAGAATGCATATCTCAGCTGGAAACAGCACGAAAATCAAGATATCGCCGGTTATTCATATCAAACGCACTGTGGAGTGGTGAAAACAACCATATAACGTGTTTCTCGCATTAAATAGCTCGAAAAGAGCGATCTAGATGATTCTGCATACTTCTGACAGAAGACCCACCAAGATTATCGCAGAGAATGCATATCTCAGCTGGAAACACCACGAAAATCAAGATATCGCCGGTTATTCATATCAAACGCACTGTGGAGTGGTGAAAACAACCATATAACGTGTTTCTCGCATTAACTAACTCGAAAACAGCGTTCCCGATGATTCTGCATCCTTCTGGCAGAAGTCTCACCAAGATTATTGCAGAGAATGCATATCTCAGCTGGAAACAGCACGAAAATCAAGATATCGCCGGTTATTCATATCAAACGCACTGTGGAGTGGTGAAAACAACCATATAACGTGTTTCTCGCATTAAATAGCTCGAAAAGAGCGATCCCGATGATTCTGCATCCTTCTGACAGAAGTCTCACAAAGATTATCGCAGAGAATGCATATCTCAGCTGGAAACAGCACGAAAATCAAGATATCGCCGGTTATCCATATCAAACGCACTGTGGAGTGGTGAAAACAACCATATAACGTGTTTCTCGCATTAAATAGCTCGAAAAGTGCGATCTAGATGATTCTGCATACTTCTGAAAGAAGACTCACCAAGATCATCGCAGAAAATGCATATCTCAGCTTGAAACCTCAATAATATCAAGATGTCGCCGGTTCTGCAAATCAAACGCACTGTGGAGTGGTGAAAACCACCAGGTAACGTGTTTCTCGCATTAAATAGCTCGAAAAGAGCGATCCCGATGATTCTGCATACTTCTGACAGAGGTCTCAAAAACATTATCGTAGAAAATGCATATCTCAGCGTGAACCCCGACGAAATCCAAGATGTCGCCGGTTCTGCATGTCAAACGCACCTTGGAGTGGTGAAAACACCAGATAACGTGTTTATCGCATTATGTAGCTCGAAAAGAGCGATCTCGAAGATTCTGCATACTTCTGACAGAAGTCTCACCAAGATTATCGTAGAAAATGCATATCTCAGCTTGAAACTCACGAAACTCAAGATGTCGCCGGTTCTGCATATCAAACGCACTGTGGAGTGGTGGAAACAACCAGATAACGTGTTTCTCGCATTAAATAGCTCGAAAAGCGCGATCCCGATGATTCTGCATACTTCTGAGAGAAGTCTCACCAAGATTATCGTAGAAAATGCATATCTCAGCTTGACACCCGAAGAAAGCCAAGATGTCGCCGGTTCTGCATATCAAACGCACTGTGGAGTGGTGAAAACACCAGATAACGTGTTTCTCGCATTAAGTAGCTCGAAAAGAGCGATCTCGAAGATTCTGCATACATCTGACAGAAGTCTCACCAAGATTATCGTAGAAAATGCATATCTCAGCTTGAAACCCGACGAAATCCAAGATGTCGCCGGTTCTGCATATCAAACGTACTGTGGAGTGGTGAATACACCAGAAAACGTGGTTCTCGCATTAAGTAGCTCGAAAAGAGCGATCTCGATTATTCTCCATTCTTCTGACTGAAGTCTCACCAAGATTATTGCAGAAAATGCATATCTCAGCTTGAAACCTCAATAATATCAAGATGTCGCCGGTTCTGCATATCAAACGCACTGTGGAATGGTGAAAACACCAGATAACGTGTTTCTCGCATTAAATAGCACGAAAAGAGCGATCCCGATGATTCTGCATACTTCTGACAGACGTCCCACCAAGATTATCGTAGAAAATGCATATCTCAGCTTGAAACCCGACCGAAACCAAGATATCTCCGGTTCTGCGTATCAAACGAACTGTGGAGTGGTGAATACACCAGAAAACGTGTTTCTCGCATTAAATAGCTCGAAAAGAGCGATCTAGATGATTCTGCATACTTCTGACAGAAGACTCACCAAGATCATCGCAGAAAATGCATACCTCAGCTTGAAACACCACGAAAATCAAGATACCGCCGGTTCTGCATAACAAACGCACTGTGGAATGTTGAAAACACCAGAAAACTTGTTTTTTCGCATTAGACAGCTCGAAACGAGCGATCTAGATGATTCTGCGTACTTCTGACTGAAGGCTCACCAACATTATGGCAGAAAATGCATATCTCAGCTTGAAACCCGACGAAATCCAAGATGTCGCCGGTTCTGCATATCAAACGTACTGTGGAGTGGTGAATACACCAGAAAACGTGTTTCTCGCATTAAATAGCTCGAAAAGAGCGATCTCGATTATTCTCCATTCTTCTGACTGAAGTCTCACCAAGATTATCGCAGAAAAGGCATATCTCAGCTTGAAACCCGACCGAAACCAAGATATCTCCGGTTCTGCATATCAAACGCACTGTGGGGTGGCGAAAACACCAGAAAACGTGTTTCTCGATTTAAATAGCTCGAAAAGAGCGATCTAGATGATTCTGCATACTTCTGACTGAAGTCTCACCAACATTATCGCAGAAAATGCATATCTCAGCTTGAAACCCGACGAAATCCAAGATGTCGCCGGTTCTGCATATCAAACGTACTGTGGAGTGGTGAATACATCAGAAAACGCGTTTCTCGCATTAAATAGCTCGAAAAGAGCGATCTCGATTATTCTCCATTCTTCTGACTGAAGTCTCACCAAGATTATCGCAGAAAAGGCATATCTCAGCTTGAAACCCGACCGAAACCAAGATATCTCCGGTTCTGCATATCAAACGCACTGTGGGGTGGCGAAAACACCAGAAAACGTGTTTCTCGATTTAAATAGCTCGAAAAGAGCGATCTAGATGATTCTGCATACTTCTGACTGAAGTCTCACAAAGATTATCGTAGAAAGTGCATATCTCAGCTTGAAATATCATGAAAATCAAGATGTCGCCGCTTCTGCATATCAAAAGCACTGTGGAGTGGTGAAAACAACAAGATAACGTGTTTCTCGAATTAAATAGCTCGAAAAGAGCGATCTAGATGATTCGGCATACTTCTGACAGAAGTCTCACCAACATTATCGCAGAACATGCATACCTCAGCTTGAAATCTCACAAAAATCAAGATGTCGCCGCTTCTGCATATCAAACGCTATGTGGAGTGGTGAAAACAACCAGATAACGTGTTTCTCGAATTAAATAGCTCGAAAAGAGCGATCTAGATGATTCTGCATACTTCTGACAGAAGTCTCACCATGATTATCGTAGAAAGTGCATATCTCAGCTTGAACCCCGACGAAATCCAAGATGTCGCCGGTTCTGCATATCAAACGCACTGTGGAGTGGAGAAAACAACAGAAAACGTGTTTCTCGCATTAGGTAGCTCGAAAAGAGCGTTCTCGAAGATTCTGCATACTTGTGACAGAAGTCTCACCAAGATTATCGCAGAGAATGCATATCTCAGCTGGAAACAGCACGAAAATCAAGATATCGCCGGTTATTCATATCAAACGCACTGTGGAGTGGTGAAAACAACCATATAACGTGTTTCTCGCATTAAATAGCTCGAAAAGAGCGATCTAGATGATTCTGCATACTTCTGACAGAAGACCCACCAAGATTATCGCAGAGAATGCATATCTCAGCTGGAAACACCACGAAAATCAAGATATCGCCGGTTATTCATATCAAACGCACTGTGGAGTGGTGAAAACAACCATATAACGTGTTTCTCGCATTAACTAACTCGAAAACAGCGTTCCCGATGATTCTGCATCCTTCTGGCAGAAGTCTCACCAAGATTATTGCAGAGAATGCATATCTCAGCTGGAAACAGCACGAAAATCAAGATATCGCCGGTTATTCATATCAAACGCACTGTGGAGTGGTGAAAACAACCATATAACGTGTTTCTCGCATTAAATAGCTCGAAAAGAGCGATCCCGATGATTCTGCATCCTTCTGACAGAAGTCTCACAAAGATTATCCCAGAGAATGCATATCTCAGCTGGAAACAGCACGAAAATCAAGATATCGCCGGTTATCCATATCAAACGCACTGTGGAGTGGTGAAAACAACCATATAACGTGTTTCTCGCATTAAATAGCTCGAAAAGTGCGATCTAGATGATTCTGCATACTTCTGAAAGAAGACTCACCAAGATCATCGCAGAAAATGCATATCTCAGCTTGAAACCTCAATAATATCAAGATGTCGCCGGTTCTGCAAATCAAACGCACTGTGGAGTGGTGAAAACAACCAGATAACGTGTTTCTCGCATTAAATAGCTCGAAAAGAGCGATCCCGATGATTCTGCATACTTCTGACTGAAGTCTCACCAAGATTATTGCAGAAAATGCATATCTCAGCTTGAAACCTCAATAATATCAAGATGTCGCCGGTTCTGCATATCAAACGCACTGTGGAGTGGTGAATACACCAGATAACGTGTTTCTCGCATTAAATAGCACGAAAAGAGCGATCCCGATGATTCTGCATACTTCTGACAGACGTCCCACCAAGATTATCGTAGAAAATGCATATCTCAGCTTGAAACCCGACCGAAACCAAGATATCGCCGGTTCTGAATGTCAAACGTATTGTGGAGTGGTGAAAACACCAGAAAACGTGTTTCTCGCATTAAATAGCTCGAAAAGAGCGATCTAGATGATTCTGCATACTTCTGACAGAAGTCCCACCAAGATTATCGTAGAAAGTGCATATCTCAGCTTGAACCCCGACGAAATCCAAGATGTCGCCGGTTCTGCATATCAAACGCACTGTGGAGTGGTGAAAACCACCAGATAACGTGTTTCTCGCATTAAACAGCTCGAAAAGAGCGATCCCGATGATTCTGCATACCTCTGACTGACGTCTCACCAAGATTATCGTAGAAAATGCATATGTCAGCTTGAAACCCGACCGAAACCAAGATATCTCCGGTTCTGAATGTCAAACGCATTGTGGAGTGGTGAAAACACCAGAAAACGTGTTTCTCGCATTAAATAGCTCGAAAAGAGCGATCTAGATGATTCTGCATACTTCTGACAGAAGTCTCACCAAGATTATCGTAGAAAGTGCATATCTCAGCATGAACCCCGACGAAATCCAAGATGTCGCCGGTTCTGCATATCAAACGCACTGTGGAGTGGAGAAAACAACAGAAAACGTGTTTCTCGCATTAGGTAGCTCGAAAAGAGCGTTCTCGAAGATTCTGCATACTTGTGACAGAAGACTCACCAAGATTATCGCAGAAAATGCATATCTCAGCTGGAAACACTACGAAAATCAAGATATCGCCTGTTCTTCATATCAAACGCACTGTGGAATGTTGAAAACACCAGAAAACCTGTTTTTTCGCATCAAATAGCTCGAAAAGAGCGATCTCGATGATTCTGCATACTTCTGACAGAAGTCTCACCAAGAGTATCGCAGAAAATGCATATCTCAGCTTGAAACCTCACGAAAATCGAGATGTCGCCGGTTCTGCATATCAAACGCCCTGTGGAGTGGTGAAAACAACCAGATAACGTGTTTCTCGCATTAAATAGCTCGAAAAGCGCGATCCCGATGATTCTGCATACTTCTGACAGAAGTCTCACCAAGATTATCGTAGAAAATGCATATCTCAGCTTGATACCAGACGACAGCCAAGATGTCGCCAGTTGTGCATATCAAACGCACTGTGGAGTGGTGAAAACACCAGAAAACGTGTTTCTCGCATTAAGCTGCTCGAAACGAGATGTCTAAATGATTCTGCATACTTCTGACTGAAGTTTCACCAAGATTATCGCAGAAAATGCATATCTCAGCTTGATACCCTACGAAAGCCAAGATGTCGCCGGTTCTGCATATCAAACGCTCTGTGGAGTGGAGAAAACCACAGAAAACGTGTTTCTCCCATTAGGTAGCTCGAATAGAGCGTTCTCGAAGATTCTGCATATTTGTGACTGAAGACTCACCAAGATTATCGCAGAAAATGCATATCTCAGCTGGAAACACTACGAAAATCAAGATATCGCCTGTTCTTCATATCAAACGCACTGTGGAATGTTGAAAACACCAGAAAACCTGTTTTTTCGCATTAAATAGCTCGAAAAGAGCGATCTAGATGATTCTGCATACTTCTGACTGAAGTCTCACCAAGAGTATCGCAGAAAATGCATATCTCAGCTTGAAACCTCACGAAAACCAAGTTATCTCCGGTTCGGCACATCAAACGTACAGTGGAGTGGTGAAAACACCAGAAAACGTGTTTCTCGCTTTAAGCATCTCGAAACGAGCGATCCCGATGATTCTGCATACTTCTGAGAGAAGTCTCACGAAGATTATCGTAGAAAGTGCATATCTCAGCTTGAACCCCGACGAAATCCAAGATGTCGCCGGTTCTGCATATCAAACGCACTGTGGAGTGGTGAAAACAACCAGATAACGTGTTTCTCGCATTAAATAGCTCGAAACGAGCGATCTCGATGATTAAGCATACTTCGGACGGAAGTCTCACCAAGATTATCGCAGAAATTGCATACCTCAGCTTGAATCCCCACGAAAACCAAGATATCGCTGGTTCTGCATATCAAACACACTGTGGAGTGGTGAAAACACCAGATAACGTGTTTCTCGCATTAAATAGGTCGAAACGAGCGATCTCGATGATTAAGCATACTTCGGCCAGAAGTCTCATCAAGATTATCGTAAAAAATGCATATCTCAGCTTGAATCCCCACGAAAACCAAGATATCGCTGGTTCTGCATATCAAACGCACTGTGGAGTGGTGAAAACACCAGATAACGTGTTTCTCGCATTAAATAGGTCGAAACGAGCGATCTCGATGATTAAGCATACTTCGGCCAGAAGTCTCATCAAGATTATCGTAAAAAATGCATATCTCAGCTTGAATCCCCACGAAAACCAAGATATCGCTGGTTCTGCATATCAAACGCACTGTGGAGTGGTGAAAACACCAGATAACGTGTTTCTCGCATCAAATAGGTCGGAACGAGCGATCTGGATGATTAAGCATACTTCGGACAGAAGTCTCATCAAGATTATCGTAAAAAATGCATATCTCAGCTTGAATCCCCACGAAAACCAAGATACCTCCGGTTCTGCACATCCAACGAACTGTGGTGTGGTGAAAACCCCAGAAAACGTGTTTCCCGCATTAAATAGCTCGAAACGAGCGATCTCGATGATTAAGCATACTTCGGACGGAAGTCTCACCAAGATTATCGCAGAAATTGCATACCTCAGCTTGAATCCCCACGAAAACCAAGATATCGCTGGTTCTGCATATCAAACACACTGTGGAGTGGTGAAAACACCAGATAACGTGTTTCTCGCATTAAATAGGTCGAAACGAGCGATCTCGATGATTAAGCATACTTCGGCCAGAAGTCTCATCAAGATTATCGTAAAAAATGCATATCTCAGCTTGAATCCCCACGAAAACCAAGATATCGCTGGTTCTGCATATCAAACGCACTGTGGAGTGGTGAAAACACCAGATAACGTGTTTCTCGCATCAAATAGGTCGGAACGAGCGATCTCGATGATTAAGCATACTTCGGACAGAAGTCTCATCAAGATTATCGTAAAAAATGCATATCTCAGCTTGAATCCCCACGAAAACCAAGATACCTCCGGTTCTGCACATCCAACGAACTGTGGTGTGGTGAAAACCCCAGAAAACGTGTTTCCCGCATTAAATAGCTTGAAACGAGCGATCTCGATGATTAAGCATACTTCGGACGGAAGTCTCACCAAGATTATCGCAGAAATTGCATACCTCAGCTTGAATCCCCACGAAAACCAAGATATCGCTGGTTCTGCATATCAAACACACTGTGGAGTGGTGAAAACACCAGATAACGTGTTTCTCGCATTAAATAGGTCGAAACGAGCGATCTCGATGATTAAGCATACTTCGGACAGAAGTCTCATCAAGATTATCGTAAAAAATGCATATCTCAGCTTGAAACCCCACGAAAACCCAGATATCGCTGGTTCTGCATATCAAACGCTCTGTAGAGTGGTGAAAACACCAGATAACGTGTTTCTCGCATTAAATCGCTCGAAAAGCGCGATCCCGATGATTCTGCATACTTCTGAGAGAAGTCTCACCAAGATTATCGTAGAAAATGCATATCTCAGCTTGATACCCGAAGAAAGCCAAGATGTCGCCGGTTCTGCATATCAAACGCACTGTGGAGTGGTGAAAACACCAGATAACGTGTTTCTCGCATTAAGTAGCTCGAAAAGAGCGATCTCGACGATTCTGCATACTTCTGACAGAAGTCTCACCAAGATTATCGTAGAAAATGCATATCTCAGCTTGAAATCTAACCAAAATCAAGATGTCGCCGGTTCTGCAAATCAAACGCACTGTGGAGTGGTGAAAACAACCAGATAACGTGTTTCTCGCATAAAATAGCTCGAAAAGAGCGATCCCGATGATTCTGCATACTTCTGACTGAAGTCTCACCAAGATGATCGTAGAAAATGCATATCTCAGCTTGAAATCTAACCAAAATCAAGATGTCGCCGGTTCTGCATATCAAACGCACTGTGAAGTGGTCAAAACACCAGATAACGTGTTTCTCGCATTAAATAGCTCGAAAAGCGCGATCCCGATGATTCTGCATACTTCTGACAGAAGTCTCACCAAGATTATCGTAGAAAATGCATATCTCAGCTTGATACCCGACGAAAGCCAAGATGTCGCCGGTTCTGCATATCAAACGCACTGTGGAGTGGTGAAAACACCAGATAGGGTGTTTCTCGCATTAAGTAGCTCGAACAGAGCGATGTCGAAGATTCTGCATACTTCTGACAGAAGACTCACCAAGATTATCGCAGAAAATGCATATCTCAGCTGGAAACACCACGAAAATCAAGATATCGCCGGTTCTGCATATGAAACGCACTGTGGAGTGGTGAAAACACCAGAAAACGTGTTTCTCGCATTAAGCAGCTCGAAACGAGCGATCTAGATGATTCTGCATACTTCTGACTGATGTCTCACCAAGACTATCGCAGAAAATGCATATCTCAGCTTGAACCTCGACGAAAGCCAAGATGTCGCCGGTTCTGCATATCAAACGCACTGTGGAGTGGTGAAAACACCTGATAACGTGTTTCTCGCATTAAATAGCTTTACAAGAGCGATCTAGATGATTCTGCATACTTCTGAATGAAGTCTCACCAAGATTATCGCAGAAAATGCATATCTCAGCTTGAAACCTCACGAAAACCAAGTTATCTCCGGTTCGGCACATCAAACGTACAGTGGAGTGGTGAAAACACCAGAAAACGTGTTTCTCGCTTTAAGCATCTCGAAACGAGCGATCCCGATGATTCTGCATACTTCTGAGAGAAGTCTCACGAAGATTATCGTAGAAAGTGCATATCTCAGCTTGAACCCCGACGAAATCCAAGATGTCGCCGGTTCTGCATATCAAACGCACTGTGGAGTGGAGAAAACAACAGAAAACGTGTTTCTCGCGTTAGGTAGCTCGAAAAGAGCGTTCTCGAAGATTCTGCATACTTGTGACAGAAGACTCATCAAGATTATCGCAGAAAATGCATATCTCATCTGGAAACACTACGAAAATCAAGATATCGCCTGTTCTTCATATCAAACGCACTGTGGAATGTTGAAAACACCAGAAAACCTGTTTTTTCGCATTAAATAGCTCGAAAAGAGCGATATAGATGATTCTGCATACTTCTGACTGAAGTCTCACCAAGAGTATCGCAGAAAATGCATATCTCAGCTTGAAACCTCACGAAAATCGAGATGTCGCCGGTTCTGTATATCAAACGCACTGTGGAGTGGTGAAAACACCAAATAGGGTGTTTCTCGCATTAAGTAGCTCGAACAGAGCGATCTCGAAGATTCTGCATACTTCTGACAGAAGACTCACCAAGATTATCGCAGAAAATGCATATCTCATCTGGAAACACTACGAAAATCAAGATATCGCCTGTTCTTCATATCAAACGCACTGTGGAATGTTGAAAACACCAGAAAACCTGTTTTTTCGCATTAAATAGCTCGAAAAGAGCGATCTAGATGATTCTGCATATTTCGGACTGAAGTCTCACCAACAGTATCGCAGAAAATGCATATCTCAGCTTGAAACCTCACGAAAATCGAGATGTCGCCGGTTCTGCATATCAAACGCCCTGTGGAGTGGTGAAATCAACCAGATAACGTGTTTCTCGCATTAAATAGCTCGAAAAGCGCGATCCCGATGATTCTGCATACTTCTGACAAAACTCTCACCAAGATTATCGTAGAAATTGCATATCTCAGCTAGATACCCGACGAAAGCCAAGATGGCGCCGGTTCTGCATATCAAACGCACTGTGGAGTGGTGAAAACACCAGATAACGTGTTTCTCGCATGTTAATAGGTCGAAACGAGCGATCTCGATGATTAAGCATACTTCGGACGGATGTCTCACCAAGATTATCGCAGAAATTGCATATCTCAGCTTGAATCCCCACGAAAACCAAGATATCGCTGGTTCTGCATATCTAAACGCACTGTGGAGTGGTGAAAACACCACATAACGTGTTTCTCGCATTAAATAGATCGAAACGAGCGATCTCGATGATTCAGCATACTTCGGGCAGAAGTCTCATCAAGATTATCGTAAAAAATGCGTATCTCAGATTGAAACCCGACGAAAACCAAACATCGCCGGTTCTGCATATCCAACGAACTGTGGTGTGGTGAAAACCCCAGAAAACGTGTTTCTCGCATTAAATAGCTCGAAAAGAGCGCTCTTGATGTTTCTGCATACTTCGGACAGATGTTTCACCAAGATTATCGCAGAAAATGCATATCTCTGCTAGAAACCCCACGAATACCAAGATATCGCAAGTTCTGCATATCAAACGCACTGTGGAGTGGTGAAAACACCAGATAACGTGTTTCTCGCATTAAATAACTCGAAACGAGCGATCAAGATGATTCTGCATACTTCTGACTGAAGTCTCACCAATATTATCGCAAAAAATGCATATCTCACCTTGAAACCACACGAAAATCAAGATGACGCCGGTGCTGCATATCAAACGCACTGTGGAGTGGTGAAAACAACCAGATAACGTGTTTCTCGCATTAAATAGCTTGAAAAGAGTGATCCCGATGATTCTGCATACTTCTGACAGAAGTCTCACCAAGATTATCGTAGAAAATGCATATCTCAGCTTGATACACGACGAAAGCCAAGATGTCGCGGGTTCTGCATATCAAACGCACTGTGGAGTGGTGAAAACACCAGATAACGTGTTTCTCGCATTAAATAGCGCGAAAAGAGGGATCTCGATGATTCTGCATACTTCTGACAGAAGAATCACCAAGATTATCGGAGAAAATGCATATCTCAGCTGGAAACACCACGAAAATCAAGATATCGCCGGTTCTGCATATCAAACGCACTGTGGAATGTTGAAAACACCAGGAAACATGTTTCTCGCATTAAGTAGCTCGAAACGAGCGATCTAGATGATTCTGCATACTTCTGACTGAAGTCGCACCAATATTATCGCAAAAACTGCATATCTCACCTTGAAACCTCACGAAAATCAAGATGTCGCCGGTTCTGCATATCAAACACACTGTGGAGTGGTGAAAACACCAGATAACGTGTTTCTCGCATTAAATAGGTCGAAACGAGCGATCTCGATGATTAAGCATACTTCGGCCAGAAGTCTCATCAAGATTATCGTAAAAAATGCATATCTCAGCTTGAATCCCCACGAAAACCAAGATATCGCTGGTTCTGCATATCAAACGCACTGTGGAGTGGTGAAAACACCAGATAACGTGTTTCTCGCATCAAATAGGTCGGAACGAGCGATCTCGATGATTAAGCATACTTCGGACAGAAGTCTCATCAAGATTATCGTAAAAAATGCATATCTCAGCTTGAATCCCCACGAAAACCAAGATACCTCCGGTTCTGCACATCCAACGAACTGTGGTGTGGTGAAAACCCCAGAAAACGTGTTTCCCGCATTAAATAGCTCGAAACGAGCGATCTCGATGATTAAGCATACTTCGGACGGAAGTCTCACCAAGATTATCGCAGAAATTGCATACCTCAGCTTGAATCCCCACGAAAACCAAGATATCGCTGGTTCTGCATATCAAACACACTGTGGAGTGGTGAAAACACCAGATAACGTGTTTCTCGCATTAAATAGGTCGAAACGAGCGATCTCGATGATTAAGCATACTTCGGACAGAAGTCTCATCAAGATTATCGTAAAAAATGCATATCTCAGCTTGAAACCCCACGAAAACCCAGATATCGCTGGTTCTGCATATCAAACGCTCTGTAGAGTGGTGAAAACACCAGATAACGTGTTTCTCGCATTAAATCGCTCGAAAAGCGCGATCCCGATGATTCTGCATACTTCTGAGAGAAGTCTCACCAAGATTATCGTAGAAAATGCATATCTCAGCTTGATACCCGAAGAAAGCCAAGATGTCGCCGGTTCTGCATATCAAACGCACTGTGGAGTGGTGAAAACACCAGATAACGTGTTTCTCGCATTAAGTAGCTCGAAAAGAGCGATCTCGACGATTCTGCATACTTCTGACAGAAGTCTCACCAAGATTATCGTAGAAAATGCATATCTCAGCTTGAAATCTAACCAAAATCAAGATGTCGCCGGTTCTGCAAATCAAACGCACTGTGGAGTGGTGAAAACAACCAGATAACGTGTTTCTCGCATAAAATAGCTCGAAAAGAGCGATCCCGATGATTCTGCATACTTCTGACTGAAGTCTCACCAAGATGATCGTAGAAAATGCATATCTCAGCTTGAAATCTAACCAAAATCAAGATGTCGCCGGTTCTGCATATCAAACGCACTGTGAAGTGGTCAAAACACCAGATAACGTGTTTCTCGCATTAAATAGCTCGAAAAGCGCGATCCCGATGATTCTGCATACTTCTGACAGAAGTCTCACCAAGATTATCGTAGAAAATGCATATCTCAGCTTGATACCCGACGAAAGCCAAGATGTCGCCGGTTCTGCATATCAAACGCACTGTGGAGTGGTGAAAACACCAGATAGGGTGTTTCTCGCATTAAGTAGCTCGAACAGAGCGATGTCGAAGATTCTGCATACTTCTGACAGAAGACTCACCAAGATTATCGCAGAAAATGCATATCTCAGCTGGAAACACCACGAAAATCAAGATATCGCCGGTTCTGCATATGAAACGCACTGTGGAGTGGTGAAAACACCAGAAAACGTGTTTCTCGCATTAAGCAGCTCGAAACGAGCGATCTAGATGATTCTGCATACTTCTGACTGATGTCTCACCAAGACTATCGCAGAAAATGCATATCTCAGCTTGAACCTCGACGAAAGCCAAGATGTCGCCGGTTCTGCATATCAAACGCACTGTGGAGTGGTGAAAACACCAGATAACGTGTTTCTCGCATTAAATAGCGCGAAAAGAGGGATCTCGATGATTCTGCATACTTCTGACAGAAGAATCACCAAGATTATCGGAGAAAATGCATATCTCAGCTGGAAACACCACGAAAATCAAGATATCGCCGGTTCTGCATATCAAACGCACTGTGGAATGTTGAAAACACCAGGAAACATGTTTCTCGCATTAAGTAGCTCGAAACGAGCGATCTAGATGATTCTGCATACTTCTGACTGAAGTCGCACCAATATTATCGCAAAAACTGCATATCTCACCTTGAAACCTCACGAAAATCAAGATGTCGCCGGTTCTGCATATCAAACGCACTGTGGAGTGGTGAAAACACCAGATAACGTGTTTCTCGCATTAAGTAGCTCGAAACGAGCGATCTAGATGATTCTGCATACTTCTGACTGAAGTCTCACCAATATTATCGCAAAAAATGCATATCTCACCTTGAAACCACACGAAAATCAAGATGACGCCGGTTCTGCATATCAAACGCACTGTGGAGTGGTGAAAACACCAGATAACGTTTTTCTCGCATTAAAGAGCTCGAAAAGAGGGTTATCGATGATTCTGCATACTTCTGATAGAAGTCTCACCAAGATGATCGTAGAAAATGCATATCTCAGCTGGATACCCGACGAAAGCCCAGATGTCGCCGGTTCTGCATATCAAACGCACTGTGGAGTGGTGAAAACACCAGATAACGTGTTTCTCGCATTTTAATAGGTCGAAACGAGCGATCTCGATGATTAAGCATACTTCGGACAGAAGTCTCACCAAGATTATCGCAGAAAATGCATATCTCAGCTTGAAACCCCACGAAAACCAAGATATCTCCGGTTCTGCACATCCAACGAACTGTGGTGTGGTGAAAACCCTAGAAAACGTGTTTCTCGCATTAAATAGCTCGAAACGAGCGATCTCGATGATTAAGCATACTTCGGACGGATGTCTCACCAAGATTATCGCAGAAATTGCATATCTCAGCTTGAATCCCCACGAAAACCAAGATATCGCTGGTTCTGCACATCCAAAGAACTGTGGTGTGGTGAAAACCCCAGAAAACGTGTTTCTCGCATTAAATAGCTCGAAACGAGCGATCTGGATGATTAAGCATACTTCGGACGGAAGTCTCACCAAGATTATCGCAGAAATTGCATATCTCAGCTTGAATCCCCACGAAAACCAAGATATCGCTGGTTCTGCATATCAAACGCACTGTGGAGTTGTGAAAACACGAGATAACGTGTTTCTCGCATTAAATAGGTCGAAAAGAGCGATCTCGATGTTTCTGCATACTTCGGACAGAGGTCTCACCAAGATTATCGTAGAAAATGCATATCTCAGCTTGATACCCGACGAAAGCCAAGATATCGCTGGTTCTGCATATCAAACGCACTGTGGAGTGGTGAAAACACCAGATAACGTGTTTCTCGCATTAAAGAGCTCGAAAAGAGGGTTATCGATGATTCTGCATACTTCTGATAGAAGTCTCACCAAGATGATCGTAGAAAATGCATATCTCAGCTTGATACCCGACGAAAGCCCAGATGTCGCCGGTTGTGCATATCAAACGCACTGTGGAGTGGTGAAAACACCAGAAAACGTGTTTCTCGCATTAAGTAGCTCGAAACGAGCGATCTAGATGATTCTGCATACTTCTGACTGAAGACTCACCAATATTATCGCAAAAAATGCATATCTCACCTTGAAACCTCACGAAAATCAAGATGACGCCGGTTCTGCATATCAAACGCACTGTGGAGTGGTGAAAACAACCAGATAACGTGTTTCTCGCATTAAATAGCTCGAAAAGAGCGATCCCGATGATTCTGCATACTTCTGACAGAAGTCTCACCAAGATTATCGTAGAAAATGCATATCTCAGCTAGATACCCGACGAAAGCCAAGATATCGCTGGTTCTGCATATCAAACGCACTGTGGAGTTGTGAAAACACGAGATAACGTGTTTCTCGCATTAAATAGGTCGAAAAGAGCGATCTCGATGTTTCTGCATACTTCGGACAGAGGTCTCACCAAGATTATCGTAGAAAATGCATATCTCAGCTTGATACCCGACGAAAGCCAAGATATCGCTGGTTCTGCATATCAAACGCACTGTGGAGTGGTGAAAACACCAGATAACGTGTTTCTCGCATTAAAGAGCTCGAAAAGAGGGTTATCGATGATTCTGCATACTTCTGATAGAAGTCTCACCAAGATGATCGTAGAAAATGCATATCTCAGCTTGATACCCGACGAAAGCCCAGATGTCGCCGGTTGTGCATATCAAACGCACTGTGGAGTGGTGAAAACACCAGAAAACGTGTTTCTCGCATTAAGTAGCTCGAAACGAGCGATCTAGATGATTCTGCATACTTCTGACTGAAGACTCACCAATATTATCGCAAAAAATGCATATCTCACCTTGAAACCTCACGAAAATCAAGATGACGCCGGTTCTGCATATCAAACGCACTGTGGAGTGGTGAAAACAACCAGATAACGTGTTTCTCGCATTAAATAGCTCGAAAAGAGCGATCCCGATGATTCTGCATACTTCTGACAGAAGTCTCACCAAGATTATCGTAGAAAATGCATATCTCAGCTAGATACCCGACGAAAGCCAAGATGTCGCCGGTTCTGCATATCAAACGCACTGTGGAGTGGTGAAAACACCAGATAACGTGTTTCTCGCATTAAATAGCTCGAAAAGAGCGATCCCGATGATTCTGCATACTTCTGACAGAAGTCTCACCAAGATTATCGTAGAAAATGCATATCTCAGCTTGATACCCGACGAAAGCCAAGATGTCGCCGGTTCTGCATATCAAACGCACTGTGGAGTGATGAAAACACCAGATAACGTGTTTCTCGCATTTTAATAGGTCGAAACGAGCGATCTCGATGATTAAGCATACTTCGGACGGATGTCTCACCAAGATTATCGCAGAAATTGCATATCTCAGCTTGAATCCCCACGAAAATCAAGATATCGCTGGTTCTGCATATCTAAACGCACTGTGGAGTGGTGAAAACACCAGATAACGTGTTTCTCGCATTAAATAGATCGAAACGAGCGATCTCGATGATTCAGCATACTTCGGGCAGAAGTCTCATCAAGATTATCGTAAAAAATGCGTATCTCAGCTTGAAACCCGTCGAAAACCAAACATCGCCGGTTCTGCATATCCAACGAACTGTGGTGTGGTGAAAACCCCAGAAAACGGGTTTCTCGCATTAAATAGCTCGAAAAGAGCGCTCTTGATGTTTCTGCATACTTCGGACAGATGTTTCACCAAGATTATCGCAGAAAATGCATATCTCTGCTAGAAACCCCACGAAAACCAAGATATCTCCTGTTCTGCATATCCAACGAACTGTGGAGTGGTGAAAACCCCAGAAAACGTGTTTCTCGCATTAAATAGCTCGAAAAGTACGATCTCGATGACTTTGCATACTTCGGACAGAAGTCTCACCAAGATTATCGCAGAAATTGCATATCTCAGCTTGAATCCCCACGAATACCAAGATATCGCAAGTTCTGCATATCAAACGCACTGTGGAGTGGTGAAAACACCAGATAACGTGTTTCTCGCATTAAATAACTCGAAAAGTGCGATCTCCATGATTCTGCATATTTCGGACAGAAGTCTCACCATGATTATCGTAAAAAATGCATATCTCAGCTGGAAACCTCACGAAAATCAAGATGTCGGCGGTTCTGCATATCAAACGCACTGTGGAGTCGTGAAAACACCAGATAACGTGTTTCTCGCATTAAATAGCTCGAAAAGAGGGTTCTCGATGATTCTGCATACTTCTGACTGAAGTCTCACCAATATTATCGCAAAAATGCATATCTCAGCTTGAACCCCGACGAAAGCCAAGTTGTCGCCTGTTCTGCATATGAAACGCACTGTGGAGTGGCGAAAACACCAGATAACGTGTTTCTCGCATTTTAATAGGTCGAAACGAGCGATCTCGATGATTAAGCATAGTTCGGACGGATGTCTCACCAAGATTATCGCAGAAATTGCATATCTCAGCTTGAATCCCCACGAAAACCAAGATATCGCTGGTTCTGCACATCCAAAGAACTGTGGTGTGGTGAAAACCCCAGAAAACGTGTTTCTCGCATTAAATAGCTCGAAACGAGCGATCTCGATGATTAAGCATACTTCGGACGGAAGTCTCACCAAGATTATCGCAGAAATTGCATATCTCAGCTTGAATCCCCACGAAAACCAAGATATCGCTGGTTCTGCATATCAAACGCACTGTGGAGTTGTGAAAACACGAGATAACGTGTTTCTCGCATTAAATAGGTCGAAAAGAGCGATCTCGATGTTTCTGCATACTTCGGACAGAGGTCTCACCAAGATTATCGTAGAAAATGCATATCTCAGCTTGATACCCGACGAAAGCCAAGATATCGCTGGTTCTGCATATCAAACGCACTGTGGAGTGGTGAAAACACCAGATAACGTGTTTCTCGCATTAAAGAGCTCGAAAAGAGGGTTATCGATGATTCTGCATACTTCTGATAGAAGTCTCACCAAGATGATCGTAGAAAATGCATATCTCAGCTTGATACCCGACGAAAGCCCAGATGTCGCCGGTTGTGCATATCAAACGCACTGTGGAGTGGTGAAAACACCAGAAAACGTGTTTCTCGCATTAAGTAGCTCGAAACGAGCGATCTAGATGATTCTGCATACTTCTGACTGAAGACTCACCAATATTATCGCAAAAAATGCATATCTCACCTTGAAACCTCACGAAAATCAAGATGACGCCGGTTCTGCATATCAAACGCACTGTGGAGTGGTGAAAACAACCAGATAACGTGTTTCTCGCATTAAATAGCTCGAAAAGAGCGATCCCGATGATTCTGCATACTTCTGACAGAAGTCTCACCAAGATTATCGTAGAAAATGCATATCTCAGCTAGATACCCGACGAAAGCCAAGATGTCGCCGGTTCTGCATATCAAACGCACTGTGGAGTGGTGAAAACACCAGATAACGTGTTTCTCGCATTAAATAGCTCGAAAAGAGCGATCCCGATGATTCTGCATACTTCTGACAGAAGTCTCACCAAGATTATCGTAGAAAATGCATATCTAGGCTAGATACCCGACGAAAGCCAAGATATCGCTGGTTCTGCATATCAAACGCACTGTGGAGTTGTGAAAACACGAGATAACGTGTTTCTCGCATTAAATAGGTCGAAAAGAGCGATCTCGATGTTTCTGCATACTTCGGACAGAGGTCTCACCAAGATTATCGTAGAAAATGCATATCTCAGCTTGATACCCGACGAAAGCCAAGATATCGCTGGTTCTGCACATCAAACGCACTGTGGAGTGGTGAAAACACCAGATAACGTGTTTCTCGCATTAAAGAGCTCGAAAAGAGGGTTATCGATGATTCTGCATACTTCTGATAGAAGTCTCACCAAGATGATCGTAGAAAATGCATATCTCAGCTTGATACCCGACGAAAGCCCAGATGTCGCCGGTTGTGCATATCAAACGCACTGTGGAGTGGTGAAAACACCAGAAAACGTGTTTCTCGCATTAAGTAGCTCGAAACGAGCGATCTAGATGATTCTGCATACTTCTGACTGAAGACTCACCAATATTATCGCAAAAAATGCATATCTCACCTTGAAACCTCACGAAAATCAAGATGACGCCGGTTCTGCATATCAAACGCACTGTGGAGTGGTGAAAACAACCAGATAACGTGTTTCTCGCATTAAATAGCTCGAAAAGAGCGATCCCGATGATTCTGCATACTTCTGACAGAAGTCTCACCAAGATTATCGTAGAAAATGCATATCTCAGCTAGATACCCGACGAAAGCCAAGATGTCGCCGGTTCTGCATATCAAACGCACTGTGGAGTGGTGAAAACACCAGATAACGTGTTTCTCGCATTAAATAGCTCGAAAAGAGCGATCCCGATGATTCTGCATACTTCTGACAGAAGTCTCACCAAGATTATCGTAGAAAATGCATATCTCAGCTTGATACCCGACGAAAGCCAAGATGTCGCCGGTTCTGCATATCAAACGCACTGTGGAGTGATGAAAACACCAGATAACGTGTTTCTCGCATTTTAATAGGTCGAAACGAGCGATCTCGATGATTAAGCATACTTCGGACGGATGTCTCACCAAGATTATCGCAGAAATTGCATATCTCAGCTTGAATCCCCACGAAAATCAAGATATCGCTGGTTCTGCATATCTAAACGCACTGTGGAGTGGTGAAAACACCAGATAACGTGTTTCTCGCATTAAATAGATCGAAACGAGCGATCTCGATGATTCAGCATACTTCGGGCAGAAGTCTCATCAAGATTATCGTAAAAAATGCGTATCTCAGCTTGAAACCCGACGAAAACCAAACATCGCCGGTTCTGCATATCCAACGAACTGTGGTGTGGTGAAAACCCCAGAAAACGTGTTTCTCGCATTAAATAGCTCGAAAAGAGCGCTCTTGATGTTTCTGCATACTTCGGACAGATGTTTCACCAAGATTATCGCAGAAAATGCATATCTCTGCTAGAAACCCCACGAAAACCAAGATATCTCCTGTTCTGCATATCCAACGAACTGTGGAGTGGTGAAAACCCCAGAAAACGTGTTTCTCGCATTAAATAGCTCGAAAAGTACGATCTCGATGACTTTGCATACTTCGGACAGAAGTCTCACCAAGATTATCGCAGAAATTGCATATCTCAGCTTGAATCCCCACGAATACCAAGATATCGCAAGTTCTGCATATCAAACGCACTGTGGAGTGGTGAAAACACCAGATAACGTGTTTCTCGCATTAAATAACTCGAAAAGTGCGATCTCGATGATTCTGCATATTTCGGACAGAAGTCTCACCATGATTATCGTAAAAAATGCGTATCTCAGCTGGAAACCTCACGAAAATCAAGATGTCGGCGGTTCTGCATATCAAACGCACTGTGGAGTCGTGAAAACACCAGATAACGTGTTTCTCGCATTAAATAGCTCGAAAAGAGGGTTCTCGATGATTCTGCATACTTCTGACTGAAGTCTCACCAAAATTATCGCAAAAATGCATATCTCAGCTTGAACCCCGACGAAAGCCAAGTTGTCGCCGGTTCTGCATATGAAACGCACTGTGGAGTGGTGAAAACACCAGATAACGTGTTTCTCGCATTAAGTAGCTCGAAACGAGCGATCTAGATGATTCTGCATACTTCTGACTGAAGTCTCACCAATATTATCGCAAAAAATGCATATCTCACCTTGAAACCACACGAAAATCAAGATGACGCCGGTTCTGCATATCAAACGCACTGTGGAGTGGTGAAAACAACCAGATAACGTGTTTCTCGCATTAAATAGCTTGAAAAGAGTGATCCCGATGATTCTGCATACTTCTGACAGAAGTCTCACCAAGATTATCGTAGAAAATGCATATCTCAGCTTGATACACGACGAAAGCCAAGATGTCGCCGGTTCTGCATATCAAACGCACTGTGGAGTGGTGAAAACACCAGATAACGTGTTTCTCGCATTAAATAGCCCGAAACGAGGGATCTCGATGATTCTGCATACTTCTGACAGAAGAATCACCAAGATTATCGGAGAAAATGCATATCTCAGCTGGAAACACCACGAAAATCAAGATATCGCCGGTTCTGCATATCAAACGCACTGTGGAATGTTGAAAACACCAGGAAACGTGTTTCTCGCATTAAGTAGGTCGAAACGAGCGATCTAGATGATTCTGCATACTTCTGACTGAAGTCTCACCAATATTATCGCATAAACTGCATATCTCACCTTGAAACCCCACGAAAACCAAGATATCGTTGGTTCTGCATATCAAACGCACTGTGGAGTGGTGAAAACACCAGATAACGTGTTTCTCGCATCAAATAGTTCGGAACGAGCGATCTCGATGATTAAGCATACTTCGGACAGAAGTCTCATCAAGATTATCGTAAAAAATGCATATCTCAGCTTGAATCCCCCCGAAAACAAAGATATCGCTGGTTCTGCATATCAAACGCACTGTGGAGTGCTGAAACCACCAGATAACGTGTTTCTCGCATTAAATAGCTCGAATAGAGCGATCTCGATGATTAAGCATACTTCGGACAGAAGTCTCACCAAGATATTCGTAAAAAATGCATATCTCAGCTTGAAACCCCACGAAAACCCAGATATCGCTGGTTCTGCATATCAAACGCACTGCGGTGTGGTGAAAACACCAGATAACGTGTTTCTCGCATTAAATAGGTCGAAAAGAGCGATCTCGATGTTTCTGCATACTTCGGACAGAGGTCTCACCAAGATTATCGCAGAAAATACATATCTCAGCAGGAACCTCACGAAAATCAAAATGTCGCCGGTTCTGCATACCAAACGCACTGTGGAGTGGTGAAAACAACCAGATAACGTGTTTCTCGCATTAAATAGCTTGAAAAGGGCGATCCCGATGATTCTGCATACTTCTGACAGAAGTCTCACCAAGATTATCGTAGAAAATGCATATCTCAGCTTGATACCCGACGAAAGCCAAGATGTCACCGGTTCTGCATATCAAACGCACTGTGGAGTGGTGAAAACACCAGATAACGTGTTTCTCGCATTAAAGAGCTCGAAAAGAGGGATATCGATGATTCTGCATACTTCTGATAGTAGTCTCACCAAGATGATCGTAGAAAATGCATATCTCAGCTTGATACCCGACGAAATCCCAGATGTCGCCGGTTGTGCATATCAAACGCACTGTGGTGTGGTGAAAACACCAGAAAACGTGTTTCTCGCATTAAGTAGCTCGAAACGAGCGATCTAGATGATTCTGCATACTTCTGACTGAAGTCTCACCAATATTATCGCAAAAGATGCATATCTCACCTTGAAACCTCACGAAAATCAAGATGACGCCGGTTCTGCATATCAAACGCACTGTGGAGTGGTGAAAACAACCAGATAACGTGTTTCTCGCATTAAATAGCTCGAAAAGAGCGATCCCGATGATTCTGCATACTTCTGACAGAAGTCTCACCAAGATTATCGTAGCAAATGCATATCTCAGCTAGATACCCGACGAAAGCCAAGATGTCGCCGGTTCTGCATATCAAACGCACTGTGGAGTGGTGAAAACACCAGATAACGTGTTTCTCGCATTAAATAGGTCGAAACGAGCGATCTCGATGATTAAGCATACTTCGGACGGAAGTCTTACCAAGATTATCGCAGAAAATACATATCTCAGCAGGAACCTCACGAAAATCAAAATGTCGCCGGTTCTGCATACCAAACGCACTGTGGAGTGGTGAAAACAACCAGATAACGTGTTTCTCGCATTAAATAGCTTGAAAAGGGCGATCCCGATGATTCTGCATACTTCTGACAGAAGTCTCACCAAGATTATCGTAGAAAATGCATATCTCAGCTTGATACCCGACGAAAGCCAAGATGTCACCGGTTCTGCACATAAAACGTTCTGTGGAGTGGTGAAAACACCAGATAACGTGTTTCTCGCATTAAAGAGCTCGAAAAGAGGGATATCGATGATTCTGCATACTTCTGATAGTAGTCTCACCAAGATGATCGTAGAAAATGCATATCTCAGCTTGATACCCGACGAAATCCCAGATGTCGCCGGTTGTGCATATCAAACGCACTGTGGTGTGGTGAAAACACCAGAAAACGTGTTTCTCGCATTAAGTAGCTCGAAACGAGCGATCTAGATGATTCTGCATACTTCGGACAGAGGTCTCACCAAGATTATCGCAGAAAATGCATATCTCAGCTGGAACCTCACGAAAATCAAGATGTCGCCGGTTCTGCATATCAAACGCACTGTGGAATGTTGAAAACACCAGGAAACGTGTTTCTCGTATTAAGTAGCTCGAAACGAGCGATCTAGATGATTCTGCATACTTCTGACTGAAGTCTCACCAATATTATCGCAAAAACTGCATATCTCACCTTGAAACCTCACGAAAATCAAGATGTTCGCCGGTTCTGCATATCAAACGCACTGTGGAGTGGTGGAAACACCAGATAACGTATTTATCGCATTAAGTAGCTCGAAACGAGCGATCTAGATGATTCTGCATACTTCTGACTGAAGTCTCACCATGATTATCGTAAAAAATGCATATCTCAGCTGGAAACCTCACGAAAATCAAGATGTCGCCGGTTCTGCATATCAAACGCACTGTGGAGTGGTGAAAACACCAGATAACGTGTTTCTCGCATTAAATAGCTCGAAAAGAGGGTTCTCGATGATTCTGCATACTTCTGACTGAAGTCTCACCAATATTGTCGCAAAAAATGCATATCTCAGCTTGAACCCCGACGAAAGCCAAGTTGTCGCCGGTTCTGCATATCAAACGCACTGTGGAGTGGTGAAAACACCAGATAACGTGTTTCTCGCATTAAGTAGCTCGAAACGAGCGATCTAGATGATTCTGCATACTTCTGACTGAAGTCTCACCAATATTATCGCAAAAAATGCATATCTCACCTTGAAACCACACGAAAATCAAGATGACGCCGGTTCTGCATATCAAACGCACTGTGGAGTGGTGAAAACAACCAGATAACGTGTTTCTCGCATTAAATAGCCCGAAAAGAGGGATCTCGATGATTCTGCATACTTCTGACAGAAGACTCACCAAGATTATCGGAGAAAATGCATATCTCAGCTGGAAACACCACGAAAATCAAGATATCGCCGGTTCTGCATATCAAACGCACTGTGGAATGTTGAAAACACCAGGAAACTTGTTTTTTTGCATTAAATATCTCGAGAAGAGCGATCTAGATGATTCTGCATACTTCTGACTGCGGTCTCACCAAGATAATCCCAGAAAATGCATATCTCAGCTGGAAACACCACGAAAATCAAGATATCGCCGGTTCTGCATATCAAACGCACTGTGGAATGTTGAAAACACCAGGAAACTTGTTTTTTTGCATTAAATATCTCGACAAGAGCGATCTAGATGATTCTGCATACTTCTGACTGCGGTCTCACCAAGATAATCGCAGAAAATGCATATCTCAGCTTGAAACCCTACGAAATCCAAGATGACGCCGGTTCTGCACATAAAACGTTCTGTGGAGTGGTGAAAACACCAGAAAACGTGTTTCTCGCATTAAGTAGCTCGAAACGAGCGATCTAGATGATTCTGCATACTTCTGACAGAAGTCTCACCAAGATTATCGTAGAAAATGCATATCTCAGCTTGTTACCCGACGAAAGCCAAGATGTCGCCGGTTCTGCATATCAAACGCACTGTGGAGTGGTGAAAACACCAGATAACGTGTTTCTCGCATTAAATAGGTCGAAACGAGCGATGTCGATGATTAAGCATACTTCGGACGGATGTTTCACCAAGATTATCGTAGAAAATGCATATCTCAGCTTGATACCCGACGAAATCCCAGATGTCGCCGGTTGTGCATATCAAACGCACTGTGGAGTGGTGAAAACATCAGAAAACGTGTTTCTCGCATCAAATAGGTCGAAACGAGCGATCTCGATGTTTCTGCATACTTCGGACAGAGGTCTCACCAAGATTATCGCAGAAAATGCATATCTGAGCTTGAATCCCCACGAAAACCAAGATATCGCTGGTTCTGCATATCAAACGCACTGTGGAGTGGTGAAAACACCAGATAACGTATTTCTCGCATTAAATAGATCGAAAACTGCGATCTCGATGATTCTGCATACTTCTAACAGAAGTCTCACCATGATTATCGCAGAAAATGCATATCTCTGCTAGAAACCCCACGAAAACCGAGATATCTCCTGTTCTGCATATCCAACGAACTGTGGAGTGGTGAAAACTCCAGAAAACGTATTTCTCGCATTAAATAGCTCGAAAAGTACGATCTAGATGATTCTGCATACTTCTGACTGAAGTCTCACCAATATTATCGCAAAAACTGCATATCTCACCTTGAAACCTCACGAAAATCAAGATGTCGCCGGTTCTGCATATCAAACGCACTGTGGAGTGGTGAAAACACCAGATAACGTATTTCTCGCATTAAGTAGCTCGAAACGAGCGATCTAGATGATTCTGCATACTTCTGACTGAAGTCTCACCAATATTATCGCAAAAAATGCATATCTCACCTTGAAACCACACGAAAATCAAGATGACGCCCGTTCTGCATATCAAACGCACTGTGGAGTGGTCAAAACACCAGATAACGTGTTTCTCGCATTAAATAACTCGAAAAGTGCGATCTCGATGATTCTGCATATTTCGGACAGAAGTCTCACCATGATTATCGTAAAAAATGCATATCTCAGCTGGAAACCTCACGAAAATCAAGATGTCGCCGGTTCTGCATATCAAACGCACTGTGGAGAGGTGAAAACACCAGATAACGTGTTTCTCGCATTAAGTAGCTCGAAACGAGCGATCTAGATGATTCTGCATACTTCTGACTGAAGTCTCACCAATATTATCGCAAAAAATGCATATCTCACCTTGAAACCACACGAAAATCAAGATGACGCCGGTTCTGCATATCAAAGGCACTGTGGAGTGGTGAAAACACCAGGAAACTTGTTTTTTTGAATTAAATATCTCGACAAGAGCGATCTAGATGATTCTGCATACTTCTGACTGCGGTCTCACCAAGATAATCGCAGAAAATGCATATCTCAGCTTGAAACCCGACGAAATCCAAGATGACGCCGGTTCTGCACATAAAACGTTCTGTGGAGTGGTGAAAACACCAGAAAACGTGTTTCTCGCATTAAGTAGCTCGAAACGAGCGATCTAGATGATTCTGCATACTTCTGACTGAAGTCTCACCAATATTGTCGCAAAAAAAGCATATCTCACCTCGAAACCTCACGAAAATCAAGATGACGCCGGTTCTATATATCAAACGCAATGTGGTGTGGTGAAAACAACCAGACAACGTGTTTCTCGCATTAAATAGCTCGAAAAGAGCGATCCCGATGATTCTGCATACTTCTGACAGAAGTCTCACCAAGATTATCGTAGAAAATGCATATCTCAGCTTGTTACCCGACGAAAGCCAAGATGTCGCCGGTTCTGCATATCAAACGCACTGTGGAGTGGTGAAAACACCAGATAACGTGTTTCTCGCATTAAATAGGTCGAAACGAGCGATCTCGATGATTAAGCATACTTCGGACGGATGTTTCACAAAGATTATCGTAGAAAATGCATATCTCAGCTTGATACCCGACGAAAGCCAAGATGTCTCCGGTTCTGCATATCAAACGCACTGTGGAGTGGTGATAACATCAGAAAACGTGTTTCTCGCATCAAATAGGTCGAAACGAGCGATCTCGATGATTAAGCATACTTCGGACAGAAGTCTCACCAAGATTATCGCAGAAAATGCATATCTCAGCTTGAAACCCCACGAAAACCAAGATATCTCCGGTTCTGCACATCCAACGAACTGTGGTGTGGGGAAAACCCTAGAAAACGTGTTTCTCGCATTAAATAGCTCGAAACGAGCGATCTCGATGATTAAGCATACTTCGGACGGAGGTCTCACCAAGATTATCGCAGAAAATGCATATCTGGGCTTGAATCCCCACGAAAGCCAAGATGTCGCCGGTTCTGCATATCAAACGCACTGTGGAGTGGTGAAAACACCAGATAACGTGTTTCTCGCATTAAGTAGCTCGAAACGAGCGATCTAGATGATTCTGCATACTTTTGACTGAAGTCTCACCAATATTATCGCAAAAAATGGATATCTCACCTTGAAACCACACGACAAATCAAGATGACGCCGGTTCTGCATATCAAACGCACTGTGGAGTGGTGAAAACAACCAGATAACGTGTTTCTCGCATTAAATAGCTTGAAAAGAGCGATCCCGATGATTCTGCATACTTCTGACAGAAGTCTCACCAAGATTATCGTAGAAAATGCATATCTCAGCTTGATACCCGACGAAAGCCAAGATGTCGCCGGTTCTGCATATCAAACGCACTGTGGAGTGGTGAAAACACCAGATAACGTGTTTCTCGCATTAAATAGCTCGAAAAGAGCGATCCCGATGATTCTGCATACTTCTGACAGAAGTCTCACCAAGATTATCGAAGAAAATGCATATCTCAGCTTGATACCCGACGAAAGCCAAGATGTCGCCGGTTCTGCATATCAAACGCACTGTGGAGTGGTGAAAACACCAGATAACGTGTTTCTCGCATTAAATAGGACGAAAAGAGCGATCTCGATGTTTCTGCATACTTCGGACAGAGGTCTCACCAAGATTATCGCAGAAAATGCATATCTCAGCTTGAAACCCCACGAAAACCAAGATATCGCTGGTTCTGCATATCAAACGCACTGTGGAGTGGTGAAAACACCAGAAAACGTGTTTCTCGCATTAAATAGCTCGAAACGAGCGATCTGGATTATTAAGCATACTTCGGACGGAAGTCTCACCAAGATTATCGCAGGAATTGCATATCTCAGCTTGAATCCCCACGAAAACCAAGATATCGCTGGTTCTGCATATCAAGCGCACTGTGGAGTGGTGAAAACACCAGATAACGTGTTTCTCGCATTAAATAGGTCGAAACGAGCGATCTCGATGATTAAGCATACTTCGGACAGAAATCTCATCAAGATTATCGTAAAAAATGCATATCTCAGCTTGAATCCCCACGAAAACCAAGATATCTCCGGTTCTGCACATCCAACGAACTGTGGTGTGGTGAAAACCCCAGAAAACGTGTTTCTCGCATTAAATAGTTCGAAACGAGCGATCTAGATGATTCTGCATCCTTCTGACTGAAGTCTCACCAAGATAATCGCAGAAAATGCATATCTCAGTTTGAAACCCGACGTAATCCATGATGTCGCTGGTTCTGCATATCAAGCGCACTGTGGAGTGGTGAAAACACCAGATAACGTGTTTCTCGCATTAAATAGGTCGAAACGAGCGATCTCGATGATTAAGCATACTTCGGACGGATGTCTCACCAAGATAATCGCAGAAAATGCATATCTCAGCTTGAAACCCGACGTAATCCATGATGTGGCCGGTTCTGCACATAAAACGTTCTGTGGAGTGTTGAAAACACCAGAAAACGTGTTTCTCGCATTAAGTAGCTCGAAACGAGCGATCTAGATGATTCTGCATCCTTCTGACTGAAGTCTCACCAATATTATCGCAAAAAATGCATATCTCACCTTGAAACCTCACGAAAATCAAGATGACGCCGGTTCTGCATACCAAACGCACTGTGGAGTGGTGAAAACAACCAGATAACGTGTTTCTCGCATTAAATAGCTCGAAAAGAGCGATCCCGATGATTCTGCATACTTCTGACAGAAGTCTCACCAAGATTATCGAAGAAAATGCATGTCTCAGCTTGATACCCGACGAAAGCCAAGATGTCGCCGGTTCTGCATATCAAACGCACTGTGGAGTGGTGAAAACACCAGATAACGTGTTTCTCGCATTAAATAGGTCGAAACGAGCGATCTCGATGATTAAGCATACTTCGGACAGAAGTCTCATCAAGATTATCGTAAAAAATGCATATCTCAGCTTGAATCCCCACGAAAACCAAGAAATCGCTTGTTCTGCATATCAAACGCACTGTGGAGTGGTGAAAACACTAGAAAACGTGTTTCTCGCGTTAAATAGCTCGAAACGAGCGATCTCGATGATTAAGCATACTTCGGACGGAAGTCTCACCAAGATTATCGCAGAAATTGCATGTCTCAGCTTGAATCCCCATGAAAACCAAGATATCGCTGGTTCTGCATATCAAGCGCACTGTGGAGTGGTGAAAACACCAGATAACGTGTTTCTCGCATTAAATAGATCGAAACGAGCGATCTCGATGATTAAGCATACTTCGGACAGAAGTCTCATCAAGATTATCGTAAAAAATGCATATCTCAGCTTGAAACCCCACGAAAACCCAGATATCACTGGTTCTGCATATCAAACGCACTGTGGTGTGGTGAAAACACCAGAAAACGTGTTTCTGGCTTTAAATAGTTCGATAAGAGCGATGTCGATGTTTCTGCATACCTCGGACAGAGGTCTCACCAAGATTATCGCAGAAAATGCATATCTGAGCTTGAATCCCCACGAAAACCAAGATATCGCTGCTTCTGCATATCAAACGCACTGTTGAGTGGTGAAAACACCAGATAACGTGTTTCTCGCATTAAATAGGTCGAAACGAGCGATCTCGATGATTAAGCATACTTCGGACAGAAGACTCACCAAGATTATCGCAGAAAATGCATATCTCAGCTGGAAACACCACGAAAATCAAGATATCGCCGGTTCTGCATACCAAACGCACTGTGGAGTGGTGAAAACAACCAGATAACGTGTTTCTCGCATTAAATAGCTCGAAAAGAGCGATCCCGATGATTCTGCATACTTCTGACAGAAGTCTCACCAAGATTATCGAAGAAAATGCATATCTCAGCTTGATACCCGACGAAAGCCAAGATGTCGCCGGTTCTGCATATCAAACGCACTGTGGAGTGGTGAAAACACCAGATAACGTGTTTCTCGCATTAAATAGGACGAAAAGAGCGATCTCGATGTTTCTGCATACTTCGGACAGAGGTCTCACCAAGATTATCGCAGAAAATGCATATCTCAGCTTGAAACCCCACGAAAACCAAGATATCGCTGGTTCTGCATATCAAACGCACTGTGGAGTGGTGAAAACACCAGAAAACGTGTTTCTCGCATTAAATAGCTCGAAACGAGCGATCTGGATTATTAAGCATACTTCGGACGGAAGTCTCACCAAGATTATCGCAGGAATTGCATATCTCAGCTTGAATCCCCACGAAAACCAAGATATCGCTGGTTCTGCATATCAAACGCACTGTGGAGTGGTGAAAACACTAGAAAACGTGTTTCTCGCATTAAATAGCTCGAAACGAGCGATCTCGATGATTAAGCATACTTCGGACGGAAGTCTCACCAAGATTATCGCAGAAATTGCATATCTCAGCTTGAATCCCCACGAAAACCAAGATATCTCCGGTTCTGCACATCCAACGAACTGTGGTGTGGTGAAAACCCCAGAAAACGTGTTTCTCGCATTAAATAGTTCGAAACGAGCGATCTCGATGATTAAGCATACTTCGGATAGTAGTCTCACCAAGATTATCGCAGAAAATGCATATCTCAGCTTCAAACCCCACGAAAACCAAGATATCTCCAGTTCTGCACATCCAACGAACTGTGGTGTGGTGAAAACCCTAGAAAACGTGTTTCTCGCATTAAATAGCTCGAAACGAGCGATCTCGATGATTAAGCATACTTCGGACGGATGTCTCACCAAGATAATCGCAGAAAATGCATATCTCAGCTTGAAACCCGACGTAATCCATGATGTCGCCGGTTCTGCACATAAAACGTTCTGTGGAGTGTTGAAAACACCAGAAAACGTGTTTCTCGCATTAAGTAGCTCGAAACGAGCGATCTAGATGATTCTGCATCCTTCTGACTGAAGTCTCACCAATATTATCGCAAAAAATGCATATCTCACCTTGAAACCTCACGAAAATCAAGATGACGCCGGTTCTGCATACCAAACGCACTGTGGAGTGGTGAAAACAACCAGATAACGTGTTTCTCGCATTAAATAGCTCGAAAAGAGCGATCCCGATGATTCTGCATACTTCTGACAGAAGTCTCACCAAGATTATCGAAGAAAATGCATGTCTCAGCTTGATACCCGACGAAAGCCAAGATGTCGCCGGTTCTGCATATCAAACGCACTGTGGAGTGGTGAAAACACCAGATAACGTGTTTCTCGCATTAAATAGGTCGAAACGAGCGATCTCGATGATTAAGCATACTTCGGACAGAAGTCTCATCAAGATTATCGTAAAAAATGCATATCTCAGCTTGAATCCCCACGAAAACCAAGAAATCGCTTGTTCTGCATATCAAACGCACTGTGGAGTGGTGAAAACACTAGAAAACGTGTTTCTCGCGTTAAATAGCTCGAAACGAGCGATCTCGATGATTAAGCATACTTCGGACGGAAGTCTCACCAAGATTATCGCAGAAATTGCATGTCTCAGCTTGAATCCCCATGAAAACCAAGATATCGCTGGTTCTGCATATCAAGCGCACTGTGGAGTGGTGAAAACACCAGATAACGTGTTTCTCGCATTAAATAGATCGAAACGAGCGATCTCGATGATTAAGCATACTTCGGACAGAAGTCTCATCAAGATTATCGTAAAAAATGCATATCTCAGCTTGAAACCCCACGAAAACCCAGATATCACTGGTTCTGCATATCAAACGCACTGTGGTGTGGTGAAAACACCAGAAAACGTGTTTCTGGCTTTAAATAGGTCGATAAGAGCGATCTCGATGTTTCTGCATACCTCGGACAGAGGTCTCACCAAGATTATCGCAGAAAATGCATATCTGAGCTTGAATCCCCACGAAAACCAAGATATCGCTGCTTCTGCATATCAAACGCACTGTTGAGTGGTGAAAACACCAGATAACGTGATTCTCGCATTAAATAGGTCGAAACGAGCGATCTCGATGATTAAGCATACTTCGGACAGAAGTCTCATCAAGATTATCGCAGACAATGCATATCTCAGCCTGAAACCCCACGAAAACCAAGATATCTCCGGTTCTGCACATCCAACGAACTGTGGTGTGGTTAAAACCCCAGAAAACGTGTTTCTCGCATTAAATAGGTCGAAACGAGCGATCTCGATGATTAAGCATACTTTGGACAGAAGTCTCACGAAGATTATCGCAGAAAATGCATATCTCAGCTTGAAACCCCACGAAATCCAAGATGTCGCCGGTTCTGCACATAAAACGTTCTGTGGAGTGGTGAAAACACCAGAAAACGTGTTTCTCGCATTAAGTAGCTCGAAACGAGCGATCTAGATGATTCTGCATACTTCTGACAGAATTCTCACCAAGATTATCGCAGAAAATGCATATCTCAGCTTGAAACCCCACGAAAACCAATATATCTCCGGTTCTGCACATCCAACGAACTGTGGTGTGGGGAAAACCCTAAAAAACGTGTTTCTCGCATTAAATAGCTCGAAACGAGCGATCTCGATGATTAAGCATACTTCGGACGGAGGTCTCACCAAGATTATCGCAGAAAATGCATATCTGAGCTTGAATCCCCACGAAAGCCAAGATGTTGCCGGTTCTGCATATCAAACGCACTGTGGAGTGGTGAAAACACCAGATAACGTGTTTCTCGCATTAAGTAGCTCGAAACGAGCGATCTAGATGATTCTGCATACATCTGACTGAAGTCTCACCAATATTATCGCAAAAAATGCATATCTCACGTTGAAACCACACGAAAATCAAGATGACGCCGGTTCTGCATATCAAACGCACTGTGGAGTGGTGAAAACAACCAGATAACGTGTTTCTCGCATTAAATAGCTTGAAAAGAGCGATGCCGATGATTCTGCATACTTCTGACAGAAGTCTCACCAAGATTATCGCAGAAAATGCATATCTCAGCATGAAACCCCACGAAAACCAAGATATCGCTGGTTCTGCATATCAAACGCACTGTGGAGTGGTGAAAACACTAGAAAACGTGTTTCTCGCGTTAAATAGCTCGAAACGAGCGATCTCGATGATTAAGCATACTTCGGACGGAAGTCTCACCAAGATTATCGCAGAAATTGCATATCTCAGCTTGAATCCCCATGAAAACCAAGATATCGCTGGTTCTGCATATCAAGCGCACTGTGGAGTGGTGAAAACACCAGATAACGTGTTTCTCGCATTAAATAGATCGAAACGAGCGATCTCGATGATTAAGCACACTTCGGACAGAAGTCTCATCAAGATTATCGTAAAAAATGCATGTCTCAGCTTGAAACCCCACGAAAACCCAGATATCTCCGGTTCTGCACATCCAACGAACTGTGGTGTGGTGAAAACCCCAGAAAACGTGTTTCTCGCATTAAATAGGTCGAAACGAGCGATCTCGATGATTAAGCATACTTTGGACAGAAGTCTCACCAAGATTATCGCAGAAAATGCATATCTCAGCATGAAACCCCACGAAAACCAAGATATCTCCGGTTCTGCACATCCAACGAACTGTGGTGTGGGGAAAACCCTAGAAAACGTGTTTCTCGCATTAAATAGCTCGAAACGAGCGATCTCGATGATTAAGCATACTTCGGACGGAGGTCTCACCAAGATTATCGCAGAAAATGCATATCTCAGCTTGAAACCCCACGAAAACCAAGATATCTCCGGTTCTGCACATCCAACGAACTGTGGTGTGGTGAAAACCCTAGAAAACGTGTTTCTCGCATTAAATAGCTCGAAACGAGCGATCTCGATGATTAAGCATACTTCGGACGGATGTCTCAACAAGATTATCGCAGAAATTGCATATCTCAGCTTGAAACCCCACGAAAACCCAGATATCGCTGTTTCTGCATATCAAACGCACTGTGGAGTGGTGAAAACACCATATAACGTGTTTCTCGCATTAAATAGGTCGAAAAGAGCGATCTCGATGTTTCTGCATACTTCGGACAGAGGTCTCACCAAGATTATCGCAGAAAATGCATATCTGAGCTTGAATCCCCACGAAAACCAAGATATCGCTGGTTCTGCATATCAAACGCACTGTGGAGTGGTGAAAACACCAGATAACGTGTTTCTCGCATTAAATAGCTCGAAAAGTACGATCTCGATGACTCTGCAAACTTCGGACAGAAGTCTAACCAAGATTATCGCAGAAAATGCATATCTGAGCTTGAAACCCCTCGAAAACCAAGATATCGTCGGTTCTGCATATCATACGCACTGTGGAGTGGAGAAAACACCAGATAACGTGTTTCTCGCATTAAATAGGTCGAAAGGAGCGATCCCGATGATTCTGCATACTTCTGACTGAAGTCTCACCAAGATTATCGTAGAAAATGCATATCTCAGCTTGATACCCGACGAAAGCCAAGATGTCGCCGGTTCTGCAGATCAAACGCACTGTGGAGTGGTGAAAACACCAGATAACGTGTTTCTCGCATTAAATAGATCGAAACGAGCGATCTCGATGATTAAGCATACTTCGGACAGAAGTCTCATCAAGATTATCGTAAAAAATGCATATCTCAGCTTGAAACCCCACGAAAACCCAGATATCGCTGGTTCTGCATATCAACCGCACTGTGGTGTGGTGAAAACACCAGAAAACGTGTTTCTCGCATTAAATAGGTCGATAAGATCGATCTCGATGTTTCTGCATACCTCGGACAGAGGTCTCACAAAGATTATCGCAGAAAATGCATATCTGAGCTTGAATCCCCACGAAAACCAAGATGTCGCCGATTCTGCACATAAAACGTTCTGTGGAGTGGTGAAAACACCAGAAAACGTGTTTCTCGCATTAAGTAGCTCGAAACGAGCGATCTAGATGATTCTGCATACTTCTGACTGAAGTCTCACCAATATTATCGCAAAAAATGCATATCTCACCTTGAAACCCCACGAAAACCAAGATATCTCCGGTTCTGCACATCCAACGAACTGTGGTGTGGTGAAAACCCCAGAAAACATGTTTCTCGCATTAAATAGCTCGAACCGAGCGATCTCGATGATTAAGCATACTTCGGACGGAAGTCTCACCAATATTATCGCAGAAATTGCATATCTCAGCTTGAATCCCCACGAAAACCAAGATATCGCTGGTTCAGCATAGCAAACGCACTGTGGAGTGGTGACAACACCAGATAACGGGTTTCTCGCATTAAATAGGTCGAAACGAGCGATCTCGATTATTAAGCATACTTCGGACAGAAGTCTCATCAAGATTATCGTAAAAAATGCATATCTCAGCTTGAAACCACACGATAACTCAGATATCGCTCGTTCTGCATATCAAACGCACTGTGGAGTGGTGAAAACACCAGATAACGTGTTTCTCGCATTAAATAATTCGAAAAGAGCGATCTCAATGTTTCTGCATACTTCGGACAGAGGTCTCACCAAGATTATCGCAGAAAATGCATATCTCAGCTTGAAACCCCACGAAAACCAAAATATCTGCGGTTCTGCATATCAAACGCACTGTGGAGTGGTGAAAACACCAGATAACGTGTTTCTCCCATTAAATAGGTCGAAAACAGCGATCTCGATGTTTCTGCATACTTCGGACAGAAGTCTCATCAAGATTATCGCAGAAAATGCATATCTCAGCTTGAAACCCCACGAAAACCCAGATATCGCTGTTTCTGCATATCAAACGCACTGTGGAGTGGTGAAAACACCAGATAACGTGTTTTACGCATTAAGTAGCTCGAAAAGTACGATCTCGATGACTCTGCATACTTCGGACAGAAGTCTCACTAAGATTATCGCAGAAAATGCGTATCTCAGCTTGAAACCCCACGAAAACCAAAATATCTGCGGTTCTGCATATCCAACGCACTGTGGAGTGGTGAAAACACCAGATAACATGTTTCGCGCATTAAATAGCTCGAAACGAGCGATCTCGATGCTTCTGCAACCTTCGGACAGAAGTCTAAACAAGATTATCGCAGAAAATGCATATCTCAGCTTGAAACCCCACGAAAACCAAGATCTGTACTGTTCTGCATATCAACCGCACTGTGGAGTGGTGAAATCACCAGATAACGTGTTTCTCGCATTAAATAGCTCGAAACGAGCGATCTCGATGCTTCTGCATACTTCGGACAGAAGTCTAAACAAGATTATCGCAGAAAATGCATATCTCAGCTTGAAACCCCACGAAAACCAAGATATGTACTGTTCTGCATATCAACCGCACTGTGGAGTGGTGAAATCACCAGATAACGTGTTTCTCGCACTAACTAGCTCGAAAAGAGCGATCTCGATGAGTCAGCATACTTCGGACAGAAGTCTCACTAAGATTATCGCAGAAAATGCATATCTCAGCTTGAAACCCCACGAAAACCAAGATATGTACTGTTCTGCATATCAACCGCACTGTGGAGTGGTGAAATCACCAGATAACGTGTTTCGCGCATTAAATAGCTCGAAACGAGCGATCTCGATGCTTCTGCATACTTCGGACAGAAGTCTAAACAAGATTATCGCAGAAAATGCATATCTCAGCTTTGCAACCCCACGAAAACCAAGATATGTACTGTTCTGCATATCAACCGTACTGTGGAGTGGTGAAATCACCAGATAACGTGTTTCTCGCATTAAATAGCTCGAATAGAGCGATCTCGATGATTCTTCATACTTCGGACAGAAGTCTCACCAAGATTATCGTAAAAAATGCATATCTCAGCTTGAAACCCCACGAAAACCAAGATATCGCTGTGTTCAGCATATCGAACGCACTGTGGAGTGGTGAAAACCCCCTGAAAACGTGTTTCTCGCATTAAATAGCTCGAATAGAGCGTACTCGATGATTCTTCATACTTCGGACAGAAGTCTCACCAAGATTATCGTAAAAATGCGTATCTCAGCTTGAAACCCCACGAAAGCCAAGATATCGCTGCTTCTGCATATCAAACGCACTGTGGAGTGGTGAAAACACCGGATAAGGTTTTTCTCGCATTAACTAGCTCGAAAAGAGCGATGTCGATGTTTCAGCATACTTCGGACAGAAGTCTCACCAAGATGATCGCAGAAAATGCATATCTCAGCTTGAAACCCCACGAAAACCAAGATATCGCCGGTTCTGCATATCAAACGCACTGTGGAGTGGTGAAAACACTAGAAAACGTGTTTCTCGCGTTAAATAGCTCGAAACGAGCGATCTCGATGATTAAGCATACTTCGGACGGAAGTCTCACCAAGATTATCGCAGAAATTGCATACCTCAGCTTGAATCCCCATGAAAACCAAGATGACGCCGGTTCTGCATACCAAACGCACTGTGGAGTGGTGAAAACAACCAGATAACGTGTTTCTCGCATTAAATAGCTCGAAAAGAGCGATCCCGATGATTCTGCATACTTCTGACAGAAGTCTCACCAAGATTATCGTAAAAAATGCATGTCTCAGCTTGAAACCCCACGAAAACCCAGATATCTCCGGTTCTGCTCATCCAACGAACTGTGGTGTGGTGAAAACCCCAGAAAACGTGTTTCTCGCATTAAATAGGTCGAAACGAGCGATCTCGATGATTAAGCATACTTTGGACAGAAGTCTCACCAAGATTATCGCAGAAAATGCATATCTCAGCATGAAACCCCACGAAAACCAAGATATCGCTGGTTCTGCATATCAAACGCACTGTGGAGTGGTGAAAACTCTAGAAAACGTGTTTCTCGCGTTAAATAGCTCGAAACGAGCGATCTCGATGATTAAGCATACTTCGGACGGAAGTCTCACCAAGATTATCGCAGAAATTGCATATCTCAGCTTGAATCCCCATGAAAACCAAGATATCGCTGGTTCTGCATATCAAGCGCACTGTGGAGTGGTGAAAACACCAGATAACGTGTTTCTCGCATTAAATAGATCGAAACGAGCGATCTCGATGATTAAGCACACTTCGGACAGAAGTCTCATCAAGATTATCGTAAAAAATGCATGTCTCAGCTTGAAACCCCACGAAAACCCAGATATCTCCGGTTCTGCACATCCAACGAACTGTGGTGTGGTGAAAACCCCAGAAAACGTGTTTCTCGCATTAAATAGGTCGAAACGAGCGATCTCGATGATTAAGCATACTTTGGACAGAAGTCTCACCAAGATTATCGCAGAAAATGCATATCTCAGCATGAAACCCCACGAAAACCAAGATATCTCCGGTTCTGCACATCCAACGAACTGTGGTGTGGTGAAAGTCCCAGAAAACGTGTTTCTCGCATTAAATAGGTCGAAACGAGCGATCTCGATGATTAAGCATACTTTGGACAGAAGTCTCACCAAGATTATCGCAGAAAATGCATATCTCAGCATGAAACCCCACGAAAACCAAGATATCGCTGGTTCTGCATATCAAACGCACTGTGGAGTGGTGAAAACTCTAGAAAACGTGTTTCTCGCGTTAAATAGCTCGAAACGAGCGATCTCGATGATTAAGCATACTTCGGACGGAAGTCTCACCAAGATTATCGCAGAAATTGCATATCTCAGCTTGAATCCCCATGAAAACCAAAATATCGCTGGTTCTGCATATCAAGCGCACTGTGGAGTGGTGAAAACACCAGATAACGTGTTTCTCGCATTAAATAGATCGAAACGAGCGATCTCGATGATTAAGCACACTTCGGACAGAAGTCTCATCAAGATTATCGTAAAAAATGCATGTCTCAGCTTGAAACCCCAAGAAAACCCAGATATCTCCGGTTCTGCACATCCAACGAACTGTGGTGTGGTGAAAACCCCAGAAAACGTGTTTCTCGCGTTAAATAGGTCGAAACGAGCGATCTCGATGATTAAGCATACTTTGGACAGAAGTCTCACCAAGATTATCGCAGAAAATGCATATCTCAGCATGAAACCCCACGAAAACCAAGATATCTCCGGTTCTGCACATCCAACGAACTGTGGTGTGGTGAAAGTCCCAGAAAACGTGTTTCTCGCATTAAATAGGTCGAAACGAGCGATCTCGATGATTAAGCATACTTCGGACAGAAGTCTCATCAAGATTATCGTAAAAAATGCATGTCTCAGCTTGAAACCCCACGAAAACCCAGATATCTCCGGTTCTGCACATCCAACGAACTGTGGTGTGGTGAAAACCCCAGAAAACGTGTTTCTCGCATTAAATAGCTCGAAACAAGCGATCTCGATGATTAAGCATACTTCGGACAGAAGTCTCACCAAGATTATCGTAAAAAATTCATATCTCAGCTTGAAACCCCACGAAAACCAAGATATCGCTGGTTCTGCATATCAAACGCACTGTGGAGTGGTGAAAACCCCAGAAAACGTGTTTCTCGCATTAAATAGCTCGAATAGAGCGATCTCGATGATTCTTCATACTTCGGACAGAAGTCTCAACAAGATTATCGTAAAAAATGCATATCTCAGCTTGAAACCCCACGAAAGCCAAGATATCGCTGGTTCTGCATACCAAACGCACTGTGGAGTGGTGAAAACACCAGATAACGTGTTTCTCGCATTAAGTAGCTCGAAACGAGCGTTCTCGATGATTCTGCATACTTCGGACAGAAGTCTCACCAAGATTATCGCAGGAAATGCATATCTCAGCATGAAACCCCACGAAAACCTAAATATCTGCGGTTCTGCATATCCAACGCACTGTGCAGTGGTGAAAACACCAGATATCGCGTTTCTCGCATTAAATAGCTCGAAAAGAGCGTTCTCGAAGATTCTGCATACTTCTGACAGAAGTCTCACGAAGATTATCGTAGAAAATGCATATCTCAGCTTGAAACCCGACCGAAACCAAGATATCGCTGGTACTGCATATAAAACGCACTGTGGAGTGGTGAAAACACCAGATAACTTGTTTCTCGCAATAAATAGCTCGAACAGAGCGCTGTCGATGTTTCTGCATACTTCTGACAGAAGACTCACCAAGATTATCGTAGAAAATGCATATCTCAGCTTGAAACCCGACCGAAACCAAGATATCTCCGGTTCTGCATGTCAAACGCACTGTGGAGTGGTGAAAACACCAGATAACGTGTTTCTCGCTCTGACTAGCTCGAAAAGAGCGATCTAGATGATTCTGCATACTTCGGACAGATGTTTCACCAAGCTTATCGTAGAAAATGCATATCTCAGCTTGAAACCCGACGAAAACCAAAAAATCACCTCTTCTGCATATCCAACGCACTGTGCAGTGGTGAAAACACCAGATAACGTGTTTCTCGCATTAAATAGCACGAAACGTGCGATCTCGATGATTCTGCATACTTCTAACAGAAGTCTCACCAAGCTTATCGCAGAAAATGCATATCTCTGCTTGAAACCCCACGAAAACCAGGATATCTACTGTTCTGCATATCCATCGAACTGTGGAGTGGTGAAAACACCAGATAACGTGTTTCTCGCATTAAATAGCTCGAAACGAGCGATGTCGATGATTCTGCATACTTCGGACAGAAATCTCACCAAAATTATCGTAAAAAATGCATATCTCAGATTGAAACCCCACGAAAACCAAGATATCGCTGGTTCTGCATATCAAACGCACTGTGGAGTGCCGAAAACACCAGATAACGTGTTTGTCGCAATAAGTAGCTCGAAAAGAGCGTTCTCGAAGATCCTGCATACTTCTGACAGAAGTGTCACCAAGATTATCGTAGAAAATGCATATCTCAGCTTGAAACCCGACGAAAACCGAGTTATCTCCGGTTCTGCACATCAAACGTACCGTGGAGTGGTGAAAACACCAGAAAACGTGTTTCGTGCATTAAGTAGCTCGAAAAGAGCGATCTAGATGATTCTGCATACTTCTGACAAAACACCCACCAAGATTATCGCAGAAAATGCATATCTCAGCTGGAAACACCTCGAAAATCAAGATATCGCCTGTTCTGCATATCAAACGCACTGTGGAGTGGTGAAAACAACCAGAGAACGTGTTTCGCGCATTAAGTAGCTCGAAAAGAGCGATCTAGATGATTCTGCATAATTCTGACTGAAGTCTCACCAATATTATCGCAGAAAATGCATATCTCAGCTCGAAACCTCACGAAAATCAAGATGTTGCCGGTTCTGCATATCAAACGCACTGTGGAGTGGTGAAAACACCAGAAAACGTGTTTCGTGCATTAAGTAGCTCGAAAAGAGCGATCTAGATGATTCTGCATACTTCTAACAGAAGTCTCACCAAGATTATCGCAGAAAATGCATATCTCTGCTTGAAACCCCACGAAAACCAGGATAACTACTGTTCTGCATATTCAACGAACTGTGGAGTGGTGAAAACCCCAGAAAAAGTGTTTCTCGCATTAAATAGCTCGAAAAGAGCGCTCTCGACGTTTCTGCATACTTCGGACAGATGTTTCACCAAGCTTATCGTAGAAAATGCATATCTCAGCTTGAAACCCGACGAAAACCAAAATATCTCCGTTTCTGCATATCCAACGCACTGTGGAGTGGTGAAAACACCAGATAACGTGTTTCTCGCATTAACTAGCTCGAAAAGAGCGATCTCGATATTTCAGCATACTTCGGACAGAAGTCCACCAAGATTATCGCAGAAAATGCATATCTCAGCTTGGAACCCCACGAAAACCAAGATATCGCCGGTTCTGCATATCATACGCACTGTGGAGTGGTGAAAACACCAGATAACGTGTTTCTCGCATTAAATAGCTCGAAACAAGCGATCTCGATGATTAAGCATACTTCGGACAGAAGTCTCACCAAGATTATCGTAAAAAATTCATATCTCAGCTTGAAACCCCACGAAAACCAAGATATCGCTGGTTCTGCATATCAAACGCACTGTGGAGTGGTGAAAACCCCAGAAAACGTGTTTCTCGCATTAAATAGCTCGAATAGAGCGATCTCGATGATTCTTCATACTTCGGATAGAAGTCTCAACATGATTATCGTAAAAAATGCATATCTCAGCTTGAAACCCCACGAAAGCCAAGATATCGCTGGTTCTGCATATCAAACGCACTGTGGAGTGGTGAAAACACCAGATAACGTGTTTCTCGCATTAAGTAGCTCGAAACGAGCGTTCTCGATGATTCTGCATACTTCGGACAGAAGTCTCACCAAGATTATCGCAGGAAATGCATATCTCAGCTTGAAACCCCACGAAAACCTAAATATCTGCGGTTCTGCATATCCAACGCACTGTGCAGTGGTGAAAACACCAGATATCGTGTTTCTCGCATTAAATAGCTCGAAAAGAGCGTTCTCGAAGATTCTGCATACTTCTGACAGAAGTCTCACGAAGATTATCGTAGAAAATGCATATCTCAGCTTGAAACCCGACCGAAACCAAGATATCGCTGGTACTGCATATAAAACGCACTGTGGAGTGGTGAAAACACCAGATAACGTGTTTCTCGCAATAAATAGCTCGAACAGAGCGCTCTCGATGTTTCTGCATACTTCTGACAGAAGACTCACCAAGCTTATCGTAGAAAATGCATATCTCAGCTTGAAACCCGACGAAAACCAAAATATCTCCGTTTCTGCATATCCAACGCACTGTGGAGTGGTGAAAACACCAGATAACGTGTTTCTCGCATTAAATAGCTCGAAACGAGCGATCTCGATGATTCTGCATACTTCTAACAGAAGTCTCACCAAGATTATCGCAGAAAATGCATATCTCTGCTTGAAACCCCACGAAAACCAGGATATCTACTGTTCTGCATATCCAACGAACTGTGGAGTGGTGAAAACACCAGATAACGTGTTTCTCGCATTAAATAGCTCGAAACGAGTGATCTCGATGATTCTGCATACTTCGGACAGAAATCTCACCAAAATTATCGTAAAAAATGCATATCTCAGCTTGAAACCCCACGAAAACGAAGATATCGCTGGTTCTGCATATCAAACGCACTGTGGAGTGCTGAAAACACCAGATAACGTGTTTGTCGCAATAAGTAGCTCGAAAAGAGCGTTCTCGAAGATTCTGCATACTTCTGACAGAAGTCTCACCAGGATTATCGTAGAAAATGCATATCTCAGCTTGAAACCCGGCCGAAACCAAGATATCTCCGGTTCTGCATGTCAAACGTACTGTGGAGTGGTGAAAACACCAGAAAACGTGTTTCGTGCATTAAGTAGCTCGAAAAGAGCGATCTAGATGATTCTGCATACTTCTGACAAAAGACCCACCAAGATTATCGCAGAAAATGCATATCTCAGCTGGAAACACCTCGAAAATCAAGATATCGCCTGTTCTGCATATCAAACGCACTGTGGAGTGGTGAAAACAACCAGAGAACGTGTTTCTCGCATTAAATAGCTCGAAAAGAGCGATCTCGATGATTCAGCATACTTCGGACAGAAGTCTCACCAAGATTATCGCACGAAATGCATATCTCAGCTTGAAACCCCACGAAAACCAAGATATCTCCGGTTCTGCATTTCCAACGAACTGTGGAGTGGTGAAAACCCCAGAAAACGTGTTTCTCGCATTAAATAGCTCGAAAAGAGCGCTCTCGACGTTTCTGCATACTTCGGACAGATGTATCACCAAAATTATCGTAAAAAATGCATATCTCAGCTTGAAACCCCACGAAAACCAAAATATCTGCGGTTCTGCATATCCAACGCACTGTGGAGTGGTGAAAACACCAGATATCGTGTTTCTCGCATTAAATAGCTCGAAACAAGCGATCTCGATGATTAAGCATACTTCGGACAGAAGTCTCACCAAGATTATCGTAAAAAATTCATATCTCAGCTTGAAACCCCACGAAAACCAAGATATCGCTGGTTCTGCATATCAAACGCACTGTGGAGTGGTGAAAACCCCAGAAAACGTGTTTCTCGCATTAAATAGCTCGAATAGAGCGATCTCGATGATTCTTCATACTTCGGACAGAAGTCTCAACATGATTATCGTAAAAAATGCATATCTCAGCTTGAAACCCCACGAAAGCCAAGATATCGCTGGTTCTGCATATCAAACGCACTGTGGAGTGGTGAAAACACCAGATAACGTGTTTCTCGCATTAAGTAGCTCGAAACGAGCGATCTAGATGATTCAGCATACTTCGGACAGAAGTCTCACCAAGATTATCGCAGGAAATGCATATCTCAGCTTGACACCCGACGAAAACCAAAATATCGCCGGTTCTGCATATCAAACCAACTGTGGAGTGGTGCAAACACCAGATAACGTGTTTCTCGCATTAAATAGCTCGAAACGAGCGATCTCGATGATTCTGCATACTTCGGACAGATATCTCACCAAAATTATCGTAAAAAATGCATATCTCAGCTTGAAATCTCACGAAAACCAAGATATCGCTGTGTTCAGCATATCAAACGCACTGTGGAGTGGTGAAAACACCCTGAAAACGTGTTTCTCGCATTAAATAGCTCGAATAGAGTGATCTCGATGATTCTTCATACTTCGGACAGAAGTCTCACCAAGATTATCGTAAAAAATGCATATCTCAACTTAAAACCCCACGAAAGCCAAGATATCGCTGGTTCTGCATATCTAACGCACTGTGGAGTGGTGAAAACACCGGATAAGGTTTTTCTCGCATTAACTATCTCGAAAAGAGCGATCTCGATGATTCAGCATACTTCGGACAGAAGTCTCACCAAGATTATCGCAGGAAATGCGTATCTCAGCTTGAAATGCCACGAAATCCAAGATATCGCTGGTTCTGCATATCGAACGCACTGTGGAGTGGTGAAAACACCAGATAACGTGTTTGTCGCAATAAGTAGCTCGAAAAGAGCGTTCTCGAAGATCCTGCATACTTCTGACAGAAGTCTCACCAAGATGATCGTAGAAAATGCATATCTCAGCTTGAAACCCGACGAAAACCGAGTTATCTCCGGTTCTGCACATCAAACGTACCGTGGAGTGGTGAAAACACCAGATAACGTGTTTCGTGCATTAAGTAGCTCGAAAAGAGCGATCTAGATGATTCTGTATGCTTCTGACAAAAGACCCTCCAAGATTATCGCAGAAAATGCATATCTCAGCTGGAAACCTCACGAGAATCAAGATGTTGCCGGTTCTGCATATCAAACGCACTGTGGAGTGGTGAAAACACCAGAAAACGTGTTTCGTGCATTAAGTAGCTCGAAAAGAGCGATCTAGATGATTCTGTATGCTTCTGACAAAAGACCCACCAAGATTATCGCAGAAAATGCATATCTCAGCTGGAAACCTCACGAGAATCAAGATGTTGCCGGTTCTGCATATCAAACGCACTGTGGAGTGGTGAAAACACCAGAAAACGTGTTTCGTGCATTAAGTAGCTCGAAAAGAGCGATCTAGATGAATCTGTATGCTTCTGACAAAAGACCCACCAATATTATCGCAGAAAATGCATATCACAGCTCGAAACCTCACGAAAATCAAGATGTTCCCGGTTCTGCATATCAAACGCACTGTGGAGTGGTGAAAACAACCAGAGAACGTGTTTCTCGCATTAAATAGCTCGAAAAGGCCGATCTCGATGATTCTGCATACTTCGGACAGAAATCTCACCAAAATTATCGTAAAAAATGCATATCTCAGCTTGAAACCCCACGAAAACCAAGATATCGCTGGTTCTGCATATCAAACGCACTGTGGAGTGCTGAAAACACCAGATAACGTGTTTGTCGCAATAAGTAGCTCGAAAAGAGCGTTCTCGAAGATCGTGCATGCTTCTGACAGAAGTGTCACCAAGATTATCGTAGAAAATGCATATCTCAGCTTGAAACCCGACGAAAACCGAGTTATCTCCGGTTCTGCACATCAAACGTACCGTGGAGTGGTGAAAACACAAGAAAACGTGTTTCGTGCATTAAGTAGCTCGAAAAGAGCGATCTAGATGATTCTGTATGCTTCTGACAAAAGACCCACCAAGATTATCGCAGAAAATGCATATCTCAGCTGGAAACCTCACGAGAATCAAGATGTTGCCGGTTCTGCATATCAAACGCACTGTGGAGTGGTGAAAACACCAGAAAACGTGTTTCGTGCATTAAGTAGCTCGAAAAGAGCGATCTAGATGATTCTGCATACTTCTGACTGAAGTCTCACCAATATTATCGCAGAAAATGCATATCTCAACTCGAAACCTCACGAAAATCAAGATGTTGCCGGTTCTGCATATCAAACGCACTGTGGAGTGGTGAAAACAACCAGAGAACGTGTTTCTCGCATTAAATAGCTCGAAAAGAGCGCTCTCGACGTCTCTGCATACTTCGGACAGATGTTTCACCAAGCTTATCGTAGAAAATGCATATCTCAGCTTGAAACCCGACGAAAACCAAAATATCTCCGTTTCTGCATATCCAACGCACTGTGGAGTGGTGAAAACACCAGATAACGTGTTTCTCGCATTAAATAGCTCGAAACGAGCGATCTCGATGGTTCTGCATACTTCTAACAGAAGTCTCACCAGGATTATCGTAGAAAATGCATATCTCAGCTTGAAACCCGGCCGAAACCAAGATATCTCCGGTTCTGCATGTCAAACGTACTGTGGAGTGGTGAAAACACCAGAAAACGTGTTTCGTGCATTAAGTAGCTCGAAAAGAGCGATCTAGATGATTCTGCATACTTCTGACAAAAGACCCACCAAGATTATCGCAGAAAATGCATATCTCAGCTTGAAACCCGGCCGAAACCAAGATATCTGCGGTTCTGCATATCCAACGCACTGTGGAGTGGTGAAAACACCAGATATCGTGTTTCTCGCATTAAATAGCTCGAAACAAGCGATCTCGATGATTAAGCATACTTCGGACAGAAGTCTCACCAAGATTATCGTAAAAAATTCATATCTCAGCTTGAAACCCCACGAAAACCAAGATATCGCTGGTTCTGCATATCAAACGCACTGTGGAGTGGTGAAAACCCCAGAAAACGTGTTTCTCGCATTAAATAGCTCGAATAGAGCGATCTCGATGATTCTTCATACTTCGGACAGAAGTCTCAACATGATTATCGTAAAAAATGCATATCTCAGCTTGAAACCCCACGAAAGCCAAGATATCGCTGGTTCTGCATATCAAACGCACTGTGGAGTGGTGAAAACACCAGATAACGTGTTTCTCGCATTAAGTAGCTCGAAACGAGCGATCTAGATGATTCAGCATACTTCGGACAGAAGTCTCACCAAGATTATCGCAGGAAATGCATATCTCAGCTTGACACCCGACGAAAACCAAAATATCGCCGGTTCTGCATATCAAACCAACTGTGGAGTGGTGCAAACACCAGATAACGTGTTTCTCGCATTAAATAGCTCGAAACGAGCGATCTCGATGATTCTGCATACTTCGGACAGATATCTCACCAAAATTATCGTAAAAAATGCATATCTCAGCTTGAAATCTCACGAAAACCAAGATATCGCTGTGTTCAGCATATCAAACGCACTGTGGAGTGGTGAAAACACCCTGAAAACGTGTTTCTCGCATTAAATAGCTCGAATAGAGTGATCTCGATGATTCTTCATACTTCGGACAGAAGTCTCACCAAGATTATCGTAAAAAATGCATATCTCAACTTAAAACCCCACGAAAGCCAAGATATCGCTGGTTCTGCATATCTAACGCACTGTGGAGTGGTGAAAACACCGGATAAGGTTTTTCTCGCATTAACTATCTCGAAAAGAGCGATCTCGATGATTCAGCATACTTCGGACAGAAGTCTCACCAAGATTATCGCAGGAAATGCGTATCTCAGCTTGAAATGCCACGAAATCCAAGATATCGCTGGTTCTGCATATCGAACGCACTGTGGAGTGGTGAAAACACCAGATAACGTGTTTGTCGCAATAAGTAGCTCGAAAAGAGCGTTCTCGAAGATCCTGCATACTTCTGACAGAAGTCTCACCAAGATGATCGTAGAAAATGCATATCTCAGCTTGAAACCCGACGAAAACCGAGTTATCTCCGGTTCTGCACATCAAACGTACCGTGGAGTGGTGAAAACACCAGATAACGTGTTTCGTGCATTAAGTAGCTCGAAAAGAGCGATCTAGATGATTCTGTATGCTTCTGACAAAAGACCCTCCAAGATTATCGCAGAAAATGCATATCTCAGCTGGAAACCTCACGAGAATCAAGATGTTGCCGGTTCTGCATATCAAACGCACTGTGGAGTGGTGAAAACACCAGAAAACGTGTTTCGTGCATTAAGTAGCTCGAAAAGAGCGATCTAGATGATTCTGTATGCTTCTGACAAAAGACCCACCAAGATTATCGCAGAAAATGCATATCTCAGCTGGAAACCTCACGAGAATCAAGATGTTGCCGGTTCTGCATATCAAACGCACTGTGGAGTGGTGAAAACACCAGAAAACGTGTTTCGTGCATTAAGTAGCTCGAAAAGAGCGATCTAGATGAATCTGTATGCTTCTGACAAAAGACCCACCAATATTATCGCAGAAAATGCATATCACAGCTCGAAACCTCACGAAAATCAAGATGTTCCCGGTTCTGCATATCAAACGCACTGTGGAGTGGTGAAAACAACCAGAGAACGTGTTTCTCGCATTAAATAGCTCGAAAAGGCCGATCTCGATGATTCTGCATACTTCGGACAGAAATCTCACCAAAATTATCGTAAAAAATGCATATCTCAGCTTGAAACCCCACGAAAACCAAGATATCGCTGGTTCTGCATATCAAACGCACTGTGGAGTGCTGAAAACACCAGATAACGTGTTTGTCGCAATAAGTAGCTCGAAAAGAGCGTTCTCGAAGATCGTGCATGCTTCTGACAGAAGTGTCACCAAGATTATCGTAGAAAATGCATATCTCAGCTTGAAACCCGACGAAAACCGAGTTATCTCCGGTTCTGCACATCAAACGTACCGTGGAGTGGTGAAAACACAAGAAAACGTGTTTCGTGCATTAAGTAGCTCGAAAAGAGCGATCTAGATGATTCTGTATGCTTCTGACAAAAGACCCACCAAGATTATCGCAGAAAATGCATATCTCAGCTGGAAACCTCACGAGAATCAAGATGTTGCCGGTTCTGCATATCAAACGCACTGTGGAGTGGTGAAAACACCAGAAAACGTGTTTCGTGCATTAAGTAGCTCGAAAAGAGCGATCTAGATGATTCTGCATACTTCTGACTGAAGTCTCACCAATATTATCGCAGAAAATGCATATCTCAACTCGAAACCTCACGAAAATCAAGATGTTGCCGGTTCTGCATATCAAACGCACTGTGGAGTGGTGAAAACAACCAGAGAACGTGTTTCTCGCATTAAATAGCTCGAAAAGAGCGCTCTCGACGTCTCTGCATACTTCGGACAGATGTTTCACCAAGCTTATCGTAGAAAATGCATATCTCAGCTTGAAACCCGACGAAAACCAAAATATCTCCGTTTCTGCATATCCAACGCACTGTGGAGTGGTGAAAACACCAGATAACGTGTTTCTCGCATTAAATAGCTCGAAACGAGCGATCTCGATGGTTCTGCATACTTCTAACAGAAGTCTCACCAGGATTATCGTAGAAAATGCATATCTCAGCTTGAAACCCGGCCGAAACCAAGATATCTCCGGTTCTGCATGTCAAACGTACTGTGGAGTGGTGAAAACACCAGAAAACGTGTTTCGTGCATTAAGTAGCTCGAAAAGAGCGATCTAGATGATTCTGCATACTTCTGACAAAAGACCCACCAAGATTATCGCAGAAAATGCATATCTCAGCTGGAAACACCTCGAAAATCAAGATATCGCCAGTTCTGCATATCAAACGCACTGTGGAGTTGTGAAAACAACCAGAGAACGTGTTTCTCGCATTAAATAGCTCGAAAAGAGCGATCTCGACGTCTCTGCATACTTCGGACAGATGTTTCACCAAGCTTATCGTAGAAAATGCATATCTCAGCTTGAAACCCGACGAAAACCAAAATATCTCCGTTTCTGCATATCCAACGCACTGTGGAGTGGTGAAAACACCAGATAACGTGTTTCTCGCATTAAATAGCTCGAAACGAGCGATCTCGATGGTTCTGCATACTTCTAACAGAAGTCTCACCAGGATTATCGTAGAAAATGCATATCTCAGCTTGAAACCCGGCCGAAACCAAGATATCTCCGGTTCTGCATGTCAAACGTACTGTGGAGTGGTGAAAACACCAGAAAACGTGTTTCGTGCATTAAGTAGCTCGAAAAGAGCGATCTAGATGATTCTGCATACTTCTGACAAAAGACCCACCAAGATTATCGCAGAAAATGCATATCTCAGCTGGAAACACCTCGAAAATCAAGATATCGCCTGTTCTGCATATCAAACGCACTGTGGAGTTGTGAAAACAACCAGAGAACGTGTTTCTCGCATTAAATAGCTCGAAAAGAGCGATCTCGATGATTCAGCGTACTTCGGACAGAAGTCTCACACAGATTATCGCACGAAATGCATATCTCAGCTTGAAACCCCACGAAAACCAAGATATCTCTGGTTCTGCATTTCCAACGAACTGTGGAGTGGTGAAAACCCCAGAAAACGTGTTTCTCGCATTAAATAGCTCGAAAAGAGCGCTCTCGACGTTTCTGCATACTTCGGACAGATGTTTCACCAAAATTATCGTAAAAAATGCATATCTCAGCTTGAAACCCCACGAAAACCAAAATATCTGCGGTTCTGCATATCCAACGCACTGTGGAGTGGTGAAAACACCAGATATCGTGTTTCTCGCATTAAATAGCTCGAATAGAGCGATCTCGATGATTCGTCATACTTCGGACAGAAGTCTCAACAAGATTATCGTAACAAATGCATATCTCAGCTTGAAACCCCACGAAAACCAAAATATCGCTGTGTTCAGCATATCAAACGCACTGTGGAGTGGTGAAAACACCGGATAAGGTTTTTCTCGCATTAACTAGCTCGAAAAGAGCGATCTCGATGTTTCAGCATACTTCGGACAGAAGTCCACCAAGATTATCGCAGAAAATGCATATCTCAGCTTGGAACCCCACGAAAACCAAGATATCGCCGGTTCTGCATATCATACGCACTGTGAAGTGGTGAAAACACCAGATAACGTGTGTCTCGCATTAAATAGCTCGAAACAAGCGATCTCGATGATTAAGCATACTTCGGACAGAAGTCTCACCAAGATTATCGTAAAAAATGCATATCTCAGCTTGAAACCCCACGAAAACCAAGATATCGCTGGTTCTGCATATCAAACGCACTGTGGAGTGGTGAAAACCCCAGATAACGTGTTTCTCGCTCTGACTAGCTCGAAAAGAGCGATCTAGATGATTCTGCATACTTCTGACTGAAGTGTCACCAATATTATCGCAGAAAATGCATATCTCAGCTCGAAACCTCACGAAAATCAAGATGTTGCTGGTTCTGCATATCAAACGTACTGTGGAGTGGTGCAAACAACCAGAAAACGTGTTTCTCGCATTAAATAGCTCGAAAAGTGCGATCTCGAAGATTCTGCATACTTCTGACAGAAGTCTCACCAAGATTATCGCAGGAAATGCATATCTCAGCTTGAAATGCCACGAAAGCCAAGATATCGCTGGTTCTGCATATCAAACGCACTGTGGAGTGGTGAAAACCCCAGATAACGTGTTTCTCGCATTAAGTAGCTCGAAACGAGCGTTCTCGATGATTCTGCATACTTCGGACAGAAGTCTCACCAAGATTATCGCAGGAAATGCATATCTCAGCATGAAACCCCACGAAAACCTAAATATCTGCGGTTCTGCATATCCAACGCACTGTGGAGTGGTGAAAACACCAGATATCGTGTTTCTCGCATTAAATAGCTCGAAAAGAGCGTTCTCGAAGATTCTGCATACTTCTGACAGAAGTCTCAACAAGATTATCGTAAAAAATGCATATCTCAGCTTGAAACCCCACGAAAGCCAAGATATCGCTGGTTCTGCATATCAAACGCACTGTGGAGTGGTGAAAACCCCAGATAACGTGTTTCTCGCATTAAGTAGCTCGAAAAGTGCGATCTCGAAGATTCTGCATACTTCTGACAGAAGTCTCACCAAGATTATCGCAGGAAATGCATATCTCAGCTTGAAATGCCACGAAAACCAAGATATCGCTAGTTCTGCATATCAAACGCACTGTGGAGTGGTGAAAACACCAGATAACGTGTTTCTCGCAATAAATAGCTCGAAAAGAGCGATCTCGATGATTCTGCATACTTCGGACAGAAGTCTCAACAAGATTATCGCAGAAAATGCATATGTCAGCTTGAAACCCCACGAAAACCAAGATATCTACTGTTCTGCATATCAAACGCACTGTGGAGTGGTGAAAACACCAGATAACGTGTTTCTCGCTCTAACTAGCTCGAAAAGAGCGATCTTGATGATTCAGCATACTTCGGACAGAAGTCTCACCAAGATTATCGCAGGAAATGCATATCTCAGCTTGAAACCCCACGAAAACCAAGATATCTCTGGTTCTGCATTTCCAACGAACTGTGGAGTGGTGAAAACCCCAGAAAACGTGTTTCTCGCATTAAATAGCTCGAAAAGAGCGCTCTCGACGTTTCTGCATACTTCGGACAGATGTTTCACCAAAATTATCGTAAAAAATGCATATCTCAGCTTGAAACCCCACGAAAACCAAAATATCTGCGGTTCTGCATATCCAACGCACTGTGGAGTGGTGAAAACACCAGATATCGTGTTTCTCGCATTAAATAGCTCGAATAGAGCGATCTCGATGATTCGTCATACTTCGGACAGAAGTCTCAACTAGATTATCGTAACAAATGCATATCTCAGCTTGAAACCCCACGAAAACCAAAATATCGCTGTGTTCAGCATTTCAAACGCACTGTGGAGTGGTGAAAACACCGGATAAGGTTTTTCTCGCATTAACTAGCTCGAAAAGAGCGATCTCGATGATTCAGCATACTTCTGACTGAAGTCTCACCAATGTTATCGTAGAAAATGCATATCTCAGCTTGAAACCCGACGAAAACCAAAATATCGCCGGTTCTGCATATCAAACCAACTGTGGAGTGGTGAAAACACCAGATAACGTGTTTCTCGCAATAAATAGCTCGAAAAGAGCGATCTCGATGATTCAGCATACTTCGGACAGAAGTCTCACAAAGATTATCGCACGAAATGCATATCTCAGCTTGAAACCCCACGAAAACCAAGATATCGCTGGTTCTGCATATCAAACGCACTGTGGAGTGGTGATAACACCAGATAACGTGTTACTCGCATTAAATAGCTCGAAAAGAGCGATCTAGATGATTCTGCATTCTTCTGACTGAAGTCTCACCAAGATTATCGCAGAAAATGCATATCTCTGCGTGAAACCCGACCGAAACCAGGATATCTTCGGTTCTGCATGTCAAACGTACTGTGGAGTGGTGAAAACACCAGAAAACGTGTTTCTCGCATTAATCAGCTTGAAACGAGCGATCTAGATGATTCTGCATACATCTGACTGATGTCTCACCAGATTATCGCAGAAATTGCATATCTCAGCTTGAATCCCCACGAAAACCAAGATATCGCTGGTTCTGCATATCAAACGCACTGTGGAGTGGTGAAAACACCAGATAACGTGTTTCTCGCATTAAATAGGTCGAAAAGAGCGCTCTCGACGTTTCTGCATACTTCGGACAGATGTTTCACCAAAATTATCGTAAAAAATGCATATCTCAGCTTGAAACCCCACGAAAACCAAAATATCTGCGGTTCTGCATATCCAACGCACTGTGGAGTGGTGAAAACACCAGATATCGTGTTTCTCGCATTAAATAGCTCGAATAGAGCGATCTCGATGATTCTGCATACTTCGGACAGATATCTCACCAAGATTATCGCAGGAAATGCATATCTCAGCTTGAAACCCCACGAAAACCAAAATATCTCAGGTTCTGCATATCCAACGATCTGTGGAGTGTTGAAAACCCCAGAAAACGAGTTTCTCGCATTAAATAGCTCGAAAAGAGCGCTCTCGATGTTTCTGCATACTTCGGACAGATGTTTCACCAAGATTATCGTAGAAAATGCATATCTCAGCTTGAAACCCGACGAAAACCAAAATATCGCCGGTTCTGCATATCAAACCAACTGTGGAGTGGTGAAAACACCAGATAACGTGTTTCTCGCAATAAATAGCTCGAAAAGAGCGATCTCGATGATTCTGCATACTTCGGACAGAAGACTCAACAAGATTATCGCAGAAAATGCATATCTCAGCTTGAAACCCCACGAAAACCAAGATATCTACTGTTCTGCATATCAAACGCACCGTGGAGTGGTGAAAACACCAGATAACGTGTTTGTCGCTCTAACTAGCTCGAAAAGAGCGATCTCGATGATTCTGCATACTTCGGACAGATATCTCACCAAAATTATCGTAAAAAATGCATATCTCAGCTTGAAACCTCACGAAAACCAAGATATCGCTGTGTTCAGCATATCAAACGCACTGTGGAGTGGTGAAAACACCCTGAAAACGTGTTTCTCGCATTAAATAGCTCGAATAGAGCGATCTCGATGATTCTTCATACTTCGGACAGAAGTCTCACCAAGATTATCGTAAAAAATGCATATCTCAGCTTGAAATGCCACGAAAACCAAGATATCGCTGGTTCTGCATATCTAACGCACTGTGGAGTGGTGAAAACACCGGATAAGGTTTTTCTCGCATTAACTATCTCGAAAAGAGCGATCTCGATGATTCAGCATACTTCGGACAGAAGTCTCACCAAGATTATCGCAGGAAATGCGTATCTCAGCTTGAAATGCCACGAAATCCAAGATATCGCTGGTTCTGCATATCGAACGCACTGTGGAGTGGTGAAAACACCAGATAACGTGTTTCTCGCATTAAATAGCTCGAAAAGAGCGATCTAGATGATTCAGCATACTTCGGACAGAAGTCTCACCAAGATTATCGCAGGAAATGCATATCTCAGCTTGAAACCCCACGAAAACCAAGATATCTCCGGTTCTGCATATCCAACGAAATGTGGAGTGTTGAAAACCCCAGAAAACGTGTTTCGTGCATTAAGTAGCTCGAAAAGAGCGATCTAGATGATTCTGCATACTTCTGACAGAAGTCTCACCAATGTTATCGTAGAAAATGCATATCTCAGCTTGAAACCCGACGAAAACCAAAATATCGCCGGTTCTGCATATCAAACCAACTGTGGAGTGGTGCAAACACCAGATAAGGTGTTTCTCGCATTAAATAGCTCGAAACGAGCGATCTCGATGATTCTGCATACTTCGGACAGATATCTCACCAAAATTATCGTAAAAAATGCATATCTCAGCTTGAAACCTCACGAAAACCAAGATATCGCTGTGTTCAGCATATCAAACGCACTGTGGAGTGGTGAAAACACCCTGAAAACGTGTTTCTCGCATTAAATAGCTCGAATAGAGCGATCTCGATGATTCTTCATACTTCGGACAGAAGTCTCACCAAGATTATCGTAAAAAATGCATATCTCAGCTTGAAACCCCACGAAAACCAAGATATCGCTGGTTCTGCATATCTAACGCACTGTGGAGTGGTGAAAACACCGGATAAGGTTTTTCTCGCATTAACTATCTCGAAAAGAGCGATCTCGATGATTCAGCATACTTCGGACAGAAGTCTCACCAAGATTATCGCAGGAAATGCGTATCTCAGCTTGAAATGCCACGAAATCCAAGATATCGCTGGTTCTGCATATCGAACGCACTGTGGAGTGGTGAAAACACCAGATAACGTGTTTCTCGCATTAAATAGCTCGAAAAGAGCGATCTAGATGATTCAGCATACTTCGGACAGAAGTCTCACCAAGATTATCGCAGGAAATGCATATCTCAGCTTGAAACCCCACGAAAACCAAGATATCTACTGTTCTGCATATCAAACGCACCGTGGAGTGGTGAAAACACCAGATAACGTGTTTCTCGCTCTAACTAGCTCGAAAAGAGCGATCTTGATGATTCAGCATACTTCGGACAGAAGTCTCACCAAGATTATCGCAGGAAATGCATATCTCAGCTTGAAATGCCACGAAAACCAAGATATCGCTGGTTCTGCATATCAAACGCACTGTGGAGTGGTGAAAACACCAGATAACGTGTTACTCGCATTAAATAGCTCGAAAAGAGCGATCTAGATGATTCAGCATACTTCGGACAGAAGTCTCACCAAGATTATCGCAGGAAATGCATATCTCAGCTTGAAACTCCACGAAAACCAAGATATCTCCGGTTCTGCATATCCAACGAACTGTGGAGTGTTGAAAACCCCAGAAAACGTGTTTCGTGCATTAAGTAGCTCGAAAAGAGCGATCTAGATGATTCTGCATACTTCTGACTGAAGTCTCGCCAATATTATCGTAGAAAATGCATATCTCAGCTTGAAACCCGACGAAAACCAAAATATCGCCGGTTCTGCATATCAAACCAACTGTGGAGTGGTGCAAACACCACATAACGTGTTTCTCGCATTAAATAGCTCGAAACGAGCGATCTCGATGATTCTGCATACTTCGGACAGATATCTCACCAAAATTATCGTAAAAAATGCATATCTCAGCTTGAAACCTCACGAAAACCAAGATATCGCTGTGTTCAGCATATCAAACGCACTGTGGAGTGGTGAAAACACCCTGAAAACGTGTCTCTCGCATTAAATAGCTCGAATAGAGCGATCTCGATGATTCTTCATACTTCGGACAGAAGTCTCACCTAGATTATCGTAAAAAATGCATATCTCAGCTTGAAACCCCACGAAAGCCAAGATATCGCTGGTTCTGCATATCTAACGCACTGTGGAGTGGTGAAAACACCGGATAAGGTTTTTCTCGCATTAACTATCTCGAAAAGAGCGATCTCGATGATTCAGCATACTTCGGACAGAAGTCTCACCAAGATTATCGCAGGAAATGCGTATCTCAGCTTGAAATGCCACGAAATCCAAGATATCGCTGGTTCTGCATATCGAACGCACTGTGGAGTGGTGAAAACACCAGATAACGTGTTTCTCGCATTAACTAGCTCGAAAAGAGCGATCTAGATGATTCAGCATACTTCGGACAGAAGTCTCACCAAGATTATCGCAGGAAATGCATATCTCAGCTTGAAACCCCACGAAAACCAAGATATCTCCGTTTCTGCATATCCAACGCACTGTGGAGTGTTGAAAACCCCAGAAAACGAGTTTCTCGCATTAAATAGCTCGAAAAGAGCGCTCTCGATGATTCTGCATACTTCTAACAGAAGTCTCACCAAGATTATCGCAGAAAATGCATATCTCTGCTTGAAACCCGACGAAAACCAAAATATCGCCGGTTCTGCATATCAAACCAACTGTGGAGTGGTGAAAACACCAGATAACGTGTTTCTCGCAATAAATAGCTCGAAAAGAGTGATCTCGATGATTCTGCATACTTCGGACAGAAGACTCAACAAGATTATCGCAGAAAATGCATATCTCAGCTTGAAACCCCACGAAAACCAAGATATCTACTGTTCTGCATATCAAACGCACCGTGGAGTGGTGAAAACACCAGATAACGTGTTTCTCGCATTAAATAGCTCGAAACGAGCGATCTCGATGATTCTGCATACTTCGTACAGATATCTCACCAAAATTATCGTAAAAAATGCATATCTCAGCTTGAAACCTCACGAAAACCAAGATATCGCTGTGTTCAGCATATCAAACGCACTGTGGAGTGGTGAAAACACCCTGAAAACGTGTTTCTCGCATTAAATAGCTCGAATAGAGCGATCTCGATGATTCTTCATACTTCGGACAGAAGTCTCACCAAGATTATCGTAAAAAATGCATATCTCAGCTTGAAACCCCACGAAAACCAAGATATCGCTGGTTCTGCATATCTAACGCACTGTGGAGTGGTGAAAACACCGGATAAGGTTTTTCTCGCATTAACTATCTCGAAAAGAGCGATCTCGATGATTCAGCATACTTCGGACAGAAGTCTCACCAAGATTATCGCAGGAAATGCGTATCTCAGCTTGAAATGCCACGAAATCCAAGATATCGCTGGTTCTGCATATCGAACGCACTGTGGAGTGGTGAAAACACCAGATAACGTGTTTCTCGCATTAAATAGCTCGAAAAGAGCGATCTAGATGATTCAGCATACTTCGGACAGAAGTCTCACCAAGATTATCGCAGGAAATGCATATCTCAGCTTGAAACCCCACGAAAACCAAGATATCTACTGTTCTGCATATCAAACGCACCGTGGAGTGGTGAAAACACCAGATAACGTGTTTCTCGCTCTAACTAGCTCGAAAAGAGCGATCTTGATGATTCAGCATACTTCGGACAGAAGTCTCACCAAGATTATCGCAGGAAATGCATATCTCAGCTTGAAATGCCACGAAAACCAAGATATCGCTGGTTCTGCATATCAAACGCACTGTGGAGTGGTGAAAACACCAGATAACGTGTTACTCGCATTAAATAGCTCGAAAAGAGCGATCTAGATGATTCAGCATACTTCGGACAGAAGTCTCACCAAGATTATCGCAGGAAATGCATATCTCTGCTTGAAACCCCACGAAAACCAAGATATCTCCGGTTCTGCATATCCAACGAACTGTGGAGTGTTGAAAACCCCAGAAAACGTGTTTCGTGCATTAAGTAGCTCGAAAAGAGCGATCTAGATGATTCTGCATACTTCTGACTGAAGTCTCGCCAATATTATCGTAGAAAATGCATATCTCAGCTTGAAACCCGACGAAAACCAAAATATCGCCGGTTCTGCATATCAAACCAACTGTGGAGTGGTGCAAACACCACATAACGTGTTTCTCGCATTAAATAGCTCGAAACGAGCGATCTCGATGATTCTGCATACTTCGGACAGATATCTCACCAAAATTATCGTAAAAAATGCATATCTCAGCTTGAAACCTCACGAAAACCAAGATATCGCTGTGTTCAGCATATCAAACGCACTGTGGAGTGGTGAAAACACCCTGAAAACGTGTCTCTCGCATTAAATAGCTCGAATAGAGCGATCTCGATGATTCTTCATACTTCGGACAGAAGTCTCACCTAGATTATCGTAAAAAATGCATATCTCAGCTTGAAACCCCACGAAAGCCAAGATATCGCTGGTTCTGCATATCTAACGCACTGTGGAGTGGTGAAAACACCGGATAAGGTTTTTCTCGCATTAACTATCTCGAAAAGAGCGATCTCGATGATTCAGCATACTTCGGACAGAAGTCTCACCAAGATTATCGCAGGAAATGCGTATCTCAGCTTGAAATGCCACGAAATCCAAGATATCGCTGGTTCTGCATATCGAACGCACTGTGGAGTGGTGAAAACACCAGATAACGTGTTTCTCGCATTAACTAGCTCGAAAAGAGCGATCTAGATGATTCAGCATACTTCGGACAGAAGTCTCACCAAGATTATCGCAGGAAATGCATATCTCAGCTTGAAACCCCACGAAAACCAAGATATCTCCGTTTCTGCATATCCAACGCACTGTGGAGTGTTGAAAACCCCAGAAAACGAGTTTCTCGCATTAAATAGCTCGAAAAGAGCGCTCTCGATGATTCTGCATACTTCTAACAGAAGTCTCACCAAGATTATCGCAGAAAATGCATATCTCTGCTTGAAACCCGACGAAAACCAAAATATCGCCGGTTCTGCATATCAAACCAACTGTGGAGTGGTGAAAACACCAGATAACGTGTTTCTCGCAATAAATAGCTCGAAAAGAGTGATCTCGATGATTCTGCATACTTCGGACAGAAGACTCAACAAGATTATCGCAGAAAATGCATATCTCAGCTTGAAACCCCACGAAAACCAAGATATCTACTGTTCTGCATATCAAACGCACCGTGGAGTGGTGAAAACACCAGATAACGTGTTTCTCGCATTAAATAGCTCGAAAAGAGCGATCTAGATGATTCAGCATACTTCGGACAGAAGTCTCACCAAGATTATCGCAGGAAATGCATATCTCAGCTTGAAACCCCACGAAAACCAAGATATCGCTGGTTCTGCATATCTAACGCACTGTGGAGTGGTGAAAACACCGGATAAGGTTTTTCTCGCATTAACTATCTCGAAAAGAGCGATCTCGATGATTCAGCATACTTCGGACAGAAGTCTCACCAAGATTATCGCAGGACATGCGTATCTCAGCTTGAAATGCCACGAAATCCAAGATATCGCTGGTTCTGCATATCGAACGCACTGTGGAGTGGTGAAAACACCAGATAACGTGTTTCTCGCATTAAATAGCTCGAAAAGAGCGATCTAGATGATTCAGCATACTTCGGACAGAAGTCTCACCAAGATTATCGCAGGAAATGCATATCTCAGCTTGAAACCCCACGAAAACCAAGATATCTCCGTTTCTGCATATCCAACGCACTGTGGAGTGTTGAAAACCCCAGAAAACGAGTTTCTCGCATTAAATAGCTCGAAAAGAGCGCTCTCGATGATTCTGCATACTTCTAACAGAAGTCTCACAAAGATTATCGCAGAAAATGCATATCTCTGCTTGAAACCCGACGAAAACCAAAATATCGCCGGTTCTGCATATCAAACCAACTGTGGAGTGGTGAAAACACCAGATAACGTGTTTCTCGCAACAAATAGCTCGAAAAGAGCGATCTCGATGATTCTGCATACTTCGGACAGAAGACTCAACAAGATTATCGCAGAAAATGCATATCTCAGCTTGAAACCCCACGAAAACCAAGATATCTACTGTTCTGCATATCAAACGCACCGTGGAGTGTGAAAACACCAGATAACGTGTTTCTCGCTCTAACTAGCTTGAAAAGAGCGATCTCGATGATTCTGCATACTTCGGACAGATATCTCACCAAAATTATCGTAAAAAATGCATATCTCAGCTTGAAACCTCACGAAAACCAAGATATCGCTGTGTTCAGCATATCAAACGTACTGTGGAGTGGTGAAAACACCCTGTAAACGTGTTTCTCGCATTAAATAGCTCGAATAGAGCGATCTCGATGATTCTTCATACTTCGGACAGAAGTCTCACCAAGATTATCGTAAAAAATGCATATCTCAGCTTGAAACCCCACGAAAGCCAAGATATCGCTGGTTCTGCAAATCTAACGCACTGTGGAGTGGTGAAAACACCGGATAAGGTTTTTCTCGCATTAACTATCTCGAAAAGAGCGATCTCGATGATTCAGCATACTTCGGACAGAAGTCTCACCAAGATTATCGCAGGAAATGCGTATCTCAGCTTGAAATGCCACGAAATCCAAGATATCGCTGGTTCTGCATATCGAACGCACTGTGGAGTGGTGAAAACACCAGATAACGTGTTTCGTGCATTAAGTAGCTCGAAAAGAGCGATCTAGATGATTCTGCATACTTCTGACTGAAGTCTCACCAATGTTATCGTAGAAAATGCATATCTCAGCTTGAAACCCGACGAAAACCAAAATATCGCCGGTTCTGCATATCAAACCAACTGTGGAGTGGTGCAAACACCAGATAACGTGTTTCTCGCATTAAATAGCTCGAAACGAGCGATCTCGATGATTCTGCATACTTCGGACAGATATCTCACCAAAATTATCGTAAAAAATGCATATCTCAGATTGAAACCTCACGAAAACCAAGATATCGCTGTGTTCAGCATATCAAACGCACTGTGGAGTGGTGAAAACACCCTGAAAACGTGTTTCTCGCATTAAATAGCTCGAATAGAGCGATCTCGATGATTCTTCATACTTCGGACAGAAGTCTCACCAAGATTATCGTAAAAAATGCATATCTCAGCTTGAAACCCCACGAAAGCCAAGATATCGCTGGTTCTGCATATCTAACGCACTGTGGAGTGGAGAAAACACCGGATAAGGTTTTTCTCGCATTAACTATCTCGAAAAGAGCGATCTCGATGATTCAGCATACTTCGGACAGAAGTCTCACCAAGATTATCGCAGGAAATGCGTATCTCAGCTTGAAATGCCACGAAATCCAAGATATCGCTGGTTCTGCATATCGAACGCACTGTGGAGTGGTGAAAACACCAGATAACGTGTTTCTCGCATTAAATAGCTCGAAAAGAGCGATCTAGATGATTCAGCATACTTCGGACAGAAGTCTCACCAAGATTATCGCAGGAAATGCATATCTCAGCTTGAAACCCCACGAAAACCAAGATATCTACTGTTCTGCATATCAAACGCACCGTGGAGTGGTGAAAACACCAGATAACGTGTTTCTCGCTCTAACTAGCTCGAAAAGAGCGATCTTGATGATTCAGCATACTTCGGACAGAAGTCTCACCGAGATTATCGCAGGAAATGTATATCTCAGCTTGAAATGCCACGAAAACCAAGATATCGCTGGTTCTGCATATCAAACGCACTGTGGAGTGGTGAAAACACCAGATAACGTGTTACTCGCATTAAATAGCTCGAAAAGAGCGATCTAGATGATTCAGCATACTTCGGACAGAAGTCTCACCAAGATTATCGCAGGAAATGCATATCTCAGCTTGAAACCCCACGAAAACCAAGATATCTCCGGTTCTGCATATCCAACGAACTGTGGAGTGTTGAAAACCCCAGAAAACGTGTTTCGTGCATTAAGTAGCTCGAAAAGAGCGATCTAGATGATTCTGCATACTTCTGACTGAAGTCTCGCCAATATTATCGTAGAAAATGCATATCTCAGCTTGAAACCCGACGAAAACCAAAATATCGCCGGTTCTGCATATCAAACCAACTGTGGAGTGGTGAAAACACCAGATAACGTGTTTCTCGCAATAAATAGCTCGAAAAGAGCGATCTCGATGATTCTGCATACTTCGGACAGAAGACTCAACAAGATTATCGCAGAAAATGCATATCTCAGCTTGAAACCCCACGAAAACCAAGATATCTACTGTTCTGCATATCAAACGCACCGTGGAGTGTGAAAACACCAGATAACGTGTTTCTCGCTCTAACTAGCTTGAAAAGAGCGATCTCGATGATTCTGCATACTTCGGACAGATATCTCACCAAAATTATCGTAAAAAATGCATATCTCAGCTTGAAACCTCACGAAAACCAAGATATCGCTGTGTTCAGCATATCAAACGCACTGTGGAGTGGTGAAAACACCCTGAAAACGTGTCTCTCCCATTAAATAGCTCGAATAGAGCGATCTCGATGATTCTGCATACTTCGGACAGAAGTCTCACCAAGATTATCTTAAGAAATGCATATCTCAGCTTGAAACCCCACGAAAGCCAAGATATCGCTGGTTCTGCATATCTAACGCACTGTGGAGTGGTGAAAACACCGGATAAGGTTTTTCTCGCATTAACTATCTCGAAAAGAGCGATCTCGATGATTCAGCATACTTCGGACAGAAGTCTCACCAAGATTATCGCAGGAAATGCGTATCTCAGCTTGAAATGCCACGAAATCCAAGATATCGCTGGTTCTGCATATCGAACGCACTGTGGAGTGGTGAAAACACCAGATAACGTGTTTCTCGCATTAAATAGCTCGAAAAGAGCGATCTAGATGATTCAGCATACTTCGGACAGAAGTCTCACCAAGATTATCGCAGGAAATGCATATCTCAGCTTGAAACCCCACGAAAACCAAGATATCTCCGTTTCTGCATATCCAACGCACTGTGGAGTGTTGAAAACCACAGAAAACGAGTTTCTCGCATTAAATAGCTCGAAAAGAGCGCTCTCGATGATTCTGCATACTTCTAACAGAAGTCTCACCAAGATTATCGCAGAAAATGCATATCTCTGCTTGAAACCCGACGAAAACCAAAATATCGCCGGTTCTGCATATCAAACCAACTGTGGAGTGGTGAAAACACCAGATAACGTGTTTCTCGCAATAAATAGCTCGAAAAGAGCGATCTCGATGATTCTGCATACTTCGGACAGAAGACTCAACAAGATTATCGCAGAAAATGCATATCTCAGCTTGAAACCCCACGAAAACCAAGATATCTACTGTTCTGCATATCAAACGCACCGTGGAGTGTGAAAACACCAGATAACGTGTTTCTCGCTCTAACTAGCTTGAAAAGAGCGATCTCGATGATTCTGCATACTTCGGACAGATATCTCACCAAAATTATCGTAAAAAATGCATATCTCAGCTTGAAACCTCACGAAAACCAAGATATCGCTGTGTTCAGCATATCAAACGTACTGTGGAGTGGTGAAAACACCCTGAAAACGTGTTTCTCGCATTAAATAGCTCGAATAGAGCGATCTCGATGATTCTTCATACTTCGGACAGAAGTCTCACCAAGATTATCGTAAAAAATGCATATCTCAGCTTGAAACCCCACGAAAGCCAAGATATCGCTGGTTCTGCATATCTAACGCACTGTGGAGTGGTGAAAACACCGGATAAGGTTTTTCTCGCATTAACTATCTCGAAAAGAGCGATCTCGATGATTCAGCATACTTCGGACAGAAGTCTCACCAAGATTATCGCAGGAAATGCGTATCTCAGCTTGAAATGCCACGAAATCCAAGATATCGCAGGTTCTGCATATCGAACGCACTGTGGAGTGGTGAAAACACCAGATAACGTGTTTCTCGCATTAAATAGCTCGAAAAGAGCGATCTAGATGATTCAGCATACTTCGGACAGAAGTCTCACCAAGATTATCGCAGGAAATGCATATCTCAGCTTGAAACCCCACGAAAACCAAGATATCTCCGGTTCTGCATATCCAACGAAATGTGGACTGTTGAAAACCCCAGAAAACGTGTTTCGTGCATTAAGTAGCTCGAAAAGAGCGATCTAGATGATTCTGCATACTTCTGACTGAAGTCTCACCAATGTTATCGTAGAAAATGCATATCTCAGCTTGAAACCCGACGAAAACCAAAATATCGCCGGTTCTGCATATCAAACCAACTGTGGAGTGGTGCAAACACCAGATAACGTGTTTCTCGCATTAAATAGCTCGAAACGAGCGATCTCGATGATTCTGCATACTTCGGACAGATATCTCACCAAAATTATCGTAAAAAATGCATATCTCAGCTTGAAACCTCACGAAAACCAAGATATCGCTGTGTTCAGCATATCAAACGCACTGTGGAGTGGTGAAAACACCCTGAAAACGTGTTTCTCGCATTAAATAGCTCGAATAGAGCGATCTCGATGATTCTTCATACTTCGGACAGAAGTCTCACCAAGATTATCGTAAAAAATGCATATCTCAGCTTGAAACCCCACGAAAGCCAAGATATCGCAGGTTCTGCATATCTAACGCACTGTGGAGTGGTGAAAACACCGGATAAGGTTTTTCTCGCATTAACTATCTCGAAAAGAGCGATCTCGATGATTCAGCATACTTCGGACAGAAGTCTCACCAAGATTATCGCAGGAAATGCGTATCTCAGCTTGAAATGCCACGAAATCCAAGATATCGCTGGTTCTGCATATCGAACGCACTGTGGAGTGGTGAAAACACCAGATAACGTGTTGCTCGCATTAAATAGCTCGAAAAGAGCGATCTAGATGATTCAGCATACTTCGGACAGAAGTCTCACCAAGATTATCGCAGGAAATGCATATCTCAGCTTGAAACCCCACGAAAACCAAGATATCTCCGGTTCTGCATATCCAACGAAATGTGGAGTGTTGAAAACCCCAGAAAACGTGTTTCGTGCATTAAGTAGCTTGAAAAGAGCGATCTAGATGATTCTGCATACTTCTGACTGAAGTCTCACCAATGTTATCGTAGAAAATGCATATCTCAGCTTGAAACCCGACGAAAACCAAAATATCGCCGGTTCTGCATATCAAACCAACTGTGGAGTGGTGCAAACACCACATAACGTGTTTCTCGCATTAAATAGCTCGAAACGAGCGATCTCGATGATTCTGCATACTTCGGACAGATATCTCACCAAAATTATCGTAAAAAATGCATATCTCAGCTTGAAACCTCACGAAAACCAAGATATAGCTGTGTTCAGCATATCAAACGCACTGTGGAGTGGTGAAAACACCCTGAAAACGTGTCTCTCGCATTAAATAGCTCGAATAGAGCGATCTCGATGATTCTTCATTCTTCGGACAGAAGTCTCACCAAGATTATCGTAAGAAATGCATATCTCAGCTTGAAACCCCACGAAAGCCAAGATATCGCTGGTTCTGCATATCTAACGCACTGTGGAGTGGTGAAAACACCGGATAAGGTTTTTCTCGCATTAACTATCTCGAAAAGAGCGATCTCGATGATTCAGCATACTTCGGACAGAAGTCTCACCAAGATTATCGCAGGAAATGCGTATCTCAGCTTGAAATGCCACGAAATCCAAGATATCGCTGGTTCTGCATATCGAACGCACTGTGGAGTGGTGAAAACACCAGATAACGTGTTTCTCGCATTAAATAGCTCGAAAAGAGCGATCTAGATGATTCAGCATACTTCGGACAGAAGTCTCACCAAGATTATCGCAGGAAATGCATATCTCAGCTTGAAACCCCACGAAAACCAAGATATCTCCGTTTCTGCATATCCAACGCACTGTGGAGTGTTGAAAACCCCAGAAAACGAGTTTCTCGCATTAAATAGCTCGAAAAGAGCGCTCTCGATGATTCTGCATACTTCTAACAGAAGTCTCACCAAGATTATCGCAGAAAATGCATATCTCTGCTTGAAACCCGACGAAAACCAAAATATCGCCGGTTCTGCATATCAAACCAACTGTGGAGTGGTGAAAACACCAGATAACGTGTTTCTCGCAATAAATAGCTCGAAAAGAGCGATCTCGATGATTCTGCATACTTCGGACTGAAGTCTCACCAATGTTATCGTAGAAAATGCATATCTCAGCTTGAAACCCGACGAAAACCAAAATATCGCCGGTTCTGCATATCAAACCAACTGTGGAGTGGTGCAAACACCACATAACGTGTTTCTCGCATTAAATAGCTCGAAACGAGCGATCTCGATGATTCTGCATACTTCGGACAGATATCTCACCAAAATTATCGTAAAAAATGCATATCTCAGCTTGAAACCTCACGAAAACCAAGATATCGCTGTGTTCAGCATATCAAACGCACTGTGGAGTGGTGAAAACACCCTGAAAACGTGTCTCTCGCATTAAATAGCTCGAATAGAGCGATCTCGATGATTCTTCATTCTTCGGACAGAAGTCTCACCAAGATTATCGTAAGAAATGCATATCTCAGCTTGAAACCCGACGAAAACCAAAATATCGCCGGTTCTGCATATCAAACCAACTGTGGAGTGGTGCAAACACCACATAACGTGTTTCTCGCATTAAATAGCTCGAAACGAGCGATCTCGATGATTCTGCATACTTCGGACAGATATCTCACCAAAATTATCGTAAAAAATGCATATCTCAGCTTGAAACCTCACGAAAACCAAGATATCGCTGTGTTCAGCATATCAAACGCACTGTGGAGTGGTGAAAACACCCTGAAAACGTGTCTCTCGCATTAAATAGCTCGAAAAGAGCGCTCTCGATGATTCTGCATACTTCTAACAGAAGTCTCACCAAGATTATCGCAGAAAATGCATATCTCTGCTTGAAACCCGACGAAAACCAAAATATCGCCGGTTCTGCATATCAAACCAACTGTGGAGTGGTGAAAACACCAGATAACGTGTTTCTCGCAATAAATAGCTCGAACAGAGCGCTCTCGATGTTTCTGCATACTTCTGACAGAAGACTCACCAAGATTATCGCAGGAAATGCATATCTCAGCTTGAAACCCGACCGAAACCAAGATATCTCCGGTTCTGCATGTCAAACGCACTGTGGAGTGGTGAAAACACCAGATAACGTGTCTCCCGCTCTGACTAGCTCGAAAAGAGCGATCTAGATGATTCTGCATACTTCTGACTGAAGTCTCACCAATATTATCGCAGAAAATGCATATCTCAGCTCGAAACCTCACGAAAATCAAGATGTTGCTGGTTCTGCATATCAAACGCACTGTGGAGTGGTGAAAACAACCAGAGAACGTGTTTCTCGCATTAAATAGCTCGAAAAGTGCGATCTCGAAGATTCTGCATACTTCTGACAGAAGTGTCACCAAGATTTTCGTAGAAAATGCATATCTCAGCTTGAAACCCGACCCAAACCAAGATATCTCCGGTTCTGCATGTCAAACGCACTGTGGAGTGCTGAAAACACCAGATAACGTGTTTCTCGCTGTAACTAGCTCGAAAAGAGCGATCTCGATGATTCAGCATACTTCGGACAGAAGTCTCACCAAGATAATCGCAGGAAATGCATATCTCAGCTTGAAATGCCACGAAAACCAAGATATCGCTGGTTCTGCATATGAAACGCACTGTGGAGTGGTGAAAACACCAGATAACGTGTTTCTCGCAATAAATAGCTCGAAAAGAGCGATCTCGATGATTCTGCATACTTCTGACTGAAGTCTCACCAATATTATCGTAGAAAATGCATATCTCAGCTTGAAACCCGACGAAAACCAAAATATCGCCGGTTCTGCATATCAAACCAACTGTGGAGTGGTGCAAACACCACATAACGTGTTTCTCGCATTAAATAGCTCGAAACGAGCGATCTCGATGATTCTTCATACTTCGGACAGAAGTCTCACCAAGATTATCGTAAAAAATGCATATCTCAGCTTGAAACCCCACGAAAGCCAAGATATCGCTGGTTCTGCATATCTAACGCACTGTGGAGTGGTGAAAACACCGGATAAGGTTTTTCTCGCATTAACTATCTCGAAAAGAGCGATCTCGATGATTCAGCATACTTCGGACAGAAGTCTCACCAAGATTATCGCAGGAAATGCGTATCTCAGCTTGAAATGCCACGAAATCCAAGATATCGCTGGTTCTGCATATCGAACGCACTGTGGAGTGGTGAAAACACCAGATAACGTGTTTCTCGCTCTGACTAGCTCGAAAAGAGCGATCTAGATGATTCTGCATACTTCTGACTGAAGTCTCACCAATATTATCGCAGAAAATGCATATCTCAGCTCGAAACCTCACGAAAATCAAGATGTTGCTGGTTCTGCATATCAAACGCACTGTGGAGTGGTGAAAACAACCAGAGAACGTGTTTCTCGCATTAAGTAGCTCGAAAAGTGCGATCTCGAAGATTCTGCATACTTCTGACAGAAGTCTCACCAAGATTTTCGTAGAAAATGCATATCTCAGCTTGAAACCCGACCGAAACCAAGATATCTCTGGTTCTGCATGTCAAACGCACTGTGGAGTGGTGAAAACACCAGATAACGTGTTTCTCGCTGTAACTAGCTCGAAAAGAGCGATCTCGATGATTCAGCATACTTCGGACAGAAGTCTCACCAAGATTATCGCAGGAAATGCATATCTCAGCTTGAAATGCCACGAAAACCAAGATATCGCTGGTTCTGCATATGAAACGCACTGTGGAGTGGTGAAAACACCAGATAACGTGTTACTCGCATTAAATAGCTCGAAAAGAGCGATCTAGATGATTCAGCATACTTCTGACTGAAGTCTCACCAATATTATCGTAGAAAATGCATATCTCAGCTTGAAACCCGACGAAAACCAAAATATCGCCGGTTCTGCATATCAAACCAACTGTGGAGTGGTGCAAACACCAGACAACGTGTTTCTCGCATTAAATAGCTCGAAACGAGCGATCTCGATGATTCTGCATACTTCGGACAGATATCTCACCAAAATTATCGTAAAAAATGCATATCTCAGCTTGAAACCTCACGAAAACCAAGATATCGCTGTGTTCAGCATATCAAACGCACTGTGGAGTGGTGAAAACACCCTGAAAACGTGTTTCTCGCATTAAATAGCTCGAATAGAGCGATCTCGATGATTCTTCATACTTCGGACAGAAGTCTCACCAAGATTATCGTAAAAAATGCATACCTCAGCTTGAAACCCCACGAAAGCCAAGATATCGCTGGTTCTGCATATCTAACGCACTGTGGAGTGGTGAAAACACCGGATAAGGTTTTTCTCGCATTAACTATCTCGAAAAGAGCGATCTCGATGATTCAGCATACTTCGGACAGAAGTCTCACCAAGATTATCGCAGGAAATGCGTATCACAGCTTGAAATGCCACGAAATCCAAGATATCGCTGGTTCTGCATATCGAACGCACTGTGGAGTGGTGAAAACACCAGATAACGTGTTTCTCGCATTAAATAGCTCGAAAAGAGCGATCTAGATGATTCAGCATACTTCGGACAGAAGTCTCACCAAGATTATCGCAGGAAATGCATATCTCAGATTGAAACCCCACGAGAACCAAGATATCTCAGGATCTGCATATCCAACGATCTGTGGAGTGTTGAAAACCCCAGAAAACGAGTTTCTCGCATTAAATAGCTCGAAAAGAGCGCTCTCGACGTTTCTGCATACTTCTAACAGAAGTCTCACCAAGCTTATCGCAGAAAATGCATATCTCTGCTTGAAACCCCACGAAAACCAGGATATCTACTGTTTTGCATATCCATCGAACTGTGGAGTGGTGAAAACACCAGATAACGTGTTTCTCGCATTAAATAGCTCGAAACGAGCGATCTCGATGATTCTGCATACTTCGGACAGAAATCTCACCAAAATTATCGTAAAAAATGCATATCTCAGCTTGAAACCCCACGAAAACCAAGATATCTCCGGTTCTGCATATCCAACGCACTGTGGAGTGGTGAAAACACCAGATAACGTGTTTCTCGCATTATATAGCTCGAAAAGAGCGCTCTCGATGTTTCTGCATACTTCGGACAGAAGTCTTAACAAGATTATCGCAGAAAATGCATATCTCAGCTAGAAACCCGACAAAACCAAAATATCTCCGGTTCTGCATATCCAACGCACTGTGGAGTGGTGAAAACACCAGATAACGTGTTTCTCGCATTAAATAGCTCGGAACGTGCGATCTCGATGATTCAGCATACTTCTAACAGAAGTCTCACCAAGCTTATCGCAGAAAATGCATATCTCAGCTTGAAACCCGACGAAAACCGAGTTATCTCCGGTTCTGCACATCAAACGTACCGTGGAGTGGTGAAAACCCCAGAAAACGTGTTTCTCGCATTAAATAGCACGAAAAGAGCGCTCTCGACGTTTCTGCATACTTCGGACAGATGTTTCACCAAGATTATCGCAGAAAATGCATATCTCAGCTGGAAACACCACGAAAATCAAGATATCGCCTGTTCTGCATATCAAACGCACTGTGGAGTGGTGAAAACAACCAGAGAACGTGTTTCTCGCATTAAATAGCTCGAAAAGAGCGATCTCGACGATTCAGCATACTTCGGACAGAAGCCTCACCAAGATTATCGCAGGAAATGCATATCTCAGCTTGAAACCACACGAAAACCAAGATATCTCCGGTTCTGCATATCCAACGAACTGTGGAGTGGTGAAAACCCCAGAAAACCTGTTTCTCGCATTAAATAGCTCGAAAAGAGCGCTCTCGACGTTTCTGCATACTTCTAACAGAAGTCTCACCAAGCTTATCGCAGAAAATGCATATCTCTGCTTGAAACCCCACGAAAACCAGGATATCTACTGTTCTGCATATCCATCGAACTGTGGAGTGGTGAAAACACCAGATAACGTGTTTCTCGCATTAAATAGCTCGAAACGAGCGATCTCGATGATTCTGCATACTTCGGACAGAAATCTCACCAAAATTATCGTAAAAAATGCATATCTCAGCTTGAAACCCCACGAAAACCAAGATATCTCCGGTTCTGCATATCCAACGCACTGTGGAGTGGTGAAAACACCAGATAACGTGTTTCTCGCATTAAATAGCTCGAAAAGAGCGCTCTCGACGTTTCTGAATACTTCGGACAGATGTTTCACCAAGCTTATCGTAGAAAATGCATATCTCAGCTTGAAACCCGACGAAAACCAAAATATCACCGGTTCTGCATATCCAACGCACTGTGGAGTGGTGAAAACACCAGATAACGTGTTTCTCGCATTAAATAGCTCGGAACGTGCGATCTCGATGATTCTGCATACTTCTAACAGAAGTCTCACCAAGCTTATCGCAGAAAATGCATATCTCTGCTTGAAACCCCACGAAAACCAGGATATCTACTGTTCTGCATATCCATCGAACTGTGGAATGGTGAAAACACCAGATAACGTGTTTCTCGCATTAAATAGCTCGAAACGAGCGATCTCGATGATTCTGCATGCTTCGGACAGAAATCTCACCAAAATTATCGTAAAAAATGCATATCTCAGCTTGAAACCCCTCGAAAACCTAGATATCGCTGGTTCTGCATATCAAACGCACTATGGAGTGCTGAAAACACCAGAGAACGTGTTTCTCGCATTAAATAGCTCGAATAGAGCGATCCCGATGATTCTGCATACTTCTGACAGAAGTCTCACCAAGATTATCGTAGAAAATGCATATCTCAGCTTGAAACCCGACGAAAACCGAGTTATCTCCGGTTTTGCACATCAAACGTACCGTGGAGTGGTGAAAACACCAGAAAACGTGTTTCGTGCATTAAGTAGCTCGAAAAGAGCGATCTAGATGATTCTGCATACTTCTGGCTGAAGTCTCACCAATATTATCGCAGAAAATGCATACCTCAGCTCGAAACCTCACGAAAATCAAGATGTTGCCGGTTCTGCATATCAAACGCACTGTGGAGTGGTGAAAACACCAGAAAACGTGTTTCGTGCATTAAGTAGCTCGAAAAGAGCGATCTAGATGATTCTGCATACTTCTGACTGAAGTCTCACCAATATTATCGCAGAAAATGCATACCTCAGCTCGAAACCTCACGAAAATCAAGATGTTGCCGGTTCTGCATATCAAACGCACTGTGGAGTGGTGTAAACAACCAGAGAACGTGTTTCTCGCATTAAATATCTCGAAAAGGCCGATCCCGATGATTCTGCATACTTCTGACAGAAGTCTCACCAAGATTATCGTAGAAAATGCATATCTCAGCTTGAACCCCGACGAAATCAAAGATGTCGCCGGTTCTGCATTATCAAACTCACTGTGGAGTGGTGAAAACATCAGATAACGTGTTCCTCGCATTAAATAGCTCGAAAAGAGCGATCTAGATGATTCTGCATACTTCTGACAAAAGACCCACCAAGATTATTCGCAGAAAATGCATATCTCAGCTGGAAACACCACGAAAATCAAGATATCGCCGGTTCTGCATATCAAACGCACTGTGGAGTGGTGAAAACAACCAGAGAACGTGTTTCTCGCAATAAATAGCTCGAAAAGAGCGCTCTCGATGTTTCTGCATACTTCGGACAGAAGTCTCAACAAGATTATCGCAGAAAATGCATATCTCAGCTTGAAACCCGACGAAAACCAAAATATCTCCGGTTCTGCATATCCAACGCACTGTGGAGTGGTGAAAACACCAGATAACGTGTTTCTCGCATTAAATAGCTCGAAACGAGCGATCTCGATGGTTCTGCATACTTCTAACAGAAGTCTCACCAAGATTATCGCAGAAAATGCATATCTCTGCTTGAAACCCCACGAAAACCAGGATATCTACTGTTCTGCATATCCAACGAACTGTGGAGTGGTGAAAACCCCAGAAAACGTGTTTCTCGCATTAAATAGCACGAAAAGAGCGCTCTCGACGTTTCTGCATACTTCGGACAGATGTTTCACCAAGCTTATCGTAGAAAATGCATATCTCAGCTTGAAACCCGACGAAAACCAAAATATCTCCGGTTCTGCATATCCAACGCAATGTGGAGTGGTGAAAACACCAGATAACGTGTTTCTCGCATTAAATAGCTCGAAAAGAGCGATCTCGATGTTTCAGCATACTTCGGACAGATGTTTCACCAAGCTTATCGTAGAAAATGCATATCTGAACTTGAAACCCGACGGAAACCAAAATATCTGCGGTTCTGCATATCCAACGCACTGTGGAGTGGTGAAAACACCAGATAACGTGTTTCTCGCATTAAGTAGCTCGAAACGAGCGTTCCCGATGATTCTGCATACTTCTGACAGAAGTCTCACCAGGATTATCGTGGAAAATGCATATCTCAGTTTGAAACCCGACCGAAACCAAGATATCTCCGGTTCTGCATGTCAAACGTACTGTGGAGTGGTGAAAACACCAGAATACGTGTTTTGTGCATTAAGTAGCTCGAAAAGAGCAGATCTAGATGATTCTGCATACTTCTGACTGAAGTCTCACCAATATTATCAAAGAAAATGCATATCTCAGCTCGAAACCTCACGAAAATCAAGCTGTTGCCGGTTCTGCATATCAAACGCACTGTGGAGTGGTGAAAACAACCAGAGAACGTGTTTCTCGCATTAAATAGCTCGAATAGAGCGATCTCGATGATTCTGCATACTTCGGACAGAAGTCTCACCAAGATTATCGTAAAAAATGCATATCTCAGCTCGAAACCCCACGAAAGCCAAGATATCGATGGTTCTGCATATCAAACGCACTGTGGAGTGGTGAAAACACCGGATAAGGTTTTTCTCGCATTAAATAGCTCGAAACAAGCGATCTCGATGATTAAGCATACTTCGGACAGAAGTCTCACCAAGATTATCGTAAAAAATGCATATCTCAGCTTGAAACCCCACAAAAACCAAGATATGTATTGTTCTGCATATCAAACGCACTGTGGAGTGGTGAAAACTCCAGATAACGTGTTTCTCGCACTAACTAGCTCGAAAAGAGCGATCTCGATGATTCAGCATACTTCGGACAGAAGTCTCACCAAGATTATCGCAGGAAATGCATATCTCACCTTGAAACCCCACGAAAACCAAAATATCTGCGGTTCTGCATATCCAACGCACTGTGGAGTGGTGAAAACCCCAGAAAACGTGTTTCTCTCATTAAATAGCTCGAAAAGAGCGCTCTCGACGTTTCTGCATATTTCGGACAGAAGTCTCACTAAGATTATCGCAGAAAATGCATGTCTCAGCTTGAAACTCCACGAAAACCAAGATATCGCCGGTTCTGCATATCAAACGCACTGTGGAGTGGTGAAAACCCCAGAAAACGTGTTTATCGCATTAAATAGCTCGAAAAGAGCGATCTAGATGATTCTGCATACTTCTGACTGAAGTCTCACCAATATTATCGCAGAAAATGCATATCACAGCTCGAAACCTCACGAAAATCAAGATGTTCCCGGTTCTGCATATCAAACGCACTGTGGAGTGGTGAAAACAACCAGAGAACGTGTTTCTCGCATTAAATAGCTCGAAAAGAGCGATCTAGGTGATTCTGCATACTTCTGACAAAAGACCCACCAAGATTATCGCAGAAAATGCATATCTCAGCTGGAAACACCACGAAAATCAAGATATCGCCGGTTCTGCTTTCCAAACGCACTGTGGAGTGGTGAAAACAACCAGAGAGCGTGTTTCTCGCAATAAATAGCTCGAAAAGAGCGCTCTCGATGTTTCTGCATACTTCGGACAGAAGTCTCAACAAGATTATCGCAGAAAATGCATATCTCAACTTGAAACCCGACGAAAACCAAAATATCTCCGGTTCTGCATATCCAACGCACTGTGGAGTGGTGAAAACAACCAGAGAACGTGTTTCTCGCAATAAATAGCTCGAAAAGAGCGCTCTCGATGTTTCTGCATACTTCTAACAGAAGTCTCACCAAGATTATCGCAGAAAATGCATATCTCTGCTTGAAACCCCACGAAAACCAGGATATCTACTGTTCTGCATATCCAACGAACTGTGGAGTGGTGAAAACCCCAGAAAACGTGTTTCTCGCATTAAATAGCACGAAAAGAGCGCTCACGACGTTTCTGCATACTTCGGACAGATGTTTCACCAATATTATCGCAGAAAATGCATATCTCAGCTCGAAACCTCACGAAAATCAGGATGTTGCCGGTTCTGCATATCAAACGCACTGTGGAGTGGTGAAAACAACCAGAGAACGTGTTTCTCGCATTAAATAGCTCGAAAAGGCCGATCCCGATGATTCTGCATACTTCTGACAGAAGTCTCACCAAGATTATCGTAGAAAATGCATATCTCAGCTTGAACCCCGACGAAATCAAAGATGTCGCCGGTTCTGCATTATCAAACGCACTGTGGAGTGGTGAAAACATCAGATAACGTGTTTCTCGCATTAAATAGCTCGAAAAGAGCGATCTAGGTGATTCTGCATACTTCTGACAAAAGACCCACCAAGATTATCGCAGAAAATGCATATCTCAGCTGGAAACACCACGAAAACCAGGATATCTACTGTTCTGCATATCCAACGAACTGTGGAGTGGTGAAAACCCCAGAAAACGTGTTTCTCGCATTAAATAGCACGAAAAGAGCGCTCACGACGTTTCTGCATACTTCGGACAGATGTTTCACCAATATTATCGCAGAAAATGCATATCTCAGCTCGAAACCTCACGAAAATCAGGATGTTGCCGGTTCTGCATATCAAACGCACTGTGGAGTGGTGAAAACAACCAGAGAACGTGTTTCTCGCAATAAATAGCTCGAAAAGAGCGCTCTCGATGTTTCTGCATACTTCGGACAGAAGTCTCAACAAGATTATCGCAGAAAATGCATATCTCAGCTTGAAACCCGACGAAAACCAAAATATCTCCGGTTCTGCACATCCAACGCACTGTGGAGTGGTGAAAACACCAGATAACGTGTTTCTCGCATTAAATAGCTCGGAACGAGCGATCTCGATGGTTCTGCATACTTCTAACAGAAGTCTCACCAAGATTATCGCAGAAAATGCATATCTCTGCTTGAAACCCCACGAAAACCAGGATATCTACTGTTCTGCATATCCAACGAACTGTGGAGTGGTGAAAACCCCAGAAAACGTGTTTCTCGCATTAAATAGCTCGAAAAGAGCGCTCTCGACGTTTCTGCATACTTCGGACAGATGTTTCACTAAGCTTATCGTAGAAAATGCATATCTCAGCTTGAAACCCGACGAAAACCAAAATATCTCCGGTTCTGCATATCCAACGCACTGTGGAGTGGTGAAAACACCAGATAACGTGTTTCTCGCATTAAATAGCTCGAAAAGAGCGCTCTCGACGTTTCTGCATACTTCGGACAGATGTTTCACCAAAATTATCGTAAAAAATGCATATCTCAGCTTGAAACCCCACGAAAACCAAAATATCTGCGGTTCTGCATATCCAACGCACTGTGGAGTGGTGAAAACACCAGATAACGTGTTTCTCGCATTAAATAGCTCGAAACGAGCGATCTCGATGATTCTGCATACTTCGGACAGAAGTCTCAACAAGATTATCGTAAAAAATGCATATCTCAGCTTGAAACCCCACGAAAGCCAAGATATAGATGGTTCTGCATATCAAACGCACTGTGGAGTGGTGAAAACACCGGATAAAGTTTTTCTCCCATTAAATAGCTCGAAACAAGCGATCTCGATGATTAAGCATACTTCGGACAGAAGTCTCACCAAGATTATCGTAAAAAATGCATATCTCAGCTTGAAACCCCACGAAAACCAAGATATGTACTGTTCTGCATATCAAACGCACTGTGGAGTGGTGAAAACTCCAGATAACGTGTTTCTCGCACTAACTAGCTCGAAAAGAGCGATCTCGATGATTCAGCATACTTCGGACAGAAGTCTCACCAAGATTATCGCAGGAAATGCATATCTCAGCTTGAAACCCCACGAAAACCAAGATATCTCCGGTTCTGCATATCCAACGAACTGTGGAGTGGTAAAATCCCCAGAAAACGTGTTTCTCGCATTAAATAGCTCGAATAGAGCGATCTCGATGATTCGTCATACTTCGGACAGAAGTCTCAACAAGATTATCGTAAAAAATGCATATCTCAGCTTGAAACCCCACGAAAGCCAAGATATCGCTGGTTCTGCATATCAAACGCACTGTGGAGTGGTGAAAACACCAGATAACGTGTTACTCGCATTAAGTAGCTCGAAACGAGCGTTCTCGATGGTTCTGCATACTTCTGACAGAAGACTCACCAAGATTATCGTAGAAAATGCATATCTCAGCTTGAAACCCGACCGAAACCAAGATATCTCCGGTTCTGCATGTCAAACGCACTGTGGAGTGGTGAAAACACCAGAAAACGAGTTTCTCGCATTAAATAGCTCGAAAAGAGCGCTCTCGATGTTTCTGCATACTTCGGACAGATGTTTCACCAAGATTATCGTAGAAAATGCATATCTCAGCTTGAAACCCAACGAAAACCAAAATATCGCCGGTTCTGCATATCAAACCAACTGTGGAGTCGTGAAAACACCAGATAACGTGTTTCTCGCATTAAATAGCTCGAAAAGTGCTATCTCGATGATTCTGCATACTTCTAACAGAAGTCTCGCCAAGATTATCGCAGAAAATGCATATCTCAGCTTGAAGTGCCACGAAAACCAAGATATCGCTGGTTCTGCATATGAAACGCACTGTGGAGTGGTGAAATCACCAGATAACGTGTTTCTCGCATTAAATAGCTCGAAAAGAGCGATCTCGATGATTCAGCATTCTTCGGACAGAAGTCTCAACAAGATTATCGCAGAAAATGCATATCTCAGCTTGAAACCCCACGAAAACCACGATATCTACTGTTCTGCATATCAAACGCACTGTGGAGTGGTGAAAACACCAGATAACGTGTTTCTCGCACTAACTAGCTCGAAAAGAGCGATCTCGATGATTCAGCATACTTCGGACAGAAGTCTCACCAAGATTATCGCAGAAAATGCATATCTCAGCTTGAAACCCCACGAAAACCAAGATATCTCCGGTTCTGCATATCCAACGAACTGTGGAGTGGTGAAAACCCCAGAAAACCTGTTTCTCGCATTAAATAGCTCGATAAGAGCGCTCTCGAAGTTTCTGCATACTTCGGACAGATGTTTCACCAAGCTTATCGTAGAAAATGCATATCTCAGCTTGAAACCCCACGAAAACCAAGATATCGCTGGTTCTGCATATCAAACCAACTGTGGAGTGGTGAAAACACCAGATAACGTGTTTCTCGCATTAAATAGCTCGCAAAGAGCGATCTCGATGGTTCTGCATACTTCTAACAGAAGTCTCACCAAGATTATCGCAGAAAATGCATATCTCTGCTTGAAACCCCACGAAAACCAGGATATCTACTGTTCTGCATATCCAACGAACTGTGGAGTGGTGAAAACCCCAGAAAACGTGTTTCTCGCATTAAATAGCTCGAAAAGAGCGCTCTCGACGTTTCTGCATACTTCGGACAGATGTTTCACCAAAATTATCGTAAAAAATGCATATCTCAGCTTGAAACCCCACGAAAACCAAAATATCTGCGGTTCTGCATATCCAACGCACTGTGGAGTGGTGAAAACACCAGATAACGTGTTTCTCGCATTAAATAGCTCGAAACGAGCGATCTCGATGATTCTGCATACTTCGGACAGAAGTCTCAACAAGATTATCGTAAAAAATGCATATCTCAGCTTGAAACCCCACGAAAGCCAAGATATAGATGGTTCTGCATATCAAACGCACTGTGGAGTGGTGAAAACACCGGATATAGTTTTTCTCCCATTAAATAGCTCGAAACAAGCGATCTCGATGATTAAGCATACTTCGGACAGAAGTCTCACCAAGATTATCGTAAAAAATGCATATCTCAGCTTGAAACCCCACGAAAACCAAGATATGTACTGTTCTGCATATCAAACGCACTGTGGAGTGGTGAAAACTCCAGATAACGTGTTTCTCGCACTAACTAGCTCGAAAAGAGCGATCTCGATGATTCAGCATACTTCGGACAGAAGTCTCACCAAGATTATCGCAGGAAATGCATATCTCAGCTTGAAACCCCACGAAAACCAAGATATCTCCGGTTCTGCATATCCAACGAACTGTGGAGTGGTAAAATCCCCAGAAAACGTGTTTCTCGCATTAAATAGCTCGAATAGAGCGATCTCGATGATTCGTCATACTTCGGACAGAAGTCTCAACAAGATTATCGTAAAAAATGCATATCTCAGCTTGAAACCCCACGAAAGCCAAGATATCGCTGGTTCTGCATATCAAACGCACTGTGGAGTGGTGAAAACACCAGATAACGTGTTACTCGCATTAAGTAGCTCGAAACGAGCGTTCTCGATGGTTCTGCATACTTCTGACAGAAGACTCACCAAGATTATCGTAGAAAATGCATATCTCAGCTTGAAACCCGACCGAAACCAAGATATCTCCGGTTCTGCATGTCAAACGCACTGTGGAGCGGTGAAAACACCAGAAAACGAGTTTCTCGCATTAAATAGCTCGAAAAGTGCTATCTCGATGATTCTGCATACTTCTAACAGAAGTCTCGCCAAGATTATCGCAGAAAATGCATATCTCAGCTTGAAGTGCCACGAAAACCAAGATATCGCTGGTTCTGCATATGAAACGCACTGTGGAGTGGTGAAATCACCAGATAACGTGTTTCTCGCATTAAATAGCTCGAAAAGAGCGATCTCGATGATTCAGCATTCTTCGGACAGAAGTCTCAACAAGATTATCGCAGAAAATGCATATCTCAGCTTGAAACCCCACGAAAACCACGATATCTACTGTTCTGCATATCAAACGCACTGTGGAGTGGTGAAAACACCAGATAACGTGTTTCTCGCACTAACTAGCTCGAAAAGAGCGATCTCGATGATTCAGCATACTTCGGACAGAAGTCTCACCAAGATTATCGCAGAAAATGCATATCTCAGCTTGAAACCCCACGAAAACCAAGATATCTCCGGTTCTGCATATCCAACGAACTGTGGAGTGGTGAAAACCCCAGAAAACCTGTTTCTCGCATTAAATAGCTCGATAAGAGCGCTCTCGAAGTTTCTGCATACTTCGGACAGATGTTTCACCAAGCTTATCGTAGAAAATGCATATCTCAGCTTGAAACCCCACGAAAACCAAGATATCGCTGGTTCTGCATATCAAACCAACTGTGGAGTGGTGAAAACACCAGATAACGTGTTTCTCGCATTAAATAGCTCGCAAAGAGCGCTCTCGATGTTTCTGCATACTTCGGACAGATGTTTCACCAACATTATCGTAGAAAATGCATATCTCAGCTTGAAACCCCACGAAAGCCAAGATATCGCTTGTTCTGCATATCCAACGCACTGTGGAGTGGTGAAAACACCGGATAAGGTTTTTCTCGCATTAACTTTCTCGAAAAGGGCGATCTCGATGATTCTGCATACTTCTGACTGAAGTCTCACCAATATTATCGCAGAAAATGCATATCTCAGCTCGAAACCTCACGAAAATCAAGATGTTGCCGGATCTGCATATCGAACGCACTGTGGAGTGGTGAAAACAAACAGAGAACGTGTTTCTCGCATTAAATAGCTCGAATAGAGCGATCTCGATGATTCTGCATACTTCGGACAGAAGTCTCACCAAGATTATCGTAAAAAATGCATATCCCAGCTTGAAACCCCACGAAAACCAAGATATCGCTGGTACTGCATATCAAACGCACTGTGGAGTGGTGAAAACACCAGATAACGTGTTTCTCGCATTAAATAGCTCAAAAAGAGCGTTCTCGAAGATCCTGCATACTTCTGACAGAAGTCTCACCAAGATTATCGTAGAAAATGCATATCTCAGCTTGAAACCCGACGAAAACCGAGTTATCTCCGGTTCTGCACATCAAACGTACCGTGGAGTGGTGAAAACACCAGAAAACGTGTTTCGCGCATTAAGTAGCTCGAAAAGAGCGTTCTTGAAGATTCTGCATACTTCTGACAGAAGTCTCACCAGGATTATCGTAGAAAATGCATATCTCAGCTTGAAACCCGACCGAAACCAAGATATCTCCGGTTCTGCATGTCAAACGTACTGTGGAGTGGTGAAAACACCAGAAAACGTGTTTCGTGCATTAAGTAGCTCGAAAAGAGCGATCAAGATGATTCTGCATACTTCTGACAAAAGACCCACCAAGATTATCGCAGGAAATGCATATCTCAGCTTGAATCCCCACGAAAACCAAGATATCTCCGGTTCTGCATATCCAACGAACTGTGGAGTGGTGAAAACCCCAGAAAACGTGTTGCTCGCATTAAATAGCTCGAAAACAGCGCTTTCGACGTTTCTGCATACTTCGGACAGATGTTTCACCAAAATTATCGTAAAAAATGCATATCTCAGCTTGAAACCCCACGAAAACCAAAATATCTGCGGTTCTGCATATCCAACGCACTGTGGATTGGTGAAAACACCAGATAACGTGTTTATCGCATTAAATAGCTCGAAACGAGCGATCTCGATGATTCTGCATACTTCGGACAGAAGTCTCAACAAGATTATCGTAAAAAATGCATATCTCAGCTTGAAACCCCACGAAAGCCAAGATATCGATGGTTCTGCATATCAAACGCACTGTGGAGTGGTGAAAACACCGGATAAAGTTTTTCTCCCATTAAATAGCTCGAAACAAGCGATCTCGATGATTAAGCATACTTCGGACAGAAGTCTCACCAAGATTATCGTAAAAAATGCATATCTCAGCTTGAAACCCCACGAAAACCAAGATATGTACTGTTCTGCATATCAAACGCACTGTGGAGTGGTGAAAACTCCAGATAACGTGTTTCTCGCACTAACTAGCTCGAAAAGAGCGATCTCGATGATTCAGCATACTTCGTACAGAAGTCTCACCAAGATTATCGCAGGAAATGCATATCTCAGCTTGAAACCCCACGAAAACCAAGATATCTCCGGTTCTGCATATCCAACGAACTGTGGAGTGGTGAAATCCCCAGAAAACGTATTTCTCGCATTAAATAGCTCGAATAGAGCGATCTCGATGATTCGTCATACTTCGGACAGAAGTCTCAACAAGATTATCGTAAAAAATGCATATCTCAGCTTGAAACCCCACGAAAGCCAAGATATCGCAGGTTCTGCATATCAAACGCACTGTGGAGTGGTGAAAACACCAGAAAACGTGTTACTCGCATTAAGTAGCTCGAAACGAGCGTTCTCGATGGTTCTGCATACTTCTGACAGAAGACTCACCAAGATTATCGTAGAAAATGCATATCTCAGCTTGAAACCCGACCGAAACCAAGATATCTCCGGTTCTGCATGTCAAACGCACTGTGGAGTGGTGAAAACACCAGAAAACGAGTTTCTCGCATTAAATAGCTCGAAAAGAGCGCTCTCGATGTTTCTGCATACTTCGGACAGATGTTTCACCAAGATTATCGTAGAAAATGCATATCTCAGCTTGAAACCCAACGAAAACCAAAATATCGCCGGTTCTGCATATCAAACCAACTGTGGAGTCGTGAAAACACCAGATAACGTGTTTCTCGCATTAAATAGCTCGAAAAGTGCGATCTCGATGATTCTGCATACTTCTAACAGAAGTCACGCCAAGATTATCGCAGAAAATGCATATCTCAGCCTGAAGTGCCACGAAAACCAAGATATCGCTGGTTCTGCATATGAAACGCACTGTGGAGTGGTGAAATCACCAGATAACGTGTTTCTAGCATTAAATAGCTCGAAAAGAGCGATCTCGATGATTCAGCATTCTTCGGACAGAAGTCTCAACAAGATTATCGCAGAAAATGCATATCTCAGCTTGAAACCCCACGAAAACCACGATATCTACTGTTCTGCATATCAAACGCACTGTGGAGTGGTGAAAACACCAGATAACGTGTTTCTCGCACTAACTAGCTCGAAAAGAGCGATCTCGATGATTCAGCATACTTCGGACAGAAGTCTCACCAAGATTATCGCAGAAAATGCATATCTCAGCTTGAAACCCCACGAAAACCAAGATATCTCCGGTTCTGCATATCCAACGAACTGTGGAGTGGTGAAAACCCCAGAAAACCTGTTTCTCGCATTAAATAGCTCGAAAAGAGCGCTCTCGACGTTTCTGCATACTTCGGACAGATGTTTCACCAAGCTTATCGTAGAAAATGCATATCTCAGCTTGAAACCCGGCGAAAACCAAAATATCTGCGGTTCTGCATATCCAACGCACTGTGGATTGGTGAAAACACCAGATAACGTGTTTCTCGCATTAAATAGCTCGAAACGAGCGATCTCGATGATTCAGCATTCTTCGGACAGAAGTCTCAACAAGATTATCGCAGAAAATGCATATCTCAGCTTGAAACCCGGCGAAAACCAAAATATCTGCGGTTCTGCATATCCAACGCACTGTGGAGTGGTGAAAACACCAGATAACGTGTTTCTCGCATTAAATAGCTCGAAACAAGCGATCTCGATGATTCTGCATACTTCGGACAGAAGTCGCACCAAAATTATCGAAAAAAATGCATATCTCAGCTTGAAACCCCAAGAAAACCAAGATATCGCTGGTTCTGCATATCAAACCAACTGTGGAGTGGTGAAAACACCAGCTAACGTGTTTCTCGCATTAAATAGCTCGCAAAGAGCGCTCTCGATGTTTCTGCATACTTCGGACAGATGTTTCACCAACATTATCGTAGAAAATGCATATCTCAGCTTGAAACCGCACGAAAGCCAAGATATCGCTTGTTCTGCATATCCAACGCACTGTGGAGTGGTGAAAACACCGGATAAGGTTTTTCTCGCATTAACTTTCTCGAAAAGGGCGATCTCGATGATTCTGCATACTTCTGACTGAAGTCTCACCAATATTATCGCAGAAAATGCATATCTCAGCTCGAAACCTCACGAAAATCAAGATGTTGCCGGATCTGCATATCAAACGCACTGTGGAGTGGTGAAAACAACCAGAGAACGTGTTTCTCGCATTAAATAGCTCGACTAGAGCGATCTCGATGATTCTGCATACTTCGGACAGAAGTCTCACCAAGATTATCGTAAAAAATGCATATCCCAGCATGAAACCCCACGAAAACCAAGATATCGCTGGTACTGCATATCAGACGCACTGTGGAGTGGTGAAAACACCAGATAACGTGTTTCTCGCATTAAATAGCTCAAAAAGAGCGTTCTCGAAGATCCTGCATACTTCTGACAGAAGTCTCACCAAGATTATCGTAGAAAATGCATATCTCAGCTTGAAACCCGACGAAAACCGAGTTATCTCCGGTTCTGCACATCAAACGTACCGTGGAGTGGTGAAAACACCAGAAAACGTGTTTCACGCATTAAGTAGCTCGAAAAGAGCGTTCTCGAAGATTCTGCATACTTCTGACAGAAGTCTCACCAGGATTATCGTAGAAAATGCATATCTCAGCTTGAAACCCGACCGAAACCAAGATATCTCCGGTTCTGCATGTCAAACGTGCTGTGGAGTGGTGAAAACACCAGAAAACGTGTTTCGTGCATTAAGTAGCTCGAAAAGAGCGATCAAGATGATTCTGCATACTTCTGACAAAAGACCCATCAAGATTATCGCAGAAAATGCATATCTCAGTTGGAAACACCACGAAAATCAAGATATCGCCTGTTCTGCATATCAAACGCACTGTGGAGTGGTGAAAACAACCAGAGAACGTGTTTCTCGCATTAAATAGCTCGAAAAGAGCGATCTCGATGATACAGCATACTTCGGACAGAAGTCTCACCAAGAATATCGCAGGAAATGCATATCTCAGCTTGAAACCCCACGAAAACCAAGATATCGCCGGTTCTGCATATCAAACGCACTGTGGAGTGGTGAAAACTCCGGATAACGTGTTTGTCGCATTAAATAGCTCGAAACGAGCGATCTCGATGCTACTGCATACTTCGGACGTAAGTCTCACCAAAATTATCGTAAAAAATGCATATCTCAGCTTGAAACCCCACGAAAACCAAGATATCGCTAGTTCTGCATATCAAACGCACTGTGGAGTGGTGAAATCACCGGATACGGTTTTTCTCGCAATAACTAGCTCGAAACGAGAGATCTCGATGCTTCTGCATCCTTCTAACAGAAGTCTCACCAAGATTATCGCAGAAAATGCATATCTCAGCTTGAAACCCGACCGAAACCAAGATATCTCCGGTTCTGCATGTCAAACGTACTGTGGAGTGGTGAAAACACCAGAAAACGTGTTTCGTGCATTAAGTAGCTCGAAAAGAGCGATCTAGTTGATTCTGCATACTTCTGAAAAAAGACCCACCAAGATTATCGCAGAAAATGCATATCTCAGCTTGAAACCCGACGAAAACAGAGTTATCTCCGGTTCTGCACATCAAACGTACCGTGGAGTGGTGAAAACACCAGAAAACGTGTTTCGCGCATTAAGTAGCACGAAATGAGCGTTCTCCAAGATGCTGCATACTTCTGACAGAAGTCTCGCCAGGGTTATCGTAGAAAATGCATATCTCAGCTTGAAACCCGACCGAAACGAAGATATCTCCGGTTCTGCATGTCAAACGTACTGTGGAGTGGTGAAAACACCAGAAAACGTGTTTTTTCGCATTAAATAGCTCGAAAAGAGCGATCTAGATGATTCTGCATACTTGTGACTGATGTCCCACCAATATTATTGCAGAAAATGCATATCTCAGCTTGAAACCCCACGAAAGCCAAGATATCGCTGGTTCTGCATATCAAACAAACTGTGGAGTGGTGAAAACACCACATACCGTGTTTCTCGCATTAAGTAGCTCGAAACGAGCGTTCTCGATGATTCTGCATACTTCGTATAGATGAAACACCAAGATTATCGCAGAAAATGCATATTTCAGCTGGAAACCCCATGAAAACCAAGTTATCGGCGGCTCTACATATCAAACGCACTGTGGAGTGGTCAAAACACCAGAAAACTTGTTTTTTCGCATTAAATAGCTCGAAAAGTGCGATCTAGATGATGCTGCATACTTCTGACTGAAGTCTCACCAATATTATCGCAGAAAATGCATATCTCAGCACGAAACCTCACGAAAATCAAGATGTTGCCGGTTCTGCATATCAAACGCACTGTGGAGTGGTGAAAACAACCAGAGAACGCGTTTCTCGCATTAAATAACTCGAATAGAGCGATCTCGATGATTCTACATACTTCGGACAGAAGTCTCGCCAAGATTATCGTAAAAAATACATATCTCAGCTTGAAACCCCACGAAAACCAAGATATCGCTGGTACTGCATATCAAACGCACTGTGGAGTGGTGAAAACACCAGATAACGTGTTTCTCGCATTTAATAGCTAGAAAAGTGCGATCTCGAAGATTCTGCATATTTCTGACTGAAGTCTCACCAATATTATTGCAGAAAATGCATATCTCAGCTTGAAGCCCCACGATAACCAAGATATCGCTGGTTCTGCATATCAAACGCACTGCGGAGTGGTGAAAACACCAGATAACGTGTTTCTCGCATTAGATAGCTCGAAAAGAGCGATCTAGATGATTCAGCATACTTCGGACTGAAGTATCACCAAGATTATCGCAGGAAATGCATATCTCAGCTTGCAACCCCACGAAAACCAAGATATCTACTGTTCTGCATATCCAACGAACTGTGGAGTGGTGAAAACCCCACAAAACGTGTTTCTAGCATTAAATAGCTCGAAAAGAGCGCTCTTGACATTTCTGCATACTTCGGACAGAAGTCTCAACAAGATTATCGCAGAAAATGCATATCTCAGCTTGAAACCCCACGAAAACCAAGATATGTACTGTTCTGCATATCAAACGCACTGTGGAGTGGTGAAAACACCAGATAACGTGTTTCTCGCACTAACTAGCTCGAAACGAGCGATCTCGATGATTCTGCATCCTTCGGCCAGAAGTCTCAACAAGATTATCGCAGAAAATGCATATCTCTGCTTGAAACCCCAAGAAAACCAAGATATCTACTGTTCTGCATATCCAACGAACTGTGGAGTGGTGAAAACACCAGATAACGTGTTTCTCGCATTAAATAGCTCGAAACGAGCGATCTCGATGATTCTGCATACTTCGGACAGAAGTCTCACCAAAATTATCGAAAAAAATGCATATCTCAGCTTGAAACCCCACGAAAACCAAGATATCGCTGGTTCTGCATATCAAACCAACTGTGGAGTGGTGAAAACACCAGCTAACGTGTTTCTCGCATTAAATAGCTCGCAAAGAGCGCTCTCGATGTTTCTGCATACTTCGGACAGATGTTTCACCAACATTATCGTAGAAAATGCATATCTCAGCTTGAAACCCCACGAAAGCCAAGATATCGCTTGTTCTGCATATCCAACGCACTGTGGAGTGGTGAAAACACCGGATAAGGTTTTTCTCGCATTAACTTTCTCGAAAAGGGCGATCTCGATGATTCTGCATACTTCTGACTGAAGTCTCACCAATATTATCGCAGAAAATGCATATCTCAGCTCGAAACCTCACGAAAATCAAGATGTTGCCGGATCTGCATATCAAACGCACTGTGGAGTGGTGAAAACAACCAGAGAACGTGTTTCTCGCATTAAATAGCTCGAATAGAGCGATCTCGATGATTCTGCATACTTCGGACAGAAGTCTCACCAAGATTATCGTAAAAAATGCATATCCCAGCTTGAAACCCCACGAAAACCAAGATATCGCTGGTACTGCATATCAAACGCACTGTGGAGTGGTGAAAACACCAGATAACGTGTTTCTCGCATTAAATAGCTCAAAAAGAGCGTTCTCGAAGATCCTGCATACTTCTGACAGAAGTCTCACCAAGATTATCGTAGAAAATGCATATCTCAGCTTGAAACCCGACGAAAACCGAGTTATCTCCGGTTCTGCACATCAAACGTACCGTGGAGTGGTGAAAACACCAGAAAACGTGTTTCACGCATTAAGTAGCTCGAAAAGAGCGTTCTCGAAGATTCTGCATACTTCTGACAGAAGTCTCACCAGGATTATCGTAGAAAATGCATATCTCAGTTGGAAACACCACGAAAACCAAGATATCGCCGGTTCTGCATATCAAACGCACTGTGGAGTGGTGAAAACTCCGGATAACGTGTTTGTCGCATTAAATAGCTCGAAACGAGCGATCTCGATGCTTCTGCATACTTCGGACGGAAGTCTCACCAAAATTATCGTAAAAAATGCATATCTCAGCTTGAAACCCCACGAAAACCAAGATATCGCTGGTTCTGCATATCAAACGCACTGTGGAGTGGTGAAATCACCGGATAAGGTTTTTCTCGCAATAACTAGCTCGAAACGAGAGATCTCGATGCTTCTGCATCCTTCTAACAGAAGTCTCACCAAGATTATCGCAGAAAATGCATATCTCAGCTTGAAACCCGACCGAAACCAAGATATCTCCGGTTCTGCATGTCAAACGTACTGTGGAGTGGTGAAAACACCAGAAAACGTGTTTCGTGCATTAAGTAGCTCGAAAAGAGCGATCTAGTTGATTCTGCATACTTCTGACAAAAGACCCACCAAGATTATCGCAGAAAATGCATATCTCAGCTTGAAACCCCACGAAAGCCAAGATATCGCTGGTTCTGCATATCAAACAAACTGTGGAGTGGTGAAAACACCACATACCGTGTTTCTCGCATTAAGTAGCTCGAAACGAGCGTTCTCGATGATTCTGCATACTTCGTATAGATGAAACACCAAGATTATCGCAGAAAATGCATATTTCAGCTGGAAACCCCATGAAAACCAAGTTATCGGCGGCTCTACATATCAAACGCACTGTGGAGTGGTCAAAACACCAGAAAACTTGTTTTTTCGCATTAAATAGCTCGAAAAGTGCGATCTAGATGATGCTGCATACTTCTGACTGAAGTCTCACCAATATTATCGCAGAAAATGCATATCTCAGCACGAAACCTCACGAAAATCAAGATGTTGCCGGTTCTGCATATCAAACGCACTGTGGAGTGGTGAAAACAACCAGAGAACGCGTTTCTCGCATTAAATAACTCGAATAGAGCGATCTCGATGATTCTACATACTTCGGACAGAAGTCTCGCCAAGATTATCGTAAAAAATACATATCTCAGCTTGAAACCCCACGAAAACCAAGATATCGCTGGTACTGCATATCAAACGCACTGTGGAGTGGTGAAAACACCAGATAACGTGTTTCTCGCATTTAATAGCTAGAAAAGTGCGATCTCGAAGATTCTGCATATTTCTGACTGAAGTCTCACCAATATTATTGCAGAAAATGCATATCTCAGCTTGAAGCCCCACGAAAACCAAGATATCGCTGGTTCTGCATATCAAACGCACTGCGGAGTGGTGAAAACACCAGATAACGTGTTTCTCGCATTAGATAGCTCGAAAAGAGCGATCTAGATGATTCAGCATACTTCGGACTGAAGTCTCACCAAGATTATCGCAGGAAATGCATATCTCAGCTTGCAACCCCACGAAAACCAAGATATCTACTGTTCTGCATATCCAACGAACTGTGGAGTGGTGAAAACCCCACAAAACGTGTTTCTAGCATTAAATAGCTCGAAAAGAGCGCTCTTGACATGTCTGCATACTTCGGACAGAAGTCTCAACAAGATTATCGCAGAAAATGCATATCTCAGCTTGAAACCCGACCGAAACCAAGATATCTCCGGTTCTGCATGTCAAACGTGCTGTGGAGTGGTGAAAACACCAGAAAACGTGTTTCGTGCATTAAGTAGCTCGAAAAGAGCGATCAAGATGATTCTGCATACTTCTGACAAAAGACCCACCAAGATTATCGCAGAAAATGCATATCTCAGTTGGAAACACCACGAAAATCAAGATATCGCCTGTTCTGCATATCAAACGCACTGTGGAGTGGTGAAAACAACCAGAGAACGTGTTTCTCGCATTAAATAGCTCGAAAAGAGCGATCTCGATGATACAGCATACTTCGGACAGAAGTCTCACCAAGATTATCGCAGGAAATGCATATCGCAGCTTGAAACCCCACGAAAACCAAGATATCTCCGGTTCTGCATATCCAACGAACTGTGGAGTGGTGAAAACCCCCAAAAACGAGTTTCTCGCATTAGATAGCTCGAAAAGAGCGCTCTCGATGTTTCTGCATACTTCGGACAGATGTTTCACCAAGATTTTCGTAGAAAATGCATATCTCAGCTTGAAACCCGACGAAAACCAAAATATCTCCGGTTCTGCACATCAACCGCACTGTGGAGTGGTGAAAACAACCAGATAACGTGTTTCTCGCATTAAATAGCTCGAAACGAGCGATCTCGATGCTTCTGCATACTTCTAACAGAAGTCTCACCAAGATTATCGCAGAAAATGCATATCTCAGCTTCAAACCCCACGAAAACCAAGATATCGCCGGTTCTGCATATCAAACGCACTGTGGAGTGGTGAAAACACCGGATAACGTGTTTGTCGCATTAAATATCTCGAATAGAGCGATCTCGATGATTCTGCATACTTCGGACAGAAGTCTCACCAAGATTATCGTAGAAAATGCATATCTCAGGTTGAAACCCGACGAAAACCGAGTTATCTCCGGTTCTGCACATCAAACGTACCGTGGAGTGGTGAAAACACCAGAAAACGTGTTTCGCGCATTAAGTAGCTCGAAGAGAGCGTTCTCGAAGATTCTGCATACTTCGGACAGAAGTCTCAACAAGATTATCGCAGAAAATGCATATCTCAGCTGGAAACCCCACGAAAACCAAGATATGTACTGTTCTGCATATCAAACGCACTGTGGAGTGGTGAAAACACCAGATAACGTGTTTCTCGCACTAACTAGCTCGAAACGAGCGATCTCGATGATTCTGCATCCTTCGGCCAGAAGTCTCAACAAGATTATCGCAGAAAATGCATATCTCTGCTTGAAACCCCAAGAAAACCAAGATATCTACTGTTCTGCATATCCAACGAACTGTGGAGTGGTGAAAACCCCAGAAAACGTGTTTCTCGCATTAAATAGCTCGAAAAGTGCGATCCCGATGATTCAGCATACTTCGGACAGAAGTCTCACCAAGATTATCGCAGGAAATGCATATCGCAGCTTGAAACCCCACGAAAACCAAGATATCTCCGGTTCTGCATATCCAACGAACTGTGGAGTGGTGAAAACCCCAGAAAACGTGTATCTCGCATTAAATAGCTCGAAAAGTGCGATCCCGATGATTCAGCATACTTCGGACAGAAGTCTCACCAAGATTATCGCAGGAAATGCATATCGCAGCTTGAAACCCCACGAAAACCAAGATATCTCCGGTTCTGCATATCCAACGAACTGTGGTGTGGTGAAAACCCCAACAAACGAGTTTCTCGCATTAGATAGCTCGAAAAGAGCGCTCTCGATGTTTCTGCATACTTCGGACAGATGTTTCACCAAGATTTTCGTAGAAAATGCATATCTCAGCTTGAAACCCGACGAAAACCGAAATATCGCCGGTTCTGCATATCAAACGCACTGTGGAGTGGTGAAAACACCAGAAAACTTGTTTTTTCGCATTAAATAGTTCGAAAAGAGCGATCTAGATGATTCTGCATACTTCTGACTGAAGTCTCACCAATATTATCGCAGAAAATGCATATCTCAGCACGAAACCTCACGAAAATCAAGATGTTGGCGGTTCTGCATATCAAACGCACTGTGGAGTGTTGATAACACCAGATAACGTGTTTCTCGCATTAAATAGCTCGAAACGAGCGATCTCGATGCTTCTGCATACTTCTAACAGCAGTCTCACCAAGATTATCGCAGAAAATGCATATCTCAGCTTGAAACCCCACGAAAACCAAGATATCGCCGGTTCTGCATATCAAACGCACTGTGGAGTGGTGAAAACACCGGATAACGTGTTTGTCGCATTAAATAACTCGAATAGAGCGATCTTGATGATTCTGCATACTTCGGACAGAAGTCTCACCAAGATTATCGTAGAAAATGCATATCTCAGCTTGAAACCCGACGAAAACCGAGTTATCTCCGGTTCTGCACATCAAACGTACCGTGGAGTGGTGAAAACACCAGTAAACGTGTTTCTCGCATAAAGTAGCTCGAAGAGAGCGTTCTCGAAGGTTTTGCATACTTCTGACAGAAGTCTCGGCAGGTTTATCGTAGAAAATGCATATCTCAGCTTGAAACCCGACCGAAACCAGGATATCTCTGGTTCTGCATGTCAAACGTACTGTGGAGTGGTGAAAACACCAGAAAACGTGTTTTTTCGCATTAAATAGCTCGAAAAGAGCGATCTTGATGATTCTGCATACTTGTGACTGAAGTCTCACCAATATTATCGCAGAAAATGCATATCTCAGCTTGAAACCCCACGAAAGCCAAGATATCGCTGGTTCTGCATATCAAACGCACTGTGGAGTGGTGAAAACACCAGATATCGTGTTTCTCGCATTAAGTAGCTCGAAACGAGCGTTCTCGATGATTCTGCATACTTCGTATAGATGAAACACCAAGATTATCGCAGAAAATGCATATTTCAGCTGGAAACCCCATGAAAACCAAGTTATCGGCGGCTCTACATATCAAACGCACTGTGGAGTGGTCAAAGACCCAGAAAACTGGTTTTTTCGCATTAAATAGCTAGAAAAGTGCGATCTCGAAGATTCTGCATACATCTGACTGAAGTCTCACCAATATTATTGCAGGAAATGCATATCTCAGCTTGAAGCCCCACGGAAACCAAGATATCGCTGGTTCTGCATATCAAACGCACTGCGGAGTGGTGAAAACCCCAGAAAACGAGTTTCTCACATTAAATAGCTCGAAAAGAGCGCTCACGATGTTTCTGCATCCTTCTGACATAAGACCCACCAAGATTATCGCCGAAAATGCATATCTCAGCTGGAAACACCACGAAAATCAAGATATCGCCTGTTCTGCACATCAAACGCACTGTGGAGTGGTGAAACATCCAGAGAACGTGTTTCTCGCATTAAATAGCTCGAAAAGTGCGATCCCGATGATTCAGCATACTTCGGACAGAAGTCTCACCAAGATTATCGCAGGAAATGCATATCGCAGCTTGAAACCCCACGAAAACCAAGATATCTACGGTTCTGCATATCCAACGAACTGTGGAGTGGTGAAAACCCCAGAAAACGTGTATCTCGCATTAAATAGCTCGAAAAGTGCGATCCCGATGATTCAGCATACTTCGGACAGAAGTTTCACCAAGATTATCGCAGGAAATGCATATCGCAGCTTGAAACCCCACGAAAACCAAGATATCTCCGGTTCTGCATATCCAACGAACTGTGGAGTGGTGAAAACCCCAAAAAACGAGTTTCTCGCATTAGATAGCTCGAAAAGAGCGCTCTCGATGTTTCTGCATACTTCGGACAGATGTTTCACCAAGATTTTCGTAGAAAATGCATATCTCAGCTTGAAACCCGACGAAAACCAAAATATCGCCGGTTCTGCATATCAAACGCACTGTGGAGTGGTGAAAACACCAGAAAACTTGTTTTTTCGCATTAAATAGCTCGAAAAGAGCGATCTAGATGATTCTGCATACTTCTGACTGAAGTCTCACCAATATTATCGCAGAAAATGCATATCTCAGCACGAAACCTCACGAAAATCAAGATGTTGGCGGTTCTGCATATCAAACGCACTGTGGAGTGGTGATAACACCAGATAACGTGTTTCTCGCATTAAATAGCTCGAAACGAGCGATCTCGATGCTTCTGCATACTTCTAACAGAAGTCTCACCAAGATTATCGCAGAAAATGCTTATCTCAGCTTGAAACCCCACGAAAACCAAGATATCGCTGGTTCTGCATATCAAACGCACTGTGGAGTGGTGAAAACACCGGATAACGTGTTTGTCGCATTAAATAACTCGAATAGAGCGATCTCGATGATTCTGCATACTTCGGACAGAAGTCTCACCAAGATTATCGTAGAAAATGCATATCTCAGCTTGAAACCCGACGAAAACCGAGTTATCTCCGGTTCTGCACATCAAACGTACCGTGGAGTGGTGAAAACACCAGTAAACATGTTTCGCGCATTAAGTAGCTCGAAAAGAGCGTTCTCGAAGATTCTGCATACTTCTGACAGAAGTCTCGGCAGGTTTATCGTAGAAAATGCATATCTCAGCTTGAAACCCGACCGAAACCAAGATATCTCCGGTTCTGCATGTCAAACGTACTGTGGAGTGGTGAAAACACCAGAAAACGTGTTTTTTCGCATTAAATAGCTCGAAAAGAGCGATCGTGATGATTCTGCATACTTGTGACTGAAGTCTCACCAATATTATCGCAGAAAATGCATATCTCAGCTTGAAACCCCACGAAAGCCAAGATATCGCTGGTTCTGCATATCAAACGCACTGTGGAGTGGTGAAACCACCAGATAACGTGTTTCTCGCATTAAGTAGCTCGAAACGAGCGTTCTCGATGATTCTGCATACTTCGTATAGATGAAACACCAAGATTATCGCAGAAAATGCCTATTTCAGCTGGAAACCCCATGAAAACCAAGTTATCGGCGGCTCTACATATCAAACGCACTGTGGAGTGGTCAAAGACCCAGAAAACTTGTTTTTTCGCATTAAATAGCTAGAAAAGTGCGACCTCGAAGATTCTGCATACATCTGACTGAAGTCTCACCAATATTATTGCAGGAAATGCATATCTCAGCTTGAAGCCCCACGGAAACCAAGATATTTCCGGTTCTGCATATCCAACGAACTGTGGAGTGGTGAAAACCCCAAAAAACGAGTTTCTCGCATTAGATAGCTCGAAAAGAGCGCTCTCGATGTTTCTGCATACTTCGGACAGATGTTTCACCAAGATTTTCGTAGAAAATGCATATCTCAGCTTGAAACCCGACGAAAACCAAAATATCGCCGGTTCTGCATATCAAACGCACTGTGGAGTGGTGAAAACACCAGAAAACTTGTTTTTTCGCATTAAATAGCTCAAGAAGAGCGATCTAGATGATTCTGCATACTTCTGACTGAAGTCTCACCAATATTATCGCAGAAAATGCATATCTCAGCACGAAACCTCACGAAAATCAAGATGTTGGCGGTTCTGCATATCAAACGCACTGTGGAGTGGTGATAACACCAGATAACGTGTTTCTCGCATTAAATAGCTCGAAACGAGCGATCTCGATGCTTCTGCATACTTCTAACAGAAGTCTCACCAAGATTATCGCAGAAAATGCATATCTCAGCTTGAAACCCCACGAAAACCAAGATATCGCCGGTTCTGCATATCAAACGCACTGTGGAGTGGTGAAAACACCGGATAACGTGTTTGTCGCATTAAATAACTCGAATAGAGCGATCTCGATGATTCTGCATACTTCGGACAGAAGTCTCACCAAGATTATCGTAGAAAATGCATATCTCAGCTTGAAACCCGACGAAAACCGAGTTATCTCCGGTTCTGCACATCAAACGTATCGTGGAGTGGTGAAAACACCAGAAAACGTGTTTCGCGCATTAAGTAGCTCGAAAAGAGCGTTCTCGAAGATTCTGCATACTTCTGACAGAGGTCTCGGCAGGTTTATCGTAGAAAATGCATATCTCAGCTTGAAACCCGACCGAAACCAAGATATCTCCGGTTCTGCATGTCAAACGTACTGTGGAGTGGTGAAAACACCAGAAAACGTGTTTGTTCGCGTTAAATAGCTCGAAAAGAGCGATCTTGATGATTCTGCATACTTGTGACTGAAGTCTCACCAATATTATCGCAGAAAATGCATATCTCAGCTTGAAACCCCACGAAAGCCAAGATATCGCTGGTTCTGCATATCAAACGCACTGTGGAGTGGTGAAAACACCAGATAACGTGTTTCTCGCATTAAGTAGCTCGAAACGAGCGTTCTCGATGATTCTGCATACTTCGTATAGATGAAACACCAAGATTATCGCAGAAAATGCATATTTCAGCTGGAAACCCCATGAAAACCAAGTTATCGGCGGCTCTACAAATCAAACGCACTGTGGAGTGGTCGAAGACCCAGAAAACTTGTTTTTTCGCATTAAATAGCTAGAAAAGTGCGATCTCGAAGATTCTGCATACATCTGACTGAAGTCTCACCAATATTATTGCAGGAAATGCATATCTCAGCTTGAAGCCCCACGGAAACCAAGATATCGCTGGTTCTGCATATCAAACGCACTGCGGAGTGGTGAAAACCCCAGAAAACGAGTTTCTCACATTAAATAGCTCGAAAAGAGCGCTCTCGATGTTTCTGCATACTTCTGACAAAAGACCCACCAAGATTATCGCCGAAAATGCATATCTCAGCTGGAAACACCACGAAAATCAAGATATCGCCGGTTCTGCACATCAAACGCACTGTGGAGTGGTGAAACATCCAGAGAACGTGTTTCTCGCATTAAATAGCTCGAAAAGTGCGATCCCGATGATTCAGCATACTTCGGACAGAAGTCTCACCAAGATTATCGCAGGAAATGCATATCGCAGCTTGAAACCCCACGAAAACCAAGATATCTCCGGTTCTGCATATCCAACGAACTGTGGAGTGGTGAAAACCCCAGAAAACGTGTATCTCGCATTAAATAGCTCGAAAAGAGCGCTCTCGACGTTTCTGCATACTTCGGACAGATGTTTCACCAAGCTTATCGTAGAAAATGCATATCTCAGCTTGAAACCCCACGAAAACCAAGATATCTCCGGTTCTGCATATCCAACGAACTGTGGAGTGGTGAAAACCCCAGAAAACGTGTATCTCGCATTAAATAGCTCGAAAAGAGCGCTCTCGACGTTTCTGCATACTTCGGACAGATGTTTCACCAAGCTTATCGTAGAAAATGCATATCTCAGCTTGAAACCCGACGAAAACCAAAATATCTCCGGTTCTGCATATCCAACGAACTGTGGAGTGGTGAAAACCCCAGAAAACGAGTTTCTCACATTAAATAGCTCGAAAAGAGCGCTCTCGATGTTTCTGCATACTTCTGACAAAGGACCCACCAAGATTATCGCAGAAAATGCATATCTCTGCTGGAAACACCATGAAAATCAAGATATCGCCTGATCTGCACATCAAACGTTCTGTGGAGTGGTGAAAACACCAGAAAACGTGTTTCGCGCATTAAGCAGCTCGAAAAGAGCGTTCTCGAAGATTCTGCACACTTCTTACAGAAGTGTCACCAAGATTATCGCAGGAAATGCATATCTCAGCTGGAAACCCCACGAAAACCAAGATATCTCCGGTTCTGCATGTCAAACGTACTGTGGAGTGGTGAAAACACCAGAAAACGTGTTTCTCGCATTAAATAGCTCGAAAAGAGCGATCTAGATGATTCTGCATACTTCTGGCAGAAGACTCACCAAGCTTATCGCAGAAAATGCATATCTCAGCTGGAAACACCCCGAAAATCAAGATATCGCACGTTCTGTATATCAAACGCACTGTGGAATGTTGAAAACACCAGAAAACTTGTTTTTTCGCATTAAATAGCTCGAAACGAGCGATCTAGATGATTCACCATACTTCGGACAGAAGTCTCACCAAGATTATCGCAGGAAATGCATATCTCAGCTTGAAACCCCACGAAAACCAAGATATCTCCGGTTCTGCATATCCAACGAACTGTGGAGTGGTGAAAACCCCAGAAAACGAGTTTCTCGCATTAAATAGCTCGAAAAGAGCGCTCTCGATGTTTCTGCATACTTCGGACAGATGTTTCACCAAGATTATCGTAGAAAATGCATATCTCAGCTTGAAACCCCACGAAAACCAAGATATCTACTGTTCTGCATATCAAACGCACTGTGGAGTGGTGAAAACACCAGAAAACGTGTTTCTCGCATTATCTAGCTCGAAAAGAGCGTTCTCGATGATTCTGCATACTTCTCATAGATGAAACACCATGATTATCGCAGAAAATGCATATTTCAGCTGGAAACCCCACGAAAACCAAGATATCTACTGTTCTGCATATCAAACGCACTGTGGAGTGGTGAAAACACCAGAAAACGTGTTTCTCGCATTATCTAGCTCGAAAAGAGCGTTCTCGATGATTCTGCATACTTCTCATAGATGAAACACCATGATTATCGCAGAAAATGCATATTTCAGCTGGAAACCCCACGAAAACCAAGTTATCGGCGGCTCTACATATCAAACGCACTGTGGAGTGGTCAAAACAGCAGATAACGTGTTTCTCGCATTAAACAGCTCGAAAAAAGCGATAGCCATGATTCTGCATTCTTCGGACAGAAGTCTCACCAAGATTATCGCAGGAAATGCATATCTCACCTTGATACCCCACGAAAGCGAAGATATCGCTGGTTCTGCATATCAAGCGCACTGTGGAGTGGTGAAACCACCGGATAAGGTTTTTCTCGCATTAACTAGCTCGAAAAGAGCGATCTCGATGTTTCAGCATACTTCGGACAGAAGTCTCTCCAAGATTATCGCTGAAAATGCATATCTAAGCTTGAAACCCCACGAAAACTCAGATATCGCCGGTTCTGCATATCATACGCACTGTGGAGTGGTGAAAACACCAGATAACGTGTTTCTCGCATTAAATAGCTCGAAACGAGCGATCTCGATGACTAAGCATACTTCGGACAGAAGTCTCACCAAGATTATCGTAAAAAATGCATATCTCAGCTTGAAACCCCACGAAAACCAAGATATCGCCGGTTCTGCATATCAAACGCCCTGTGGAGTGCTGAAAACACCAGATAACGTGTTTCCCGCATTAAATAGCTCGAATAGAGCGATCTCGATGATTCTGCATACTTCTGACTAAAGTCTCACCAAGATTATCGCAGAAAATGCATATCTCAGCTGGAAACCCCACGAAAACCAAGATATCGCCGGTTCTGCATATCAAACGCCCTGTGGAGTGCTGAAAACACCAGATAACGTGTTTCCCGCATTAAATAGCTCGAATAGTGTGACCTCGATGATTCTGCATACTTCTGACAGAAGACTCACTAAGATTATCGCAGAAAATGCATATCTCAGCTGGAAACCCCACGAAAACCAAGATATCGCCGGTTCTGCATATCAAACGCCCTGTGGAGTGCTGAAAACACCAGATAACGTGTTTCCCGCATTAAATAGCTCGAATAGTGTGACCTCGATGATTCTGCATACTTCTGACAGAAGACTCACCAAGGTTATCGCAGAAAATGCATATTTCAGCTGGAAACCCCACGAAAACCAAGTTATCGGTGGCTCTACATATCAAACGCACTGTGGAGTGGTGAAAACACCAGATAACGTGTTTCTCGCATTAAATAGCTCGAAAAGTGCGATCTCGAAGATTCTGCATACTTCTGACAGAAGTCTCACCAGGATTATCGTAGAAAATGCATATCTCAGCTTGAAACCCGAACGAAACCAAGATATCGCCGGTTCTGCATCTCAAACGTACTGTGGGGTTGTGAAAACAACAGAAAACGAGTTTCTCACATTAAATAGCTCGAAAAGAGCGCTCTCGATGTTTCTGCATACTTCTGACAAAGGACCCACCAAGATTATCGCAGAAAATGCATATCTCTGCTGGAAACACCACGAAAATCAAGATATCGCCTGATCTGCACATCAAACGTTCTGTGGAGTGGTGAAAACACCAGAAAACGTGTTTCGCGCATTAAGCAGCTCGAAAAGAGCGTTCTCGAAGATTCTGCACACTTCTTACAGAAGTGTCACCAAGATTATCGCAGGAAATGCATATCTCAGCTGGAAACCCCACGAAAACCAAGATATCTCCGGTTCTGCATATCCAACGAACTGTGGAGTGGTGAAAACCCCAGAAAACGAGTTTCTCGCATTAAATAGCTCGAAAAGAGCGCTCTCGATGGTTCTGCATACTTCGGACAGATGTTTCACCAAGATTATCGTAGAAAATGCATATCTCAGCTTGAAACCCGGCCGAAACCAAGATATCTCCGGTTCTGCATGTCAAACGTACTGTGGAGTGGTGAAAACACCAGAAAACGTGGTTCTCGCATTAAATAGCTCGAAAAGAGCGATCTAGATGATTCTGCATACTTCTGGCAGAAGACTCACCAAGCTTATCGCAGAAAATGCATATCTCAGCTGGAAACACCCCGAAAATCAAGATATCGCACGTTCTGTATATCAAACGCACTGTGGAATGTTGAAAACACCAGAAAACTTGTTTTTTCGCATTAAATAGCTCGAAACGAGCGATCTAGATGATTCACCATACTTCGGACAGAAGTCTCACCAAGATTATCGCAGGAAATGCATATCTCAGCTTGAAACCCCACGAAAACCAAGATATCTCAGGTTCTGCATATCCAACGAACTGTGGAGTGGTGAAAACCCCAGAAAACGAGTTTCTCGCATTAAATAGCTCGAAAAGAGCGCTCTCGATGTTTCTGCATACTTCGGACAGATGTTTCACCAAGATTATCGTAGAAAATGCATATCTCAGCTTGAAACCCGAGGAAAACCGAAATATCGCCGGGTCTGCATATCAAACCAACTGTGGAGTGGTGAAAACACCAGATAACCTGTTTCTCGCATTAAATAGCTTGAAGAGCGCGATCTCGAAGATTCTGCATACTTCGGACAGAAGTCTCAAAAAGATTATCGCAGAAAATGCATATCTCAGCTTGAAACCCCACGAAAACCAAGATATCTACTGTTCTGCATATCAAACGCACTGTGGAGTGGTGAAAACACCAGAAAACGTGTTTCTCGCATTATCTAGCTCGAAAAGAGCGTTCTCGATGATTCTGCATACTTCTCATAGATGAAACACCATGATTATCGCAGAAAATGCATATTTCAGCTGGAAACCCCACGAAAACCAAGTTATCGGCGGCTCTACATATCAAACGCACTGTGGAGTGGTCAAAACAGCAGATAACGTGTTTCTCGCATTAAATAGCTCGAAAAAAGCGATAGCCATGATTCTGCATACTTCGGACAGAAGTCTCACCAAGATTATCGCAGGAAATGCATATCTCACCTTGATACCCCACGAAAGCGAAGATATCGCTGGTTCTGCATATCAAGCGCACTGTGGAGTGGTGAAACCACCGGATAAGGTTTTTCTCGCATTAACTAGCTCGAAAAGAGCGATCTCGATGTTTCAGCATACTTCGGACAGAAGTATCTCCAAGATTATCGCTGAAAATGCATATCTCAGCTGGAAACCCCACGAAAACCAAGATATCGCCGGTTCTGCATATCAAACGCCCTGTGGAGTGCTGAAAACACCAGATAACGTGTTTCCCGCATTAAATACCTCGAATAGTGTGACCTCGATGATTCTGCATACTTCTGACAGAAGACTCACCAAGATTATCGCAGAAAATGCATATCTCAGCTGGAAACCCCACGAAAACCAAGATATCGCCGGTTCTGAATATCAAACGCCCTGTGGAGTGCTGAAAACACCAGATAACGTGTTTCCCGCATTAAATAGCTCGAATAGTGTGACCTCGATGATTCTGCATACTTCTGACAGAAGACTCACCAAGGTTATCGCAGAAAATGCATATTTCAGCTGGAAACCCCACGAAAACCAAGTTATCGGTGGCTCTACATATCAAACGCACTGTGGAGTGGTGAAAACACCAGATAACGTGTTTCTCGCATTAAATAGCTCGAAAAGTGCGATCTCGAAGATTCTGCATACTTCTGACAGAAGTCTCACCAGGATTATCGTAGAAAATGCATATCTCAGCTTGAAACCCGAACGAAACCAAGATATCGCCGGTTCTGCATCTCAAACGTACTGTGGGGTTGTGAAAACAACAGAAAACGAGTTTCTCACATTAAATAGCTCGAAAAGAGCGCTCTCGATGTTTCTGCATACTTCTGACAAAGGACCCACCAAGATTATCGCAGAAAATGCATATCTCTGCTGGAAACACCACGAAAATCAAGATATCGCCTGATCTGCACATCAAACGTTCTGTGGAGTGGTGAAAACACCAGAAAACGTGTTTCGCGCATTAAGCAGCTCGAAAAGAGCGTTCTCGAAGATTCTGCACACTTCTTACAGAAGTGTCACCAAGATTATCGCAGGAAATGCATATCTCAGCTGGAAACCCCACGAAAACCAAGATATCTCCGGTTCTGCATATCCAACGAACTGTGGAGTGGTGAAAACCCCAGAAAACGAGTTTCTCGCATTAAATAGCTCGAAAAGAGCGCTCTCGATGGTTCTGCATACTTCGGACAGATGTTTCACCAAGATTATCGTAGAAAATGCATATCTCAGCTTGAAACCCGGCCGAAACCAAGATATCTCCGGTTCTGCATGTCAAACGTACTGTGGAGTGGTGAAAACACCAGAAAACGTGTTTCTCGCATTAAATAGCTCGAAAAGAGCGATCTAGATGATTCTGCATACTTCTGGCAGAAGACTCACCAAGCTTATCGCAGAAAATGCATATCTCAGCTGGAAACACCCCGAAAATCAAGATATCGCACGTTCTGTATATCAAACGCACTGTGGAATGTTGAAAACACCAGAAAACTTGTTTTTTCGCATTAAATAGCTCGAAACGAGCGATCTAGATGATTCACCATACTTCGGACAGAAGTCTCACCAAGATTATCGCAGGAAATGCATATCTCAGCTTGAAACCCCACGAAAACCAAGATATCTCAGGTTCTGCATATCCAACGAACTGTGGAGTGGTGAAAACCCCAGAAAACGAGTTTCTCGCATTAAATAGCTCGAAAAGAGCGCTCTCGATGTTTCTGCATACTTCGGACAGATGTTTCACCAAGATTATCGTAGAAAATGCATATCTCAGCTTGAAACCCGAGGAAAACCGAAATATCGCCGGGTCTGCATATCAAACCAACTGTGGAGTGGTGAAAACACCAGATAACCTGTTTCTCGCATTAAATAGCTTGAAAAGCGCGATCTCGAAGATTCTGCATACTTCGGACAGAAGTCTCAAAAAGATTATCGCAGAAAATGCATATCTCAGCTTGAAACCCCACGAAAACCAAGATATCTACTGTTCTGCATATCAAACGCACTGTGGAGTGGTGAAAACACCAGAAAACGTGTTTCTCGCATTATCTAGCTCGAAAAGAGCGTTCTCGATGATTCTGCATACTTCTCATAGATGAAACACCATGATTATCGCAGAAAATGCATATTTCAGCTGGAAACCCCACGAAAACCAAGTTATCGGCGGCTCTACATATCAAACGCACTGTGGAGTGGTCAAAACAGCAGATAACGTGTTTCTCGCATTAAATAGCTCGAAAAAAGCGATAGCCATGATTCTGCATACTTCGGACAGAAGTCTCACCAAGATTATCGCAGGAAATGCATATCTCACCTTGATACCCCACGAAAGCGAAGATATCGCTGGTTCTGCATATCAAGCGCACTGTGGAGTGGTGAAACCACCGGATAAGGTTTTTCTCGCATTAACTAGCTCGAAAAGAGCGATCTCGATGTTTCAGCATACTTCGGACAGAAGTATCTCCAAGATTATCGCTGAAAATGCATATCTAAGCTTGAAACCCCACGAAAACTCAGATATCGCCGGTTCTGCATATCATACGCACTGTGGAGTGGTGAAAACACCAGATAACGTGTTTCTCGCATTAAATAGCTCGAAACGAGCGATCTCGATGACTAAGCATACTTCGGACAGAAGTCTCACCAAGATTATCGTAAAAAATGCATATCTCAGCTTGAAACCCCACGAAAACCAAGATATCGCCGGTTCTGCATATCAAACGCCCTGTGGAGTGCTGAAAACACCAGATAACGTGTTTCCCGCATTAAATAGCTCGAATAGAGCGATCTCGATGATTCTGCATACTTCTGACTAAAGTCTCACCAAGATTATCGCAGAAAATGCATATCTCAGCTGGAAACCCCACGAAAACCAAGATATCGCCGGTTCTGCATATCAAACGCCCTGTGGAGTGCTGAAAACACCAGATAACGTGTTTCCCGCATTAAATAGCTCGAATAGTGTGACCTCGATGATTCTGCATACTTCTGACAGAAGACTCACCAAGATTATCGCAGAAAATGCATATCTCAGCTGGAAACCCCACGAAAACCAAGATATTGCCGGTTCTGCATATCAAACGCCCTGTGGAGTGCTGAAAACACCAGATAACGTGTTTCCCGCATTAAATAGCTCGAATAGTGTGACCTCGATGATTCTGCATACTTCTGACAGAAGACTCACCAAGGTTATCGCAGAAAATGCATATTTCAGCTGGAAACCCCACGAAAACCAAGTTATCGGTGGCTCTACATATCAAACGCACTGTGGAGTGGTGAAAACACCAGATAACGTGTTTCTCGCATTAAATAGCTCGAAATTGCGATCTCGAAGATTCTGCATACTTCTGACAGAAGTCTCACCAGGATTATCGTAGAAAATGCATATCTCAGCTTGAAACCCGAACGAAACCAAGATATCGCCGGTTCTGCATCTCAAACGTACTGTGGGGTTGTGAAAACAACAGAAAACGTGTTTCGTGCATTAAGTAGCTCGAAAAGTGCGATCTAGATGATCCTGCATACTTCTGACTGAAGTCTCACCAATATTATCGCAGAAAATGCATATCTCAGCTGGAAACCCCACGAAAACCAAGATATCGACGGTTCTGCATATCAAACGCCCTGTGGAGTGATGAAAACACCAGATAACGTGTTTCTCGCATTAAATAGCTCGAAAAGAGCGCTCTCGACGTTTCTGCATACTTCGGACAGATGTCCCACCAAGCTTATCGTAGAAAATGCATATCTCAGCTTGAAACCCGACCGAAACGAAGATATCTCCGGTTCTGCATGTCTAACGTACTGTGGAGTGGTGAATATACCAGAAAACGTGTTCCTCGCATTAAATAGCTCGAAAAGAGCGATCTAGATGATTCAGCATACTTCTGACAGAAGACTCACCAAGATTATCGCAGAAAATGCATATCTCAGCTGGAAACCCCACGAAAACCAAGATATCGCCGGTTCTGCATATCAAACGCCCTGTGGAGTGCTGAAAACACCAGATAACGTGTTTCCCGCATCAAATAGCTCGAATAGAGCGATCTCGATGATTCTGCATACTTCTGACTAAAGTCTCACCAAGATTATCGCAGAAAATGCATATCTCAGCTGGAAACCACACGAAAACCAAGATATCGCCGGTTCTGCATATCAAACGCCCTGTGGAGTGCTGAAAACACCAGATAACGTGTTTCCCGCATTAAATAGCTCGAATAGTGTGACCTCGATGATTCTGCATACTTCTGACAGAAGACTCACCAAGATTATCGCAGAAAATGCATATTTCAGCTGGAAACCCCACGAAAACCAAGTTATCGGTGGCTCTACATATCAAACGCACTGTGGAGTGGTCAAAACATCAGAAAACTTGTCTTTTCGCATTAAATAGCTCGAAAAGAGCGCTCTCGACGTTTCTGCATACTTCGGACAGATGTTCCACCAAGCTTATCGTAGAAAATGCATATCTCAGCTTGAAACCCGACGAAAACCAAAATATCTCCGGTTCTGCACATCAACCGCACTGTGGAGTGGTGAAAACAACCAGAGAACGTGATTCGCGCATTAAATAGCTCGAAAAGTGCGATCCCGATGATTCAGCATACTTCGGACAGAAGTCTCACCAAGATTATCGCAGGAAATGCATATCGAAGCTTGAAACCCCACGAAAACCAAGATATCTCCGGTTCTGCATATCCAACGAACTGTGGAGTGGTGAAAACCCCAAAAAACGAGTTTCTCGCATTAGATAGCTCGAAAAGAGCGCTCTCGATGTTTCTGCATACTTCGGACAGATGTTTCACCAAGATTTTCGTAGAAAATGCATATCTCAGCTTGAAACCCGACGAAAACCGAAATATCGCCGGTTCTGCATATCAAACGCACTGTGGAGTGGTGAAAACACCAGAAAACTTGTTTTTTCGCATTAAATAGCTCGAAAAGAGCGATCTAGATGATTCTGCATACTTCTGACTGAAGTCTCACCAATATTATCGCAGAAAATGCATATCTCAGCTTGAAACCCCAAGAAAACCAAGATATCTACTGTTCTGCATATCCAACGAACTGTGGAGTGGTGAAAACCCCAGAAAACGTGTTTCTCGCATTAAATAGCTCGAAAAGAGCGCTCTCGACGTTTCTGCATTCTTCGGACAGATGTTCCACCAAGCTTATCGTAGAAAATGCATATCTCAGCTTGAAACCCGACGAAAACCGAAATATCGCCGGTTCTGCATATCAAACGCACTGTGGAGTGGTGAAAACACCAGAAAACTTGTTTTTTCGCATTAAATAGCTCGAGAAGAGCGATCTAGATGATTCTGCATACTTCGGAGAGAAGTCTCAACAAGATTATCGCAGAAAATGCATATCTCAGCTTGAAACCCCACGAAAACCAAGATATGTTCTGTTCTGCATATCAAACGTACCGTGGAGTGGTGAAAACACCAGAAAACGTGTTTCGCGCATTAAGTAGCTCGAAGAGAGCGTTCTCGAAGATTCTGCATACTTCGGACAGAAGTCTCAACAAGATTATCGCAGAAAATGCATATCTCAGCACGAAACCCCAAGAAAACCAAGATATCTACTGTTCTGCATATCCAACGAACTGTGGAGTGGTGAAAACCCCAAAAAACGAGTTTCTCGCATTAGATAGCTCGAAAAGAGCGCTCTCGATGTTTCTGCATACTTCGGACAGATGTTTCACCAAGATTTTCGTAGAAAATGCATATCTCAGCTTGAAACCCGACGAAAACCGAAATATCGCCGGTTCTGCATATCAAACGCACTGTGGAGTGGTGAAAACACCAGAAAACTTGTTTTTTCGCATTAAATAGCTCGAGAAGAGCGATCTAGATGATTCTGCATACTTCTGACTGAAGTCTCACCAATATTATCGCAGAAAATGCATATCTCAGCTTGAAACCCGACGAAAACCAAAATATCTCCGGTTCTGCACATCAACCGCACTGTGGAGTGGTGAAAACAACCAGAGAACGTGATTCTCGCATTAAATAGCTCGAAAAGAGCGATCCCGATGATTCAGCATACTTCGGACAGAAGTCTCACCAAGATTATCGCAGGAAATGCATATCGCAGCTTGAAACCCCACGAAAACCAAGATATCTCCGGTTCTGCATATCCAACGAACTGTGGAGTGGTGAAAACCCCAAAAAACGAGTTTCTCGCATTAGATAGCTCGAAAAGAGCGCACTCGATGTTTCTGCATACTTCGGACAGATGTTTCACCAAGATTTTCGTAGAAAATGCATATCTCAGCTTGAAACCCGACGAAAACCGAAATATCGCCGGTTCTGCATGTCAAACGCACTGTGGAGTGGTGAAAACACCAGAAAACTTGTTTTTTCGCATTAAATAGCTCGAGAAGAGCGATCTAGATGATTCTGCATACTTCTGACTGAAGTCTCACCAATATTATCGCAGAAAATGCATATCTCAGCTTGAAACCCGACGAAAACCGAGTTATCTCCGGTTCTGCACATCAAACGTACCGTGGAGTGGTGAAAACACCAGAAAACGTGTTTCGCGCATTAAGTAGCTCGAAGAGAGCGTTCTCGAAGATTCTGCATACTTCGGACAGAAGTCTCAACAAGATTATCGCAGAAAATGCATATCTCAGCACGAAACCCCAAGAAAACCAAGATATCTACTGTTCTGCATATCCAACGAACTGTGGAGTGGTGAAAACCCCAGAAAACGTGTTTCTCGCATTAAATAGCTCGAAAAGAGCGCTCTCGACGTTTCTGCATTCTTCGGACAGATGTTCCACCAAGCTTATCGTAGAAAATGCATATCTCAGCTTGAAACCCGACGAAAACCGAGTTATCTCCGGTTCTGCACATCAAACGTACCGTGGAGTGGTGAAAACACCAGAAAACGTGTTTCGCGCATTAAGTAGCTCGAAGAGAGCGTTCTCGAAGATTCTGCATACTTCGGACAGAAGTCTCAACAAGATTATCGCAGAAAATGCATATCTCAGCTTGAAACCCCACGAAAACCAAGATATGTTCTGTTCTGCATATCAAACGCACTGTGGAGTGGTGAAAACACCAGATAACGTGTTTCTCGCACTAACTAGCTCGAAACGAGCGATCTCGATGATTCTGCATCCATCGGCCAGAAGTCTCCTCAAGATTATCGCAGAAAATGCATATCTCTGCTTGAAACCCCAAGAAAACCAAGATATCTACTGTTCTGCATATCCAACGAACTGTGGAGTGGTGAAAACCCCAGAAAACGTGTTTCTCGCATTAAATAGCTCGAAAAGAGCGCTCTCGATGTTTCTGCATACTTCGGACAGATGTTTCACCAAGATTTTCGTAGAAAATGCATATCTCAGCTTGAAACCCGACGAAAACCAAAATATCGCCGGTTCTGCATATCAAACGCACTGTGGAGTGGTGAAAACACCAGAAAACTTGTTTTTTCGCATTAAATAGCTCGAGAAGAGCGATCTAGATGATTCTGCATACTTCTGACTGAAGTCTCACCAATATTATCGCAGAAAATGCATATCTCAGCACGAAACCTCACGAAAATCAAGATGTTGGCGGTTCTGCATATCAAACGCACTGTGGAGTGGTGAAAACACCGGATAACGTGTTTGTCGCATTAAATAACTCGAAAAGAGCGATCTTGATGATTCTGCATACTTGTGACTGAAGTCTCACCAATATTATCGCAGAAAATGCATATCTCAGCTTGAAACCCCACGAAAGCTAAGATATCGCTGGTTCTGCATATCAAACGCACTGTGGAGTGGTGAAAACACCAGATAACGTGTTTCTCGCATTAAGTAGCTCGAAACGAGCGTTCTCGATGATTCTGCATACTTCGTATAGATGAAACACCAAGATTATCGCAGAAAATGCATATTTCAGCTGGAAACCCCATGAAAACCAAGTTATCGGCGGCTCTACATATCAAACGCACTGTGGAGTGGTCAAAGACCCAGAAAACTTGTTTTTTCGCATTAAATAGCTAGAAAAGTGCGATCTCGAAAATTCTGCATACATCTGACTGAAATCTCACCAATATTATTGCAGGAAATGCATATCTCAGCATGAAGCCCCACGGAAACCAAGATATCGCTGGTTCTGCATATCAAACGCACTGCGGAGTGGTGAAAACCCCAGAAAACGAGTTTCTCACATTAAATAGCTCGAAAAGAGCGCTCTCGATGTTTCTGCATACTTCTGACAAAAGACCCACCAAGATTATCGCCGAAAATGCATATCTCAGCTGGAAACACCACGAAAATCAAGATATCGCCGGTTCTGCACATCAAACGCACTGTGGAGTGGTGAAACATCCAGAGAACGTGTTTCTCGCATTAAATAGCTCGAAAAGTGCGATCCCGATGATTCAGCATACTTCGGACAGAAGTCTCACCAAGATTATCGCAGGAAATGCATATCGCAGCTTGAAACCCCACGAAAACCAAGATATCTCCGGTTCTGCATATCCAACGAACTGTGGAGTGGTGAAAACCCCAGAAAACGTGTATCTCGCATTAAATAGCTCGAAAAGAGCGCTCTCGACGTTTCTGCATACTTCGGACAGATGTTTCACCAAGCTTATCGTAGAAAATGCATATCTCAGCTTGAAACCCGACGAAAACCAAAATATCTCCGGTTCTGCATATCCAACGAACTGTGGAGTGGTGAAAACCCCAGAAAACGAGTTTCTCACATTAAATAGCTCGAAACGAGCGCTCTCGATGTTTCTGCATACTTCTGACAAAGGACCCACCAAGATTATCGCAGAAAATGCATATCTCTGCTGGAAACACCACGAAAATCAAGATATCGCCTGATCTGCACATCAAACGTTCTGTGGAGTGGTGAAAACACCAGAAAACGTGTTTCGCGCATTAAGCAGCTCGAAAAGAGAGTTCTCGAAGATTCTGCACACTTCTTACAGAAGTCTCACCAAGATTATCGCAGGAAATGCATATCTCAGCTGGAAACCCCACGAAAACCAAGATACCTCCGGTTCTGCATATCCAACGAACTGTGGAGTGGTGAAAACCCCAGAAAACGAGTTTCTCGCATTAAATAGCTCGAAAAGAGCGCTCTCGATGGTTCTGCATACTTCGGACAGATGTTTCACCAAGATTATCGTAGAAAATGCATATCTCAGCTTGAAACCCGGCCGAAACCAAGATATCTCCGGTTCTGCATGTCAAACGTACTGTGGAGTGGTGAAAACACCAGAAAACGTGTTTCTCGCATTAAATAGCTCGAAAAGAGGATCTAGATGATTCTGCATACTTCTGGCAGAAGACTCACCAAGCTTATCGCAGAAAATGCATATCTCTGCTGGAAACACCACGAAAATCAAGATATCGCCTGATCTGCACATCAAACGTTCTGTGGAGTGGTGAAAACACCAGAAAACGTGTTTCGCGCATTAAGCAGCTCGAAAAGAGAGTTCTCGAAGATTCTGCACACTTCTTACAGAAGTCTCACCAAGATTATCGCAGGAAATGCATATCTCAGCTGGAAACCCCACGAAAACCAAGATACCTCCGGTTCTGCATATCCAACGAACTGTGGAGTGGTGAAAACCCCAGAAAACGAGTTTCTCGCATTAAATAGCTCGAAAAGAGCGCTCTCGATGGTTCTGCATACTTCGGACAGATGTTTCACCAAGATTATCGTAGAAAATGCATATCTCAGCTTGAAACCCGGCCGAAACCAAGATATCTCCGGTTCTGCATGTCAAACGTACTGTGGAGTGGTGAAAACACCAGAAAACGTGTTTCTCGCATTAAATAGCTCGAAAAGAGGATCTAGATGATTCTGCATACTTCTGGCAGAAGACTCACCAAGCTTATCGCAGAAAATGCATATCTCAGCTGGAAACACCCCGAAAATCAAGATATCGCACGTTCTGTATATCAAACGCACTGTGGAATGTTGAAAACACCAGAAAACTTGTTTTTTCGCATTAAATAGCTCGAAACGAGCGATCTAGATGATTCACCATACTTCGGACAGAAGTCTCACCAAGATTATCGCAGGAAATGCATATCTCAGCTTGAAACCCCACGAAAACCAAGATATCTCCGGTTCTGCATATCCAACGAACTGTGGAGTGGTGAAAACCCCAGAAAACGAGTTTCTCGCATTAAATAGCTCGAAAAGAGCGCTCTCGATGTTTCTGCATACTTCGGACAGATGTTTCACCAAGATTATCGCAGAAAATGCATATCTCAGCTTGAAACCCCACGAAAACCAAGATATCTACTGTTCTGCATATCAAACGCACTGTGGAGTGGTGAAAACACCAGAAAACGTGTTTCTCGCATTATCTAGCTCGAAAAGAGCGTTCTCGATGATTCTGCATACTTCTCATAGATGAAACACCATGATTATCGCAGAAAATGCATATTTCAGCTGGAAACCCCACGAAAACCAAGTTATCGGCGGCTCTACATATCAAACGCACTGTGGAGTGGTCAAAACAGTAGATAATCTGTTTCTCGCATTAAATAGCTCGAAAAAAGCGATAGCCATGATTCTGCATACTTCGGACAGAAGTCTCACCAAGATTATCGCAGGAAATGCATATCTCACCTTGATACCCCACGAAAGCGAAGATATCGCTGGTTCTGCATATCAAGCGCACTGTGGAGTGGTGAAACCACCGGATAAGGTTTTTCTCGCATTAACTAGCTCGAAAAGAGCGATCTCGATGTTTCAGCATACTTCGGACAGAAGTCTCTCCAAGATTATCGCAGAAAATGCATATCTCAGCTTGAAACCCCACGAAAACCAAGATATCGCCGGTTCTGCATATCAAACGCACTGTGGAGTGGTGAAAACACCGGATAAGGTTTTTCTCGCATTAACTAGCTCGAAAAGAGCGATCTCGATGTTTCAGCATACTTCGGACAGAAGTCTCTCCAAGATTATCGCTGAAAATGCATATCTAAGCTTGAAACCCCACGAAAACCCAGATATCGCCGGTTCTGCATATCATACGCACTGTGGAGTGGTGAAAACACCAGATAACGTGTTTCTCGCATTAAATAGCTCGAAACGAGCGATCTCGATGACTAAGCATACTTCGGACAGAAGTCTCACCAAGATTATCGTAAAAAATGCATATCTCAGCTTGAAACCCCACGAAAACCAAGATATCGCCGGTTCTGCATATCAAACGCCCTGTGGAGTGCTGAAAACACCAGATAACGTGTTTCCCGCATTAAATAGCTCGAATAGAGCGATCTCGATGATTCTGCATACTTCTGACTAAAGTCTCACCAAGATTATCGCAGAAAATGCATATCTCAGCTGGAAACCCCACGAAAACCAAGATATCGCCGGTTCTGCATATCAGACGCCCTGTGGAGTGCTGAAAACACCAGATAACGTGTTTCCCGCATTAAATAGCTCGAATAGTGTGACCTCGATGATTCTGCATACTTCTGACAGAAGACTCACCAAGATTATCGCAGAAAATGCATATCTCACCTGGAAACCCCACGAAAACCAAGATATCGCCGGTTCTGCATATCAAACGCCCTGTGGAGTGCTGAAAACACCAGATAACGTGTTTCCCGCATTAAATAGCTCGAATAGTGTGACCTCGATGATTCTGCATACTTCTGACAGAAGACTCACCAAGGTTATCGCAGAAAATGCATATTTCAGCTGGAAACCCCACGAAAACCAAGTTATCGGTGGCTCTACATATCAAACGCACTGCGGAGTGGTGAAAACACCAGATAACGTGTTTCTCGCATTAAATAGCTCGAAAAGTGCGATCTCGAAGATTCTGCATACTTCTGACAGAAGTCTCACCAGGATTATCGTAGAAAATGCATATCTCAGCTTGAAACCCGAACGAAACCAAGATATCGCCGGTTCTGCATGTCAAACGTACTGTGGAGTTGTGAAAACACCAGAAAACGTGTTTCGTGCATTAAGTAGCTCGAAAAGAGCGATCTAGATGATCCTGCATACTTCTGACTGAAGTCTCACCAAGATTATCGCAGAAATTGCATATCTCAGCTTGAATCCCCACGAAAACCAAGATATCGCAGGTGCTGCATATCAAACGCACTGTGGAGTGGTGAAAACACCGGATAACGTGTTTGTCGCATTAAATAACTCGATAAGAGCGATCTTGATGATTCTGCATACTTGTGACTGAAGTCTCACCAATATTATCGCAGAAAATGCATATCTCAGCTTGAAACCCCACGAAAGCTAAGATATCGCTGGTTCTGCATATCAAACGCACTGTGGAGTGGTGAAAACACCAGATAACGTGTTTCTCGCATTAAGTAGCTCGAAACGAGCGTTCTCGATGATTCTGCATACTTCGTATAGATGAAACACCAAGATTATCGCAGAAAATGCATATTTCAGCTGGAAACCCCATGAAAACCAAGTTATCGGCGGCTCTACATATCAAACGCACTGTGGAGTGGTCAAAGACCCAGAAAACTTGTTTTTTCGCATTAAATAGCTAGAAAAGTGCGATCTCGAAAATTCTGCATACATCTGACTGAAATCTCACCAATATTATTGCAGGAAATGCATATCTCAGCATGAAGCCCCACGGAAACCAAGATATCGCTGGTTCTGCATATCAAACGCACTGCGGAGTGGTGAAAACCCCAGAAAACGAGTTTCTCACATTAAATAGCTCGAAAAGAGCGCTCTCGATGTTTCTGCATACTTCTGACAAAAGACCCACCAAGATTATCGCCGAAAATGCATATCTCAGCTGGAAACACCACGAAAATCAAGATATCGCCGGTTCTGCACATCAAACGCACTGTGGAGTGGTGAAACATCCAGAGAACGTGTTTCTCGCATTAAATAGCTCGAAAAGTGCGATCCCGATGATTCAGCATACTTCGGACAGAAGTCTCACCAAGATTATCGCAGGAAATGCATATCGCAGCTTGAAACCCCACGAAAACCAAGATATCTCCGGTTCTGCATATCCAACGAACTGTGGAGTGGTGAAAACCCCAGAAAACGTGTATCTCGCATTAAATAGCTCGAAAAGAGCGCTCTCGACGTTTCTGCATACTTCGGACAGATGTTTCACCAAGCTTATGGTAGAAAATGCATATCTCAGCTTGAAACCCCACGAAAACCAAGATATCTCCGGTTCTGCATATCCAACGAACTGTGGAGTGGTGAAAACCCCAGAAAACGTGTATCTCGCATTAAATAGCTCGAAAAGAGCGCTCTCGACGTTTCTGCATACTTCGGACAGATGTTTCACCAAGCTTATCGTAGAAAATGCATATCTCAGCTTGAAACCCGACGAAAACCAAAATATCTCCGGTTCTGCATATCCAACGAACTGTGGAGTGGTGAAAACCCCAGAAAACGAGTTTCTCACATTAAATAGCTCGAAAAGAGCGCTCTCGATGTTTCTGCATACTTCTGACAAAGGACCCACCAAGATTATCGCAGAAAATGCATATCTCTGCTGGAAACACCACGAAAATCAAGATATCGCCTGATCTGCACATCAAACGTTCTGTGGAGTGGTGAAAACACCAGAAAACGTGTTTCGCGCATTAAGCAGCTCGAAAAGAGCGTTCTCGAAGATTCTGCACACTTCTTACAGAAGTCTCACCAAGATTATCGCAGGAAATGCATATCTCAGCTGGAAACCCCACGAAAACCAAGATACCTCCGGTTCTGCATATCCAACGAACTGTGGAGTGGTGAAAACCCCAGAAAACGAGTTTCTCGCATTAAATAGCTCGAAAAGAGCGCTCTCGATGGTTCTGCATACTTCGGACAGATGTTTCACCAAGATTATCGTAGAAAATGCATATCTCAGCTTGAAACCCGGCAGAAACCAAGATATCTCCGGTTCTGCATGTCAAACGTACTGTGGAGTGGTGAAAACACCAGAAAACGTGTTTCTCGCATTAAATAGCTCGAAAAGAGGATCTAGATGATTCTGCATACTTCTGGCAGAAGACTCACCAAGCTTATCGCAGAAAATGCATATCTCAGCTGGAAACACCCCGAAAATCAAGATATCGCACGTTCTGTATATCAAACGCACTGTGGAATGTTGAAAACACCAGAAAACTTGTTTTTTCGCATTAAATAGCTCGAAACGAGCGATCTAGATGATTCACCATACTTCGGACAGAAGTCTCACCAAGATTATCGCAGGAAATGCATATCTCAGCTTGAAACCCCACGAAAACCAAGATATCTCCGGTTCTGCATATCCAACGAACTGTGGAGTGGTGAAAACCCCAGAAAACGAGTTTCTCGCATTAAATAGCTCGAAAGGAGCGCTCTCGATGTTTCTGCATACTTCGGACAGATGTTTCACCAAGATTATCGCAGAAAATGCATATCTCAGCTTGAAACCCCACGAAAACCAAGATATCTACTGTTCTGCATATCAAACGCACTGTGGAGTGGTGAAAACACCAGAAAACGTGTTTCTCGCATTATCTAGCTCGAAAAGAGCGTTCTCGATGATTCTGCATACTTCTCATAGATGAAACACCATGATTATCGCAGAAAATGCATATTTCAGCTGGAAACCCCACGAAAACCAAGTTATCGGTGGCTCTACATATCAAACGCACTGTGGAGTGCTGAAAACACCAGAAAACGTGTTTTTCGCATTCAAAAGCACGAAAACAGCGATTTCGGTGATTCTGCACACTTGTAACAGCAGAATCATGAAGATTATCACTGAAAATGCATATCTCAGCTGGAAACAACAACGATACCGAAGATATGGCAGTTTCCGCATTTCAAACGCACTGTGGAGTGCTGAAAACACCAGAAATCGTGTTTTTCGCATTGAATAGCACGAAAACAGAGATTTCGGTGATTCTGCACACTTGTAGCAGCAGAATCATGAAGATTATCACTGAAAATGCATATCTCAGCTGGAAACAACAGCGATACCGAAGATATGGCAGTTTCCGCATATCAAACGCACTGTGGAGTGCTGAAAACACCAGAAAACGTGTTTTTCGCATTCAAAAGCGCGAAAACAGCGATTTCGGTGATTCTGCACACTTGTAACAGCAGAATCGTGAAGATTATCAGTGAAAATGCATATCACAGCTGGAAACCCAACGATACCGAAGATATCGCAGTTCCCGCATATGAAACGCACTGTGGAGTGCTGAAAACACCAGAAAACGTGTTTTTCGCATTCAATAGCACGAAAACAGCGATTTCCGTGATTCTGCACACTTGTAACAGCAGAATCATGAAGATGATCACTGAAAATGCATATCTCAGCTGGAAACAACAACGATACCGAAGATATCGTAGTTTCCGCATATCAAACGCACTGTGGAGTGCTGGAAACACCAGAAAACGTGTTTTTCGCATTCAAAAGCACGAAAACAGCGATTTCGGTGATTCTGCACACTTGTAACAGCAGAATCGTGAAGATTATCACTGAAAATGCATATCTCAGCTGGAATCAACAACGATACCGAAGATATCGCAGTTTCCGCATATCAAACGCACTGTGGAGTGCTGAAAACACCAGAAAACGTGTTTTTCGCATTCAAAAGCACGAAAACAGCGATTTCGGTGATTCTGCACACTTGTAACAGCAGAATCATGAAGATTATCACTGAAAATGCATATCTCAGCTGGAAACAACAACGATACCGAAGATATCGTAGTTTCCGCATGTCAAACGCTCTGTGGCGTGCTGAAAACACCAGAAAACGTGTTTTTCGCATTCAAAAGCACGAAAACTGCGATTTCGGTGATTCTGCACACTTGTAACAGCAGAATCGTGAAGATTATGAGTGAAAATGCATATCACAGCTGGAAACCCAACGATACCGAAGATATTGCCGTTTCCGCATATCAAACGCACAGTGGAGTGCTGAAAACACCAGAAATCGTGTTTTTCGCATTGAATAACACGAAAACAGAGATTTCGGTGATTCTGCACACTTGTAACAGCAGAATCATGAAGATTATCACTGAAAATGCATGTCTCAGCTGGAAACAACAACGATACCGAAGATATCGTAGTTTCCGCATATCAAACGCACTGTGGAGTGCTGAAAACACCAGAAAACGTGTTTTTCGCATTCAAAAGCACGAAAACAGCGATTTCGGTGATTCTGCACACTTGTAACAGCAGAATCGTGAAGATTATCACTGATAATGCATATCTCAGCTGGAAACAACAACGATACCGAAGATATGGCAGTTTCCGCATATCGAACGCACTGTGGAGTGCTGAAAACACCAGAAAACGTGTTTTTCGCATTCAATAGCACGAAAACAGCGATTTCGGTGATTCTGCACACTTGTAACAGCAGATTCATGAAGATTATCACTGAAAATGCATGACTCAGCTGGAAACAACAACGATACCGAAGATATCGTAGTTTCCGCATATCAAACGCACTGTGGAGTGCTGAAAACACCAGAAAACGTGTTTTTCGCATTCAAAAGCACGAAAACAGCGATTTCGGCGATTCTGCACACTTGTAACAGCAGAATCATGATGATTATCACTGAAAATGCATATCTCAGCAGGAAACAACAACGATACCGAAGATATCGTAGTTTCCCCATATCAAACGCACTGCGGAGTGCTGAAAACACCAGAAAACGTGTTTTTCGCATTCAAAAGCACGAAAACAGCGATTTCGGTGATTCTGCACACTTGTAACAGCAGAATCGTGAAGATTATCACTGAAAGTGCATATCTCAGCTGGAAACAACAACGATACCGAAGATATCGCAGTTTCCGCATATCAAACGCACTGTGGACTGCTGAAAACACCAGAAAACGTGTTTTTCGCATTCAAAAGCACGAAAACAGCGATTTCGGTGATTCTGCACACTTGTAACAGCAGAATCGTGAAGATTATCACTGATAATGCATATCTCAGCTGGAAACAACAACGATACCGAAGATATGGCAGTTTCCGCATATCGAACGCACTGTGGAGTGCTGAAAACCCCAGAAAACGTGTTTTTCGCATTCAATAGCACGAAAACAGCGATTTCGGTGATTCTGCACACTTGTAACAGCAGATTCATGAAGATTATCACTGAAAATGCATGACTCAGCTGGAAACAACAACGATACCGAAGATATCGTAGTTTCCGCATATCAAACGCACTGTGGAGTGCTGAAAACACCAGAAAACGTGTTTTTCGCATTCAAAAGCACGAATACAGCGATTTCGGTGATTCTGCACACTTGTAACAGCAGAATCATGAAGATTATCACTGAAAGTGCATATCTCAGCTGGAAACAACAACGATACCGAAGATATCGCAGTTTCCGCATATCAAACGCACTGTGGACTGCTGAAAACACCAGAAAACGTGTTTTTCGCATTCAAAAGCACGAAAACAGCGATTTCGGTGATTCTGCACACTTGTAACAGCAGAATCGTGAAGATTATCACTGATAATGCATATCTCAGCTGGAAACAACAACGATACCGAAGATATGGCAGTTTCCGCATATCGAACGCACTGTGGAGTGCTGAAAACCCCAGAAAACGTGTTTTTCGCATTCAATAGCACGAAAACAGCGATTTCGGTGATTCTGCACACTTGTAACAGCAGATTCATGAAGATTATCACTGAAAATGCATGACTCAGCTGGAAACAACAACGATACCGAAGATATCGTAGTTTCCGCATATCAAACGCACTGTGGAGTGCTGAAAACACCAGAAAACGTGTTTTTCGCATTCAAAAGCACGAATACAGCGATTTCGGTGATTCTGCACACTTGTAACAGCAGAATCATGAAGATTATCACTGAAAATGCATATCTCAGCTGGAAACAACAACGATACCGAAGATATCGTAGTTTCCGCATGTCAAACGCTCTGTGGCGTGCTGAAAACACCAGAAAACGTGTTTTTCGCATTCAAAAGCACGAAAACTGCGATTTCGGTGATTCTGCACACTTGTAACAGCAGAATCGTGAAGATTATCAGTGAAAATGCATATCTCAGCTGGAAACAACAATGATAGCGAAGATATCGTAGTTTTCGCATGTCAAACGCACTGTGGAGTGCTGAAAACACCAGAAAACGTGTTTTTCGCATTCAAAAGCACGAAAACAGCGATTTCGGTGATTCTGCACACTTGTAACAGCAGAATCATGAAGATTATCACTGAAAATGCATGTCTCAGCTGGAAACAACAACGATACCGAAGATATCGTAGTTTCCGCATGTCAAACGCACTGTGGAGTGCTGAAAACACCAGAAAACGTGTTTATCGCATTCAAAAGCACGAAAACTGCGATTTCGGTGATTCTGCACACTTGTAACAGCAGAATCGTGAAGATTATGAGTGAAAATGCATATCACAGCTGGAAACCCAACGATACCGAAGATATTGCCGTTTCCGCATATCAAACGCACAGTGGAGTGCTGAAAACACCAGAAATCGTGTTTTTCGCATTGAATAACACGAAAACAGAGATTTCGGTGATTCTGCACACTTGTAACAGCAGAATCATGAAGATTATCACTGAAAATGCATGTCTCAGCTGGAAACAACAACGATACCGAAGATATCGTAGTTTCCGCATATCAAACGCACTGTGGAGTGCTGAAAACACCAGAAAACGTGTTTTTCGCATTCAATAGCACGAAAACAGCGATTTCCGTGATTCTGCACACTTGTAACAGCAGAATCATGAAGATTATCACTGAAAATGCATATCTCAGCTGGAAACAACAACGATAGCGAAGATATCGTAGTTTCCGCATGTCAAACGCACTGTGGAGTGCTGAAAACACCAGAAAACGTGTTTTTCGCATTCAAAAGCACGAAAACAGCGATTTCGGTGATTCTGCACACTTGTAACAGCAGAATCATGAAGATTATCACTGAAAATGCATATCTCAGCTGGAAACAACAACGATACCGAAGATATCGTAGTTTCCGCATGTCAAACGCTCTGTGGCGTGCTGAAAACACCAGAAAACGTGTTTTTCGCATTCAAAAGCACGAAAACTGCGATTTCGGTGATTCTGCACACTTGTAACAGCAGAATCGTGAAGATTATCAGTGAAAATGCATATCTCAGCTGGAAACAACAACGATAGCGAAGATATCGTAGTTTTCGCATGTCAAACGCACTGTGGAGTGCTGAAAACACCAGAAAACGTGTTTTTCGCATTCAATAGCACGAAAACAGCGATTTCGGTGATTCTGCACACTTGTAACAGCAGAATTATGAAGATGATCACTGAAAATGCATATCTCAGCTGGAAACAACAACGATACCGAAGATATGGCAGTTTCCGCATATCAAACGCACTGTGGAGTGCTGAAAACACCAGAAAACGTGTTTTTCGCATTGAATAGCACGAAAACAGAGATTTCGGTGATTCTGCACACTTGTAACAGCAGAATCATGAAGATTATCACTGAAAATGCATGTCTCAGCTGGAAACAACAACGATACCGAAGATATCGCAGTTTCCGCATATCAAAAGCACTGTGGTGTGCTGAAAACTCCAGAAAACGTGTTTTTCGCATTGAATAGCGCGAAAACAGCGATTTCGGTGATTCTGCACACTTGTAACAGCAGAATCATGAAGATTATCACTGATAATGCATATCTCAGCTGGAAACAACAACGATACCGAAGATATGGCAGTTTCCGCATATCAAACGCACTGTGGAGTGCTGAAAACACCAGAAAACGTGTTTTTCGCATTCAATAGCACGAAAACAGCGATTGCGGTGATTCTGCACACTTGTAACAGCAGAATCGTGAAGATTATCACTGAAAATGCATATCTCAGCTGGAAACAACAACGATACCGAAGATATGGCAGTTTCCGCATATCAAACGCACTGTGGAGTGCTGAAAACACCAGAAAACGTGTTTTTCGCATTCAAAAGCACGAAAACCGCGATTTCGGTGATTCTGCACACTTGTAACAGCAGAATCGTGAAGATTATCACTGAAAGTGCATATCTCAGCTGGAAACAACAACGATAGCGAAGATATCGTAGTTTTCGCATGTCAAACGCACTGTGGAGTGCTGAAAACACCAGAAAACGTGTTTTTCGCATTCAAAAGCACGAAAACAGCGATTTCGGTGATTCTGCACACTTGTAACAGCAGAATCATGAAGATTATCACTGAAAATGCATGTCTCAGCTGGAAACAACAACGATACCGAAGATATCGTAGTTTCCGCATGTCAAACGCACTGTGGAGTGCTGAAAACACCAGAAAACGTGTTTTTCGCATTCAAAAGCACGAAAACTGCGATTTCGGTGATTCTGCACACTTGTAACAGCAGAATCGTGAAGATTATGAGTGAAAATGCATATCACAGCTGGAAACCCAACGATACCGAAGATATTGCCGTTTCCGCATATCAAACGCACAGTGGAGTGCTGAAAACACCAGAAATCGTGTTTTTCGCATTGAATAGCACGAAAACAGAGATTTCGGTGATTCTGCACACTTGTAGCAGCAGAATCATGAAGATTATCACTGAAAATGCATATCTCAGCTGGAAACAACAGCGATACCGAAGATATGGCAGTTTCCGCATATCAAACGCACTGTGGAGTGCTGAAAACACCAGAAAACGTGTTTTTCGCATTCAATAGCACGAAAACAGCGATTTCGGTGATTCTGCACACTTGTAACAGCAGAATCGTGAAGATTATCAATGAAAATGCATATCTCAGCTGGAAACAACAACGATACCGAAGATATCGTAGTTTCCGTATGTCAAACGCTCTGTGGCGTGCTGAAAACACCAGAAAACGTGTTTTTCGCATTCAAAAGCACGAAAACAGCGATTTCGGTGATTCTGCACACTTGTAACAGCAGAATCATGAAGATTATCACTGAAAATGCATTTCTCAGCTGGAAACAACAACGATAGCGAGGATATCGTAGTTTCCGCATGTCAAACGCACTGTGGAGTGCTGAAAACACCAGAAAACGTGTTTTTCGCATTCAAAAGCACGAAAACAGCGATTTCGGTGATTCTGCACACTTGTAACAGCAGAATCATGAAGATTATCACTGAAAATGCATATCTCAGCTGGAAACAACAACGATACCGAAGATATCGTAGTTTCCGCATGTCAAACGCTCTGTGGAGTGCTGAAAAAACCAGAAAACGTGTTTTTCGCATTCAAAAGCACGAAAACAGCGATTTCGGTGATTCTGCACACTTGTAACAGCAGAATCATGAAGATTATCACTGAAAATGCATATCTCAGCTGGAAACAACAACGATACCGAAGATATCGTAGTTTCCGCATATCAAACGCACTGTGGAGTGCTGAAAACACCAGAAAACGTGTTTTTCGCATTCAAAAGCGCGAAAACAGCGATTTCGGTGATTCTGCACACTTGTAACAGCAGAATCGTGAAGATTATCAATGAAAATGCATATCACAGCTGGAAACCCAACGATACCGAAGATATCGCAGTTTCCGCATATGAAACGCACTGTGGAGTGCTGAAAACACCAGAAAACGTGTTTTTCGCATTCAATAGCACGAAAACAGCGATTTCCGTGATTCTGCACACTTGTAACAGCAGAATCATGAAGATTATCACTGAAAATGCATATCTCAGCTGGAAACAACAACGATAGCGAAGATATCGTAGTTTCCGCATGTCAAACGCACTGTGGAGTGCTGAAAACACCAGAAAACGTGTTTTTCGCATTCAAAAGCACGAAAACAGCGATTTCGGTGATTCTGCACACTTGTCACAGCAGAATCGTGAAGATTATCACTGACAGTGCATATCTCAGCTGGAAACAACAACGATACCGAAGATATCGCAGTTTCCGCATATCAAACGCACTGTGGAGTGTTGAAAACACCAGAAAACGTGTTTTTCGCATTCAAAAGCACGAAAACAGCGATTTCGGTGATTCTGCACACTTGTCACAGCAGAATCATGAAGATTATCACTGAAAATGCATATCTCAGCTGGAAACAACAACGATACCGAAGATATGGCAGTTTCCGCATATCGAACGCACTGTGGAGTGCTGAAAACACCAGAAAACGTGTTTTTCGCATTCAATAGCACGAAAACAGCGATTTCGGTGATTCTGCACACTTGTAACAGCAGAATCATGAAGATTATCACTGAAAATGCATGTCTCAGCTGGAAACAACAACGATACCGAAGATATCGTAGTTTCCGCATGTCAAACGCACTGTGGAGTGCTGAAAACACCAGAAAACGTGTTTTTCGCATTCAAAAGCACGAAAACTGCGATTTCGGTGATTCTGCACACTTGTAACAGCAGAATCGTGAAGATTATGAGTGAAAATGCATGTCTCAGCTGGAAACAACAACGATACCGAAGATATCGCAGTTTCCGCATATCAAAAGCACTGTGGTGTGCTGAAAACTCCAGAAAACGTGTTTTTCGCATTGAATAGCGCGAAAACAGCGATTTCGGTGATTCTGCACACTTGTAACAGCAGAATCATGAAGATTATCACTGATAATGCATATCTCAGCTGGAAACAACAACGATACCGAAGATATGGCAGTTTCCGCATATCAAACGCACTGTGGAGTGCTGAAAACACCAGAAAACGTGTTTTTCGCATTCAATAGCACGAAAACAGCGATTGCGGTGATTCTGCACACTTGTAACAGCAGAATCGTGAAGATTATCACTGGAAATGCATATCTCAGCTGGAAACAACAACGATACCGAAGATATGGCAGTTTCCGCATATCAAACGCACTGTGGAGTGCTGAAAACACCAGAAAACGTGTTTTTCGCATTCAAAAGCACGAAAACCGCGATTTCGGTGATTCTGCACACTTGTAACAGCAGAATCGTGAAGATTATCACTGAAAGTGCATATCTCAGCTGGAAACAACAACGATACCGAAGATATCGCAGTTTCCGCTTATCAAACGCACTGTGAGGTGTTGAAAACACCAGAAAACGTGTTTTTCGCATTCAAAAGCACGAAAACAGCGATTTCGGTGAGTCTGCACACTTGTCACAGCAGAATCATGAAGATTATCACTGAAAATGCATATCTCAGCTGGAAACAACAACGATACCGAAGATATCGTAGTTTCCGCGTATCAAACGCACTGTGGAGTGCTGAAAACACCAGAAAACGTGTTTTTCGCATTGAATAGCGCGAAAACAGCGATTTCGGTGATTCTGCACACTTGTAACAGCAGAATGAAGAAGATTATCACTGATAATGCATATCTCAGCTGGAAACAAAAACGATACCGAAGGTATGGCAGTTTCCGCATATCAAACGCACTGTGGAGTGCCGAAAACACCAGAAAACGTGTTTTTCGCATTCAACAGCACGAAAACAGCGATTTCGGTGATTCTGCACACTTGTAACAGCAGAATCGTGAAGATTATCACTGAAAATGCATGTCTCAGCTGGAAACAACAACGATACCGAAGATATCGTAGTTTCCGCATGTCAAACGCACTGTGGAGTGCTGAAAACACCAGAAAACGTGTTTTTCGCATTCAAAAGCACGAAAACTGCGATTTCGGTGATTCTGCACACTTGTAACAGCAGAATCGTGAAGATTATGAGTGAAAATGCATGTCTCAGCTGGAAACAACAACGATACCGAAGATATCGCAGTTTCCGCATATCAAAAGCACTGTGGTGTGCTGAAAACTCCAGAAAACGTGTTTTTCGCATTGAATAGCGCGAAAACAGCGATTTCGGTGATTCTGCACACTTGTAACAGCAGAATCATGAAGATTATCACTGATAATGCATATCTCAGCTGGAAACAACAACGATACCGAAGATATGGCAGTTTCCGCATATCAAACGCACTGTGGAGTGCTGAAAACACCAGAAAACGTGTTTTTCGCATTCAATAGCACGAAAACAGCGATTGCGGTGATTCTGCACACTTGTAACAGCAGAATCGTGAAGATTATCACTGGAAATGCATATCTCAGCTGGAAACAACAACGATACCGAAGATATGGCAGTTTCCGCATATCAAACGCACTGTGGAGTGCTGAAAACACCAGAAAACGTGTTTTTCGCATTCAAAAGCACGAAAACCGCGATTTCGGTGATTCTGCACACTTGTAACAGCAGAATCGTGAAGATTATCACTGAAAGTGCATATCTCAGCTGGAAACAACAACGATACCGAAGATATCGCAGTTTCCGCTTATCAAACGCACTGTGAGGTGTTGAAAACACCAGAAAACGTGTTTTTCGCATTCAAAAGCACGAAAACAGCGATTTCGGTGAGTCTGCACACTTGTCACAGCAGAATCATGAAGATTATCACTGAAAATGCATATCTCAGCTGGAAACAACAACGATACCGAAGATATCGTAGTTTCCGCGTATCAAACGCACTGTGGAGTGCTGAAAACACCAGAAAACGTGTTTTTCGCATTGAATAGCGCGAAAACAGCGATTTCGGTGATTCTGCACACTTGTAACAGCAGAATGAAGAAGATTATCACTGATAATGCATATCTCAGCTGGAAACAAAAACGATACCGAAGGTATGGCAGTTTCCGCATATCAAACGCACTGTGGAGTGCCGAAAACACCAGAAAACGTGTTTTTCGCATTCAACAGCACGAAAACAGCGATTTCGGTGATTCTGCACACTTGTAACAGCAGAATCGTGAAGATTATCACTGAAAGTGCATATCTCAGCTGGAAACAACAACGATACCGAAGATATCGCAGTTTCCCCATATCAAACGCACAGTGGAGTGCTGAAAACACCAGAAAACGTGTTTTTCGCATTCAAAAGCACGAAAACAGCGATTTCGGTGATTCTGCACACTTGTAACAGCAGAATCGTGAAGATTATCACTGAAAGTGCATATCTCAGCTGGAAACAACAACGATACCGAAGATATCGCAGTTTCCGCATATCAAACGCACTGTGGACTGCTGAAAACACCAGAAAACGTGTTTTTCGCATTCAAAAGCACGAAAACAGCGATTTCGGTGATTCTGCACACTTGTAACAGCAGAATCGTGAAGATTATCACTGATAATGCATATCTCAGCTGGAAACAACAACGATACCGAAGATATGGCAGTTTCCGCATATCGAACGCACTGTGGAGTGCTGAAAACACCAGAAAACGTGTTTTTCGCATTCAATAGCACGAAAACAGCGATTTCGGTGATTCTGCACACTTGTAACAGCAGATTCATGAAGATTATCACTGAAAATGCATGACTCAGCTGGAAACAACAACGATACCGAAGATATCGTAGTTTCCGCATATCAAACGCACTGTGGAGTGCTGAAAACACCAGAAAACGTGTTTTTCGCATTCAAAAGCACGAAAACAGCGATTTCGGTGATTCTGCACACTTGTAACAGCAGAATCATGATGATTATCACTGAAAATGCATATCTCAGCAGGAAACAACAACGATACCGAAGATATCGTAGTTTCCGCATATCAAACGCACTGTGGAGTGCTGAAAACACCAGAAAACGTGTTTTTCGCATTCAAAAGCACGAAAACAGCGATTTCGGTGATTCTGCACACTTGTAACAGCAGAATCGTGAAGATTATCACTGACAGTGCATATCTCAGCTGGAAACAACAACGATACCGAAGATATCGCAGTTTCCGCATATCAAACGCACTGTGGAGTGTTGAAAACACCAGAAAACGTGTTTTTCGCATTCAAAAGCACGAAAACAGCGATTTCGGTGATTCTGCACACTTGTCACAGCAGAATCATGAAGATTATCACTGAAAATGCATATCTCAGCTGGAAACAACAACGATACCGAAGATATGGCAGTTTCCGCATATCGAACGCACTGTGGAGTGCTGAAAACACCAGAAAACGTGTTTTTCGCATTCAATAGCACGAAAACAGCGATTTCGGTGATTCTGCACACTTGTAACAGCAGAATCATGAAGATGATCACTGAAAATGCATATCTCAGCTGGAAACAACCACGATACCGAAGATATGGCAGTTTCCGCATATCAAACGCACTGTGGAGTGCTGAAAACACCAGAAAACGTGTTTTTCGCATTGAATAGCACGAAAACAGAGATTTCGGTGATTCTGCACACTTGTAACAGCAGAATCATGAAGATTATCACTGAAAATGCATGTCTCAGCTGGAAACAACAACGATACCGAAGATATCGTAGTTTCCGCATGTCAAACGCTCTGTGGCGTGCTGAAAACACCAGAAAACGTGTTTTTCGCATTCAAAAGCACGAAAACTGCGATTTCGGTGATTCTGCACACTTGTAACAGCAGAATCGTGAAGATTATCAGTGAAAATGCATATCTCAGCTGGAAACAACAATGATAGCGAAGATATCGTAGTTTTCGCATGTCAAACGCACTGTGGAGTGCTGAAAACACCAGAAAACGTGTTTTTCGCATTCAAAAGCACGAAAACAGCGATTTCGGTGATTCTGCACACTTGTAACAGCAGAATCATGAAGATTATCACTGAAAATGCATATCTCAGCTGGAAACAACAACGATAGCGAAGATATCGTAGTTTCCGCATGTCAAACGCACTGTGGAGTGCTGAAAACACCAGAAAACGTGTTTTTCGCATTCAAAAGCACGAAAACTGCGATTTCGGTGATTCTGCACACTTGTAACAGCAGAATCGTGAAGATTATGAGTGAAAATGCATATCACAGCTGGAAACCCAACGATACCGAAGATATTGCCGTTTCCGCATATCAAACGCACAGTGGAGTGCTGAAAACACCAGAAATCGTGTTTTTCGCATTGAATAACACGAAAACAGCGATTTCGGTGATTCTGCACACTTGTAACAGCAGAATCATGAAGATTATCACTGAAAATGCATATCTCAGCTGGAAACAACAACGATACCGAAGATATCGTAGTTTCCGCATATCAAACGCACTGTGGAGTGCTGGAAACACCAGAAAACGTGTTTTTCGCATTCAAAAGCACGAAAACAGCGATTTCGGTGATTCTGCACTCTTGTAACAGCAGAATCGTGAAGATTATCAGTGAAAATGCATATCACAGCTGGAAACCCTACGATACCGAAGATATCGCAGTTTCCGCATATCAAACGCACTGTGGAGTGCTGAAAACACCAGAAAACGTGTTTTTCGCATTCAAAAGCACGAAAACAGCGATTTCGGTGATTCTGCACACTTGTAACAGCAGAATCATGAAGATTATCACTGAAAATGCATATCTCAGCTGGAAACAACAACGATACCGAAGATATCGTAGTTTCCGCATGTCAAACGCTCTGTGGCGTGCTGAAAACACCAGAAAACGTGTTTTTCGCATTCAAAAGCACGAAAACTGCGATTTCGGTGATTCTGCACACTTGTATCAGCAGAATCGTGATGATTATGAGTGAAAATGCATATCACAGCTGGAAACCCAACGATACCGAAGATATTGCCGTTTCCGCATATCAAACGCACAGTGGAGTGCTGAAAACACCAGAAATCGTGTTTTTCGCATTGAATAACACGAAAACAGAGATTTCGGTGATTCTGCACACTTGTAACAGCAGAATCATGAAGATTATCACTGAAAATGCATGTCTCAGCTGGAAACAACAACGATACCGAAGATATCGTAGTTTCCGCATATCAAACGCACTGTGGAGTGCTGAAAACACCAGAAAACGTGTTTTTCGCATTCAAAAGCACGAAAACAGCGATTTCGGTGATTCTGCACACTTGTAACAGCAGAATCATGAAGATTATCACTGAAAATGCATATCTCAGCTGGAAACAACAACGAAACCGAAGATATGGCAGTTTCCGCATTTCAAACGCACTGTGGAGTGCTGAAAACACCAGAAATCGTGTTTTTCGCATTGAATAGCACGAAAACAGAGATTTCGGTGATTCTGCACACTTGTAGCAGCAGAATCATGAAGATTATCACTGAAAATGCATATCTCAGCTGGAAACAACAGCGATACCGAAGATATGGCAGTTTCCGCATATCAAAAGCACTGTGGTGTGCTGAAAACTCCAGAAAACGTGTTTTTCGCATTGAATAGCGCGAAAACAGCGATTTCGGTGATTCTGCACACTTGTAACAGCAGAGTCATGAAGATTATCACTGATAATGCATATCTCAGCTGGAAACAACAACGATACCGAAGATATGGCAGTTTCCGCATATCAAACGCACTGTGGAGTGTTGAAAACACCAGAAAACGTGTTTTTCGCATTCAATAGCACGAAAACAGCGATTTCGGTGATTCTGCACACTTGTAACAGCAGAATCGTGAAGATTATCACTGAAAATGCATATCTCAGCTGGAAACAACAACGATACCGAAGATATGGCAGTTTCCGCATATCAAAAGCACTGTGGTGTGCTGAAAACTCCAGAAAACGTGTTTTTCGCATTGAATAGCGCGAAAACAGCGATTTCGGTGATTCTGCACACTTGTAACAGCAGAGTCATGAAGATTATCACTGATAATGCATATCTCAGCTGGAAACAACAACGATACCGAAGATATGGCAGTTTCCGCATATCAAACGCACTGTGGAGTGTTGAAAACACCAGAAAACGTGTTTTTCGCATTCAATAGCACGAAAACAGCGATTTCGGTGATTCTGCACACTTGTAACAGCAGAATCGTGAAGATTATCACTGAAAATGCATATCTCAGCTGGAAACAACAACGATACCGAAGATATGGCAGTTTCCGCATATCAAACGCACTGTGGAGTGTTGAAAACACCAGAAAACGTGTTTTTCGCATTCAATAGCACGAAAACAGCGATTTCGGTGATTCTGCACACTTGTAACAGCAGAATCGTGAAGATTATCACTGAAAATGCATGTCTCAGCTGGAAACAACAACGATACCGAAGATATCGTAGTTTCCGCATGTCAAACGCACTGTGGAGTGCTGAAAACACCAGAAAACGTGTTTTTCGCATTCAAAAGCACGAAAACAGCGATTTCGGTGATTCTGCACACTTGTAACAGCAGAATCATGAAGATTATCACTGAAAATGCATATCTCAGCTGGAAACAACAACGATACCGAAGATATCGTAGTTTCCGCATGTCAAACGCACTGTGGAGTGCTGAAAACACCAGAAAACGTGTTATTCGCATTCAATAGTACGAAAACAGCAATTTCGGTGATTCTGCACACTTGTAACAGCAGAATCATGAAGATTATCACTGAAAATGCATATCTCAGCTGGAAATAACAACGATACCGAAGATATGGCAGTTTCCGCATATCAAAAGCACTGTGGTGTGCTGAAAACTCCAGAAAACGTGTTTTTCGCATTGAATAGCGCGAAAACAGCGATTTCGGTGATTCTGCACACTTGTAACAGCAGAGTCATGAAGATTATCACTGATAATGCATATCTCAGCTGGAAACAACAACGATACCGAAGATATGGCAGTTTCCGCATATCAAACGCACTGTGGAGTGTTGAAAACACCAGAAAACGTGTTTTTCGCATTCAATAGCACGAAAACAGCGATTTCGGTGATTCTGCACACTTGTAACAGCAGAATCGTGAAGATTATCACTGAAAATGCATATCTCAGCTGGAAACAACAACGATACCGAAGATATGGCAGTTTCCGCATATCAAACGCACTGTGGAGTGCTGAAAACACCAGAAAACGTGTTTTTCGCATTCAAAAGCACGAAAACCGCGATTTCGGTGATTCTGCACACTTGTAACAGCAGAATCATGAAGATTATCACTGAAAATGCATATCTCAGCTGGAAACAACAACGATACCGAAGATATCGTAGTTTCCGCATGTCAAACGCTCTGTGGCGTGCTGAAAACACCAGAAAACGTGTTTTTCGCATTCAAAAGCACGAAAACTGCGATTTCGGTGATTCTGCACACTTGTAACAGCAGAATCGTGAAGATTATGAGTGAAAATGCATATCACAGCTGGAAACCCAACGATACCGAAGATATTGCCGTTTCCGCATATCAAACGCACAGTGGAGTGCTGAAAACACCAGAAATCGTGTTTTTCGCATTGAATAGCACGAAAACAGAGATTTCGGTGATTCTGCACACTTGTAACAGCAGAATCATGAAGATTATCACTGAAAATGCATTTCTCAGCTGGAAACAACAACGATAGCGAGGATATCGTAGTTTCCGCATGTCAAACGCACTGTGGAGTGCTGAAAACACCAGAAAACGTGTTTTTCGCATTCAAAAGCACGAAAACAGCGATTTCGGTGATTCTGCACACTTGTAACAGCAGAATCGTGAAGATTATCACTGGAAATGCATATCTCAGCTGGAAACAACAACGATACCGAAGATATGGCAGTTTCCGCATATCAAACGCACTGTGGAGTGTTGAAAACACCAGAAAACGTGTTTTTCGCATTCAATAGCACGAAAACAGCGATTTCGGTGATTCTGCACACTTGTAACAGCAGAATCGTGAAGATTATCACTGAAAATGCATGTCTCAGCTGGAAACAACAACGATACCGAAGATATCGTAGTTTCCGCATGTCAAACGCACTGTGGAGTGCTGAAAACACCAGAAAACGTGTTTTTCGCATTCAAAAGCACGAAAACAGCGATTTCGGTGATTCTGCACACTTGTAACAGCAGAATCATGAAGATTATCACTGAAAATGCATATCTCAGCTGGAAACAACAACGATACCGAAGATATCGTAGTTTCCGCATGTCAAACGCTCTGTGGAGTGCTGAAAACACCAGAAAACGTGTTTTTCGCATTCAAAAGCACGAAAACAGCGATTTCGGTGATTCTGCACACTTGTAACAGCAGAATCATGAAGATTATCACTGAAAATGCATATCTCAGCTGGAAACAACAACGATACCGAAGATATCGTAGTTTCCGCATATCAAACGCACTGTGGAGTGCTGAAAACACCAGAAAACGTGTTTTTCGCAATCAAAAGCGCGAAAACAGCGATTTCGGTGATTCTGCACACTTGTAACAGCAGAATCGTGAAGATTATCAGTGAAAATGCATATCTCAGCTGGAAACAACAACGATACCGAAGATATGGCAGTTTCCGCATATCAAACGCACTGTGGAGTGCTGAAAACACCAGAAAACGTGTTTTTCGCATTGAATAGCACGAAAACAGAGATTTCGGTGATTCTGCACACTTGTAACAGCAGAATCATGAAGATTATCACTGAAAATGCATGTCTCAGCTGGAAACAACAACGATACCGAAGATATCGTAGTTTCCGCATGTCAAACGCACTGTGGAGTGCTGAAAACACCAGAAAACGTGTTTTTCGCATTCAAAAGCACGAAAACAGCGATTTCGGTGATTCTGCACACTTGTAACAGCAGAATCATGAAGATTATCACTGAAAATGCATATCTCAGCTGGAAACAACAACGATACCGAAGATATCGTAGTTTCCGCATGTCAAACGCTCTGTGGAGTGCTGAAAACACCAGAAAACGTGTTTTTCGCATTCAAAAGCACGAAAACAGCGATTTCGGTGATTCTGCACACTTGTAACAGCAGAATCATGAAGATTATCACTGAAAATGCATATCTCAGCTGGAAACAACAACGATACCGAAGATATGGCAGTTTCCGCATTTCAAACGCACTGTGGAGTGCTGAAAACACCAGAAATCGTGTTTTTAGCATTGAATAGCACGAAAACAGAGATTTCGGTGATTCTGCACACTTGTAACAGCAGAATCATGAAGATTATCACTGAAAATGCATTTCTCAGCTGGAAACAACAACGATAGCGAGGATATCGTAGTTTCCGCATGTCAAACGCACTGTGGAGTGCTGAAAACACAAGAAAACGTGTTTTTCGCATTCAAAAGCACGAAAACAGCGATTTCGGTGATTCTGCACACTTGTAACAGCAGAATCATGAAGATTATCACTGAAAATGCATATCTCAGCTGGAAACAACAACGATACCGAAGATATCGTAGTTTCCGCATGTCAAACGCTCTGTGGAGTGCTGAAAACACCAGAAAACGTGTTTTTCGCATTCAAAAGCACGAAAACAGCGATTTCGGTGATTCTGCACACTTGTAACAGCAGAATCATGAAGATTATCACTGAAAATGCATATCTCAGCTGGAAACAACAACGATACCGAAGATATCGTAGTTTCCGCATATCAAACGCACTGTGGAGTGCTGAAAACACCAGAAAACGTGTTTTTCGCAATCAAAAGCGCGAAAACAGCGATTTCGGTGATTCTGCACACTTGTAACAGCAGAATCGTGAAGATTATCAGTGAAAATGCATATCACAGCTGGAAACCCAACGATACCGAAGATATCGCAGTTTCCGCATATGAAACGCACTGTGGAGTGCTGAAAACACCAGAAAACGTGTTTTTCGCATTCAATAGCACGAAAACAGCGATTTCCGTGATTCTGCACACTTGTAACAGCAGAATCATGAAGATGATCACTGAAAATGCATATCTCAGCTGGAAACAACAACGATACCGAAGATATGGCAGTTTCCGCATATCAAACGCACTGTGGAGTGCTGAAAACACCAGAAAACGTGTTTTTCGCATTGAATAGCACGAAAACAGAGATTTCGGTGATTCTGCACACTTGTAACAGCAGAATCATGAAGATTATCACTGAAAATGCATGTCTCAGCTGGAAACAACAACGATACCGAAGATATCGTAGTTTCCGCATATCAAACGCACTGTGGAGTGCTGAAAACACCAGAAAACGTGTTTTTCGCATTCAACAGCACGAAAACAGCGATTTCGGTGATTCTGCACACTTGTAACAGCAGAATCGTGAAGATTATCACTGAAAGTGCATATCTCAGCTGGAAACAACAACGATACCGAAGATATGGCAGTTTCCGCATTTCAAACGCACTGTGGAGTGCTGAAAACACCAGAAATCGTGTTTTTCGCATTGAATAGCACGAAAACAGAGATTTCGGTGATTCTGCACACTTGTAGCAGCAGAATCATGAAGATTATCACTGAAAATGCATATCTCAGCTGGAAACAACAGCGATACCGAAGATATGGCAGTTTCCGCATATCAAACGCACTGTGGAGTGCTGAAAACACCAGAAAACGTGTTTTTCGCATTCAATAGCACGAAAACAGCGATTTCGGTGATTCTGCACACTTGTAACAGCAGAATCGTGAAGATTATCAATGAAAATGCATATCTCAGCTGGACACAACAACGATACCGAAGATATCGTAGTTTCCGTATGTCAAACGCTCTGTGGCGTGCTGAAAACACCAGAAAACGTGTTTTTCGCATTCAAAAGCACGAAAACAGCGATTTCGGTGATTCTGCACACTTGTAACAGCAGAATCATGAAGATTATCACTGAAAATGCATTTCTCAGCTGGAAACAACAACGATAGCGAGGATATCGTAGTTTCCGCATGTCAAACGCACTGTGGAGTGCTGAAAACACCAGAAAACGTGTTTTTCGCATTCAAAAGCACGAAAACAGCGATTTCGGTGATTCTGCACACTTGTAACAGCAGAATCATGAAGATTATCACTGAAAATGCATATCTCAGCTGGAAACAACAACGATACCGAAGATATCGTAGTTTCCGCATGTCAAACGCTCTGTGGAGTGCTGAAAACACCAGAAAACGTGTTTTTCGCATTCAAAAGCACGAAAACAGCGATTTCGGTGATTATGCACACTTGTAACAGCAGAATCATGAAGATTATCACTGAAAATGCATATCTCAGCTGGAAACAACAACGATACCGAAGATATCGCTGTTTCCGCATATCAAACGCACTGTGGAGTGTTGAAAACACCAGAAAACGTGTTTTTCGCATTCAAAAGCACGAAAACAGCGATTTCGGTGATTCTGCACACTTGTCACAGCAGAATCATGAAGATTATCACTGAAAATGCATATCTCAGCTGGAAACAACAACGATACCGAAGATATCGTAGTTTCCGCATGTCAAACGCTCTGTGGAGTGCTGAAAACACCAGAAAACGTGTTTTTCGCATTCAAAAGCACGAAAACAGCGATTTCGGTGATTCTGCAGACTTGTAACAGCAGAATCATGAAGATTATCACTGAAGATGCATATCTCAGCTGGAAACAACAACGATAGCGAAGATATCGTAGTTTCCGCATGTCAAACGCACTGTGGACTGCTGAAAACACCAGAAAACGTGTTTTTCGCATTCAAAAGCACGAAAACAGCGATTTCGGTGATTCTGCACACTTGTAACAGCAGAATCATGAAGATTATCACTGAAAATGCATATCTCAGCTGGAAACAACAACGATACCGAAGATATCGCAGTTTCCGCATATCAAACGCACTGTGGAGTGCTGAAAACACCAGAAAACGTGTTTTTCGCATTCAAAAGCACGAAAACAGCGATTTCGGTGATTCTGCACACTTGTAACAGCAGAATCATGAAGATTATCACTGAAAATGCATATCTCAGCTGGAAACAACAACGATACCGAAGATATCGTAGTTTCCGCGTATCAAACGCACTGTGGAGTGCTGAAAACACCAGAAAACGTGTTTTTCGCATTGAATAGCGCGAAAACAGCGATTTCGGTGATTCTGCACACTTGTAACAGCAGAATGAAGAAGATTATCACTGATAATGCATATCTCAGCTGGAAACAACAACGATACCGAAGGTATGGCAGTTTCCGCATATCAAACGCACTGTGGAGTGCTGAAAACACCAGAAAACGTGTTTTTCGCATTCAACAGCACGAAAACAGCGATTTCGGTGATTCTGCACACTTGTAACAGCAGAATCGTGAAGATTATCACTGAAAGTGCATATCTCAGCTGGAAACAACAACGATACCGAAGATATCGCAGTTTCCGCATATCAAACGCACTGTGGACTGCTGAAAACACCAGAAAACGTGTTTTTCGCATTCAAAAGCACGAAAACAGCGATTTCGGTGATTCTGCACACTTGTAACAGCAGAATCGTGAAGATTATCACTGATAATGCATATCTCAGCTGGAAACAACAACGATACCGAAGATATGGCAGTTTCCGCATATCGAACGCACTGTGGAGTGCTGAAAACACCAGAAAACGTGTTTTTCGCATTCAATAGCACGAAAACAGCGATTTCGGTGATTCTGCACACTTGTAACAGCAGATTCATGAAGATTATCACTGAAAATGCATGACTCAGCTGGAAACAACAACGATACCGAAGATATCGTAGTTTCCGCATATCAAACGCACTGTGGAGTGCTGAAAACACCAGAAAACGTGTTTTTCGCATTCAAAAGCACGAAAACAGCGATTTCGGTGATTCTGCACACTTGTAACAGCAGAATCATGAAGATTATCACTGAAAATGCATATCTCAGCTGGAAACAACAACGATACCGAAGATATCGTAGTTTCCGCGTATCAAACGCACTGTGGAGTGCTGAAAACACCAGAAAACGTGTTTTTCGCATTGAATAGCGCGAAAACAGCGATTTCGGTGATTCTGCACACTTGTAACAGCAGAATGAAGAAGATTATCACTGATAATGCATATCTCAGCTGGAAACAACAACGATACCGAAGGTATGGCAGTTTCCGCATATCAAACGCACTGTGGAGTGCTGAAAACACCAGAAAACGTGTTTTTCGCATTCAACAGCACGAAAACAGCGATTTCGGTGATTCTGCACACTTGTAACAGCAGAATCGTGAAGATTATCACTGAAAGTGCATATCTCAGCTGGAAACAACAACGATACCGAAGATATCGCAGTTTCCGCATATCAAACGCACTGTGGACTGCTGAAAACACCAGAAAACGTGTTTTTCGCATTCAAAAGCACGAAAACAGCGATTTCGGTGATTCTGCACACTTGTAACAGCAGAATCGTGAAGATTATCACTGATAATGCATATCTCTGCTGGAAACAACAACGATACCGAAGATATGGCAGTTTCCGCATATCGAACGCACTGTGGAGTGCTGAAAACACCAGAAAACGTGTTTTTCGCATTCAATAGCACGAAAACAGCGATTTCGGTGATTCTGCACACTTGTAACAGCAGATTCATGAAGATTATCACTGAAAATGCATGACTCAGCTGGAAACAACAACGATACCGAAGATATCGTAGTTTCCGCATATCAAACGCACTGTGGAGTGCTGAAAACACCAGAAAACGTGTTTTTCGCATTCAAAAGCACGAAAACAGCGATTTCGGTGATTCTGCACACTTGTAACAGCAGAATCATGATGATTATCACTGAAAATGCATATCTCAGCAGGAAACAACAACGATACCGAAGATATCGTAGTTTCCGCATATCCAACGCACTGTGGAGTGCTGAAAACACCAGATAACGTGTTTTTCGCATTCAAAAGCACGAAAACAGCGATTTCGGTGATTCTGCACACTTGTAACAGCAGAATCGTGAAGATTATCACTGACAGTGAATATCTCAGCTGGTAACAACAACGATACCGAAGATATCGCAGTTTCCGCATATCAAACGCACTGTGGAGTGTTGAAAACACCAGAAAACGTGTTTTTCGCATTCAAAAGCACGAAAACAGCGATTTCGGTGATTCTGCACACTTGTCACAGCAGAATCATGAAGATTATCACTGAAAATGCATATCTCAGCTGGAAACAACAACGATACCGAAGATATGGCTGTTTCCGCATATCGAACGCACTGTGGAGTGCTGAAAACACCAGAAAACGTGTTTTTCGCATTCAATAGCACGAAAACAGCGATTTCGGTGATTCTGCACACTTGTAACAGCAGAATCATGAAGATGATCACTGAAAATGCATATCTCAGCTGGAAACAACAACGATACCGAAGATATGGCAGTTTCCGCATATCAAACGCACTGTGGAGTGCTGAAAACACCAGAAAACGTGTTTTTCGCATTGAATAGCACGAAAACAGAGATTTCGGTGATTCTGCACACTTGTAACAGCAGAATCATGAAGATTATCACTGAAAATGCATGTCTCAGCTGGAAACAACAACGATACCGAAGATATCGTAGTTTCCGCATGTCAAACGCACTGTGGAGTGCTGAAAACACCAGAAAACGTGTTTTTCGCATTCAAAAGCACGAAAACAGCGATTTCGGTGATTCTGCACACTTGTAACAGCAGAATCATGAAGATTATCACTGAAAATGCATATCTCAGCTGGAAACAACAACGATACCGAAGATATCGTAGTTTCCGCATGTCAAACGCTCTGTGGAGTGCTGAAAACACCAGAAAACGTGTTTTTCGCATTCAAAAGCACGAAAACAGCGATTTCGGTGATTCTGCACACTTGTAACAGCAGAATCATGAAGATTATCACTGAAGATGCATATCTCAGCTGGAAACAACAACGATACCGAAGATATCGTAGTTTCCGCATATCAAACGCACTGTGGAGTGCTGGAAACACCAGAAAACGTGTTTTTCGCATTCAAAAGCACGAAAACAGCGATTTCGGTGATTCTGCACTCTTGTAACAGCAGAATCGTGAAGATTATCAGTGAAAATGCATATCACAGCTGGAAACCCTACGATACCGAAGATATCGCAGTTTCCGCATATCAAACGCACTGTGGAGTGCTGAAATCACCAGAAAACGTGTTTTTCGCATTCAAAAGCACGAAAACAGCGATTTCGGTGATTCTGCACACTTGTAACAGCAGAATCATGAAGATTATCACTGAAAATGCATATCTCAGCTGGAAACAACAACGATACCGAAGATATCGTAGTTTCCGCATGTCAAACGCTCTGTGGCGTGCTGAAAACACCAGAAAACGTGTTTTTCGCATTCAAAAGCACGAAAACTGCGATTTCGGTGATTCTGCACACTTGTAACAGCAGAATCGTGAAGATTATGAGTGAAAATGCATATCACAGCTGGAAACCCAACGATACCGAAGATATCGCAGTTTCCGCATATCAAACGCACAGTGGAGTGCTGAAAACACCAGAAATCGTGTTTTTCGCATTGAATAACACGAAAACAGAGATTTCGGTGATTCTGCACACTTGTAACAGCAGAATCATGAAGATTATCACTGAAAATGCATATCTCAGCTGGAAACAACAACGATACCGAAGATATCGTAGTTTCCGCATGTCAAACGCTCTGTGGAGTGCTGAAAACACCAGAAAACGTGTTTTTCGCATTCAAAAGCACGAAAACAGCGATTTCGGTGATTCTGCACACTTGTAACAGTAGAATCATGAAGATTATCACTGAAAATGCATATCTCAGCTGGAAGCAACAACGATACCGAAGATATCGTAGTTTCCGCATATCAAACGCACTGTGGAGTGCTGAAAACACCAGAAAACGTGTTTTTCGCATTCAAAAGCACGAAAACAGCGATTTCGGTGATTCTGCACACTTGTAACAGCAGAATCATGAAGATTATCACTGAAAATGCATATCTCAGCTGGAAACAACAACGATACCGAAGATATGGCAGTTTCCGCATTTCAAACGCACTGTGGAGTGCTGAAAACACCAGAAATCGTGTTTTTCGCATTGAAAAGCACGAAAACAGAGATTTCGGTGATTCTGCACACTTGTAGCAGCAGAATCATGAAGATTATCACTGAAAATGCATATCTCAGCTGGAAACAACAACGATACCGAAGATATCGTAGGTTCCGCATATCAAACGCACTGTGGAGTGCTGAAAACATCAGAAAACGCGTTTCTCGCATTGAATAGCACGAAAACAGCGATTTCGGTGATTCTGCGCACTTGTAACAGCAGAATCATGAAGATTATCACTGAAAATGCATATCTCAGCTGGAAACAACAACGATACCGAAGATATCGTAGTTTCCGTATATCAAACGCACTGTGGAGTGCTGAAAACACCAGAAAACGTGTTTTTCGCATTCAAAAGCACGAAAACAGCGATTTCGGTGATTCTGCACACTTGTAACAGCAGAATCATGAAGATTATCACTGAAAATGCATATCTCAGCTGGAAACAACAACGATACCGAAGATATCGTAGTTTCCGCATGTCAAACGCTCGGTGGCGTGCTGAAAACACCAGAAAACGTGTTTTTCGCATTCAAAAGCACGAAAACTGCGATTTCGGTGATTCTGCACACTTGTAACAGCAGAATCGTGAAGATTATCACTGAAAGTGCATATCTCAGCTGGAAACAACAACGATACCGAAGATATCGCAGTTTCCACATATCAAACGCACTGTGGAGTGCTGAAAACACCAGAAAACGTGTTTTTCGCATTCAAAAGCACGAAAACAGCGATTTCGGAGATTCTCCACACTTGTAACAGCAGAATCATGAAGATTATCACTGAAAGTGCATATCTCAGCTGGAAACAACAACGATACCGAAGATATCGCAGTTTCCGCATATCAAACGCACTGTGGAGTGCTGAAAACACCAGAAAACGTGTTTTTCGCATTCAAAAGCACGAAAACAGCGATTTCGGTGATTCTGCACACTTGTAACAGCAGAATCATGAAGATTATCACTGAAAATGCATATCTCAGCTGGAAACAACAACGATACCGAAGGTATGGTAGTTTCCGCATATCAAACGCACTGTGGAGTGCTGAAAACTCCAGAAAACGTGTTTTTCGCATTCAAAAGCACGAAAACAGCGATTTCGGTGATTTTGCACACTTGTAACAGCAGAATCATGAAGATTATCACTGAAAATGCATATCTCAGCTGGAAACAACAACGATACCGAAGATATCGTAGTTTCCGCATATCAAACGCACTGTGGAGTGCTGAAAACACCAGAAAACGTGTTTTTAGCATTCAAAAGCACGAAAACAGCGATTTCGGTGATTCTGCACACTTGTAACAGCAGAATCGTGAAGATTATCACTGAAAGTGCATACCTCAGCTGGAAACAACAACGATACCGAAGATATCGCAGTTTCCACATATCAAACGCACTGTGGAGTGCTGAAAACACCAGAAAACGTATTTTTCGCATTGAATAGCGCGAAAACAGCGATTTCGGTGATTCTGCACACTTGTAACAGCAGAATCATGAAGATTATCACTGAAAATGCATGTTTCAGCTGGAAACAACAACGATACCGAAGATATCGTAGTTTCCGCATATCAAACGCACTGTGGAGTGCTGAAAACACCAGAAAACGTGTTTTTCGCATTTAATATCGCGAAAACAGCGATTTCGGTGATTCTGCACACTTGTAACAGCTGAGTCATGAAGATTATCACTAATAATGCATATCTCAGCTGGAAACAACAACGATACCGAAGGTATGGCAGTTTCCGCATATCAAACGCACTGTGGAGTGCTGAAAGCACCAGAAAACGTGTTTTTCGCATTCAATAGCACGAATACAGCGATTTCGGTGATTCTGCACACTTGTAACAGCAGATTCGTGAAGATTATCACTGAAAGTGCATATCTCAGCTGGAAACAACAACGATACCGAAGATATCGTAGTTTCCGCATATCCAACGCACTGTGGAGTGCTGAAAACACCAGAAAACGTGTTTTTCGCATTCAAAAGCACAAAAACAGCGATTTCGGTGATTCTGCACACTTGTAACAGCAGAATCATGAAGATTATCACTGAAAGTGCATATCTCAGCTGGAAACAACAACGATACCGAAGATATCGCAGTTTCCGCATATCAAACGCACTGTGGAGTGCTGAAAACACCAGAAAACGTGTTTTTAGCATTCACAAGCACGAAAACAGCGATTTCGGTGAATCTGCACACTTGGAGCAGCAGAATCGTGAAGATTATCACTGAAAGTGCATATCTCAGCTGGAAACAACAACGATACCGAAGATATCGCAGTTTCCACATATCAAACGCACTGTGGAGTGCTGAAAACACCAGAAAACGTGTTTTTCGCATTCAAAAGCACGAAAACAGCGATTTCGGTGATTCTCCACACTTGTAACAGCAGAATCATGAAGATTATCACTGAAAATGCATATCTCAGCTGGAAACAACAACGATACCGAAGATATGGCAGTTTCCGCATATCAAATGCACTGTGGAGTGCTGAAAACACCAGAAAACGTGTTTTTCGCATTGAATAGCGCGAAAACAGCGATTTCGGTGATTCTGCACACTTGTAACAGCAGATTCATGAAGATTATCACTGATAATGCATATCTCAGCTGGAAACAACAACGATACCGAAGATATGGCAGTTTCCGCATATCAAACGCACTGTGGAGTGCTGAAAACACCAGAAAACGTGTTTTTCGCATTCAAAAGCACGAAAACAGCGATTTCGGTGATTCTCCACACTTGTAACAGCAGAATCATGAAGATTATCACTGAAAATGCATATCTCAGCTGGAAACAACAACGATACCGAAGATATCGCAGTTTCCACATATCAAACGCACTGTGGAGTGCTGAAAACACCAGAAAACGTGTTTTTCGCATTTAATATCGCGAAAACAGCGATTTCGGTGATTCTGCACACTTGTAACAGCTGAGTCATGAAGATTATCACTGAAAGTGCATATCTCAGCTGGAAACAACAACGATACCGAAGATATCGCAGTTTCCGCATATCAAACGCACTGTGGAGTGCTGAAAACACCAGAAAACGTGTTTTTAGCATTCACAAGCACGAAAACAGCGATTTCGGTGAATCTGCACACTTGGAGCAGCAGAATCGTGAAGATTATCACTGAAAGTGCATATCTCAGCTGGAAACAACAACGATACCGAAGATATCGCAGTTTCCACATATCAAACGCACTGTGGAGTGCTGAAAACACCAGAAAACGTGTTTTTCGCATTCAAAAGCACGAAAACTGCGATTTCGGTGATTCTGCACACTTGTAACAGCAGAATCGTGAAGATTATCACTGAAAGTGCATATCTCAGCTGGAAACAACAACGATACCGAAGATATCGCAGTTTCCACATATCAAACGCACTGTGGAGTGCTGAAAACACCAGAAAACGTGTTTTTCGCATTCAAAAGCACGAAAACAGCGATTTCGGAGATTCTCCACACTTGTAACAGCAGAATCATGAAGATTATCACTGAAAGTGCATATCTCAGCTGGAAACAACAACGATACCGAAGATATCGCAGTTTCCGCATATCAAACGCACTGTGGAGTGCTGAAAACACCAGAAAACGTGTTTTTCGCATTCAAAAGCACGAAAACAGCGATTTCGGTGATTCTGCACACTTGTAACAGCAGAATCATGAAGATTATCACTGAAAATGCATATCTCAGCTGGAAACAACAACGATACCGAAGGTATGGTAGTTTCCGCATATCAAACGCACTGTGGAGTGCTGAAAACTCCAGAAAACGTGTTTTTCGCATTCAAAAGCACGAAAACAGCGATTTCGGTGATTTTGCACACTTGTAACAGCAGAATCATGAAGATTATCACTGAAAATGCATATCTCAGCTGGAAACAACAACGATACCGAAGATATCGTAGTTTCCGCATATCAAACGCACTGTGGAGTGCTGAAAACACCAGAAAACGTGTTTTTAGCATTCAAAAGCACGAAAACAGCGATTTCGGTGATTCTGCACACTTGTAACAGCAGAATCGTGAAGATTATCACTGAAAGTGCATACCTCAGCTGGAAACAACAACGATACCGAAGATATCGCAGTTTCCACATATCAAACGCACTGTGGAGTGCTGAAAACACCAGAAAACGTATTTTTCGCATTGAATAGCGCGAAAACAGCGATTTCGGTGATTCTGCACACTTGTAACAGCAGAATCATGAAGATTATCACTGAAAATGCATGTTTCAGCTGGAAACAACAACGATACCGAAGATATCGTAGTTTCCGCATATCAAACGCACTGTGGAGTGCTGAAAACACCAGAAAACGTGTTTTTCGCATTTAATATCGCGAAAACAGCGATTTCGGTGATTCTGCACACTTGTAACAGCTGAGTCATGAAGATTATCACTAATAATGCATATCTCAGCTGGAAACAACAACGATACCGAAGGTATGGCAGTTTCCGCATATCAAACGCACTGTGGAGTGCTGAAAGCACCAGAAAACGTGTTTTTCGCATTCAATAGCACGAATACAGCGATTTCGGTGATTCTGCACACTTGTAACAGCAGATTCGTGAAGATTATCACTGAAAGTGCATATCTCAGCTGGAAACAACAACGATACCGAAGATATCGTAGTTTCCGCATATCCAACGCACTGTGGAGTGCTGAAAACACCAGAAAACGTGTTTTTCGCATTCAAAAGCACAAAAACAGCGATTTCGGTGATTCTGCACACTTGTAACAGCAGAATCATGAAGATTATCACTGAAAGTGCATATCTCAGCTGGAAACAACAACGATACCGAAGATATCGCAGTTTCCGCATATCAAACGCACTGTGGAGTGCTGAAAACACCAGAAAACGTGTTTTTAGCATTCACAAGCACGAAAACAGCGATTTCGGTGAATCTGCACACTTGGAGCAGCAGAATCGTGAAGATTATCACTGAAAGTGCATATCTCAGCTGGAAACAACAACGATACCGAAGATATCGCAGTTTCCACATATCAAACGCACTGTGGAGTGCTGAAAACACCAGAAAACGTGTTTTTCGCATTCAAAAGCACGAAAACAGCGATTTCGGTGATTCTCCACACTTGTAACAGCAGAATCATGAAGATTATCACTGAAAATGCATATCTCAGCTGGAAACAACAACGATACCGAAGATATGGCAGTTTCCGCATATCAAATGCACTGTGGAGTGCTGAAAACACCAGAAAACGTGTTTTTCGCATTGAATAGCGCGAAAACAGCGATTTCGGTGATTCTGCACACTTGTAACAGCAGATTCATGAAGATTATCACTGATAATGCATATCTCAGCTGGAAACAACAACGATACCGAAGATATGGCAGTTTCCGCATATCAAACGCACTGTGGAGTGCTGAAAACACCAGAAAACGTGTTTTTCGCATTCAAAAGCACGAAAACAGCGATTTCGGTGATTCTCCACACTTGTAACAGCAGAATCATGAAGATTATCACTGAAAATGCATATCTCAGCTGGAAACAACAACGATACCGAAGATATCGCAGTTTCCACATATCAAACGCACTGTGGAGTGCTGAAAACACCAGAAAACGTGTTTTTCGCATTCAAAAGCACGAAAACAGCGATTTCGGTGATTCTCCACACTTGTAACAGCAGAATCATGAAGATTATCACTGAAAATGCATATATCAGCTGGAAACAACAACGATACCGAAGATATGGCAGTTTCCGCATATCAAATGCACTGTGGAGTGCTGAAAACACCAGAAAACGTGTTTTTCGCATTCAAAAGCACGAAAACAGCGATTTCGGTGATTTTGCACACTTGTAACAGCAGAATCATGAAGATTATCACTGAAAGTGCATATCTCAGCTGGAAACAACAACGATACCGAAGATATCGCAGTTTCCGCATATCAAACGCACTGTGGAGTGCTGAAAACACCAGAAAACGTGTTTTTCGCATTCAAAAGCACGAAAACAGCGATTTCGGTGATTCTGCACACTTGTAACAGCAGAATCATGAAGATTATCACTGAAAATGCATATCTCAGCTGGAAACAACAACGATACCGAAGGTATGGTAGTTTCCGCATATCAAACGCACTGTGGAGTGCTGAAAACTCCAGAAAACGTGTTTTTCGCATTCAAAAGCACGAAAACAGCGATTTCGGTGATTTTGCACACTTGTAACAGCAGAATCATGAAGATTATCACTGAAAATGCATATCTCAGCTGGAAACAACAACGATACCGAAGATATCGTAGTTTCCGCATATCAAACGCACTGTGGAGTGCTGAAAACACCAGAAAACGTGTTTTTAGCATTCAAAAGCACGAAAACAGCGATTTCGGTGATTCTGCACACTTGTAACAGCAGAATCATGAAGATTATCACTGAAAATGCATGTTTCAGCTGGAAACAACAACGATACCGAAGATATCGTAGTTTCCGCATATCAAACGCACTGTGGAGTGCTGAAAACACCAGAAAACGTGTTTTTCGCATTTAATATCGCGAAAACAGCGATTTCGGTGATTCTGCACACTTGTAACAGCTGAATCATGAAGATTATCACTAATAATGCATATCTCAGCTGGAAACAACAACGATACCGAAGGTATGGCAGTTTCCGCATATCAAACGCACTGTGGAGTGCTGAAAGCACCAGAAAACGTGTTTTTCGCATTCAATAGCACGAATACAGCGATTTCGGTGATTCTGCACACTTGTAACAGCAGATTCGTGAAGATTATCACTGAAAGTGCATATCTCAGCTGGAAACAACAACGATACCGAAGATATCGTAGTTTCCGCATATCCAACGCACTGTGGAGTGCTGAAAACACCAGAAAACGTGTTTTTCGCATTCAAAAGCACAAAAACAGCGATTTCGGTGATTCTGCACACTTGTAACAGCAGAATCATGAAGATTATCACTGAAAGTGCATATCTCAGCTGGAAACAACAACGATACCGAAGATATCGCAGTTTCCGCATATCAAACGCACTGTGGAGTGCTGAAAACACCAGAAAACGTGTTTTTAGCATTCACAAGCACGAAAACAGCGATTTCGGTGAATCTGCACACTTGTAACAGCAGAATCGTGAAGATTATCACTGAAAGTGCATATCTCAGCAGGAAACAACAACGATACCGAAGATATCGCAGTTTCCACATATCAAACGCACTGTGGAGTGCTGAAAACACCAGAAAACGTGTTTTTCGCATTCAAAAGCACGAAAACAGCGATTTCGGTGATTCTCCACACTTGTAACAGCAGAATCATGAAGATTATCACTGAAAATGCATATCTCAGCTGGAAACAACAACGATACCGAAGATATGGCAGTTTCCGCATATCAAATGCACTGTGGAGTGCTGAAAACACCAGAAAACGTGTTTTTCGCATTGAATAGCGCGAAAACAGCGATTTCGGTGATTCTGCACACTTGTAACAGCAGATTCATGAAGATTATCACTGATAATGCATATCTCAGCTGGAAACAACAACGATACCGAAGATATGGCAGTTTCCGCATATCAAACGCACTGTGGAGTGCTGAAAACACCAGAAAACGTGTTTTTCGCATTCAAAAGCACGAAAACAGCGATTTCGGTGATTCTCCACACTTGTAACAGCAGAATCATGAAGATTATCACTGAAAATGCATATCTCAGCTGGAAACAACAACGATACCGAAGATATCGCAGTTTCCACATATCAAACGCACTGTGGAGTGCTGAAAACACCAGAAAACGTGTTTTTCGCATTCAAAAGCACGAAAACAGCGATTTCGGTGATTCTCCACACTTGTAACAGCAGAATCATGAAGATTATCACTGAAAATGCATATATCAGCTGGAAACAACAACGATACCGAAGATATGGCAGTTTCCGCATATCAAATGCACTGTGGAGTGCTGAAAACACCAGAAAACGTGTTTTTCGCATTGAATAGCGCGAAAACAGCGATTTCGGTGATTCTGCACACTTGTAACAGCAGATTCATGAAGATTATCACTGATAATGCATATCTCAGCTGGAAACAACAACGATACCGAAGATATGGCAGTTTCCGCATATCAAACGCACTGTGGAGTGCTGAAAACACCAGAAAACGTGTTTTTAGCATTCAAAAGCACGAAAACAGCGATTTCGGTGATTCTGCACACTTGTAACAGCAGAATCGTGAAGATTATCACTGAAAGTGCATATCTCAGCTGGAAACAACAACGATACCGAAGATATCGCAGTTTCCACATATCAAACGCACTGTGGAGTGCTGAAAACACCAGAAAACGTGTTTTTCGCATTCAAAAGCACGAAAACAGCGATTTCGGTGATTCTCCACACTTGTAACAGCAGAATCATGAAGATTATCACTGAAAATGCATATATCAGCTGGAAACAACAACGATACCGAAGATATGGCAGTTTCCGCATATCAAATGCACTGTGGAGTGCTGAAAACACCAGAAAACGTGTTTTTCGCATTGAATAGCGCGAAAACAGCGATTTCGGTGATTCTGCACACTTGTAACAGCAGATTCATGAAGATTATCACTGATAATGCATATCTCAGCTGGAAACAACAACGATACCGAAGATATGGCAGTTTCCGCATATCAAACGCACTGTGGAGTGCTGAAAACACCAGAAAACGTGTTTTTAGCATTCAAAAGCACGAAAACAGCGATTTCGGTGATTCTGCACACTTGTAACAGCAGAATCGTGAAGATTATCACTGAAAGTGCATATCTCAGCTGGAAACAACAACGATACCGAAGATATCGCAGTTTCCACATATCAAACGCACTGTGGAGTGCTGAAAACACCAGAAAACGTGTTTTTCGCATTCAAAAGCACGAAAACAGCGATTTCGGTGATTCTCCACACTTGTAACAGCAGAATCATGAAGATTATCACTGAAAATGCATATCTCAGCTGGAAACAACAACGATACCGAAGATATGGCAGTTTCCGCATATCAAACGCACTGTGGAGTGCTGAAAACACCAGAAAACGTGTTTTTCGCATTGAATAGCGCGAAAACAGCGATTTCGGTGATTCTGCACACTTGTAACAGCAGATTCATGAAGATTATCACTGATAATGCATATCTCAGCTGGAAACAACAACGATACCGAAGGTATGGTAGTTTCCGCATATCAAACGCACTGTGGAGTGCTGAAAACTCCAGAAAACGTGTTTTTCGCATTCAAAAGCACGAAAACAGCGATTTCGGTGATTTTGCACACTTGTAACAGCAGAATCATGAAGATTATCACTGAAAATGCATATCTCAGCTGGAAACAACAACGATACCGAAGATATGGCAGTTTCCGCATATCAAACGCACTGTGGAGTGCTGAAAACACCAGAAAACGTGTTTTTCGCATTGAATAGCGCGAAAACAGCGATTTCGGTGATTCTGCACACTTGTAACAGCAGAATCATGAAGATTATCACTGAAAGTGCATATCTCAGCTGGAAACAACAGCGATACCGAAGATATCGCAGTTTCCGCATATCAAACGCACTGTGGAGTACTGAAAACACCAGAAAACGTGTTTTTCGCATTCAAAAGCACGAAAACAGCGATTTCGGTGATTCTGCACACTTGTAACAGCAGAATCATGAAGATTATCACTGAAAATGCATATCTCAGCTGGAAACAACAACGATACCGAAGGTATGGTAGTTTCCGCATATCAAACGCACTGTGGAGTGCTGAAAACTCCAGAAAACGTGTTTTTCGCATTCAAAAGCACGAAAACAGCGATTTCGGTGATTTTGCACACTTGTAACAGCAGAATCATGAAGATTATCACTGAAAATGCATATCTCAGCTGGAAACAACAACGATACCGAAGATATCGTAGTTTCCGCATATCAAACGCACTGTGGAGTGCTGAAAACACCAGAAAACGTGTTTTTAGCATTCAAAAGCACGAAAACAGCGATTTCGGTGATTCTGCACACTTGTAACAGCAGAATCGTGAAGATTATCACTGAAAGTGCATATCTCAGCTGGAAACAACAACGATACCGAAGATATCGCAGTTTCCACATATCAAACGCACTGTGGAGTGCTGAAAACACCAGAAAACGTGTTTTTCGCACTCAAAAGCACGAAAACAGCGATTTCGGAGATTCTCCACACTTGTAACAGCAGAATCTTGAAGATTATCACTGAAAATGCATATCTCAGCTGGAAACAACAACGATACCGAAGATATGGCAGTTTCCGCATATCAAATGCACTGTGGAGTGCTGAAAACACCAGAAAACGTGTTTTTCGCATTGAATAGCGCGAAAACAGCGATTTCGGTGATTCTGCACACTTGTAACAGCAGATTCATGAAGATTATCACTGATAATGCATATCTCAGCTGGAAACAACAACGATACCGAAGATATGGCAGTTTCCGCATATCAAATGCACTGTGGAGTGCTGAAAACACCAGAAAACGTGTTTTTCGCATTGAATAGCGCGAAAACAGCGATTTCGGTGATTCTGCACACCTGTAACAGCAGATTCATGAAGATTATCACTGATAATGCATATCTCAGCTGGAAACAACAACGATACCGAAGATATGGCAGTTTCCGCATATCAAACGCACTGTGGAGTGCTGAAAACACCAGAAAACGTGTTTTTAGCATTCAAAAGCACGAAAACAGCGATTTCGGTGATTCTGCACACTTGTAACAGCAGAATCGTGAAGATTATCACTGAAAGTGCATATCTCAGCTGGAAACAACAACGATACCGAAGATATCGCAGTTTCCACATATCAAACGCACTGTGGAGTGCTGAAAACACCAGAAAACGTGTTTTTCGCATTCAAAAGCACGAAAACAGCGATTTCGGTGATTCTCCACACTTGTAACAGCAGAATCATGAAGATTATCACTGAAAATGCATATCTCAGCTGGAAACAACAACGATACCGAAGATATGGCAGTTTCCGCATATCAAACGCACTGTGGAGTGCTGAAAACACCAGAAAACGTGTTTTTCGCATTGAATAGCGCGAAAACAGCGATTTCGGTGATTCTGCACACTTGTAACAGCAGATTCATGAAGATTATCACTGATAATGCATATCTCAGCTGGAAACAACAACGATACCGAAGATATGGCAGTTTCAGCATATCAAACGCACTGTGGAGTGCTGAAAACACCAGAAAACGTGTTATTCGCATTCAATAGCACGAAAACAGCGATTTCGGTGATTCTGCACACTTGTAACAGCAGAATCATGAAGATTATCACTGAAAATGCATGTATCAGCTGGAAACAACAACGATACCGAAGATATCGTAGTTTCCGCATATCAAACGCACTGTGGAGTGCTGAAAACACCAGAAAACGTGTTTTTCGCATTCAAAAGCACGAAAACAGCGATTTCGGTGATTCTGCACACTTGTAACAGCAGAATCATGAAGATTATCTCTGAAAGTGCATATCTCAGCTGGAAACAACAGCGATACCGAAGATATCGCAGTTTCCGCATATCAAACGCACTGTGGAGTACTGAAAACACCAGAAAACGTGTTTTTCGCATTCAAAAGCACGAAAACAGCGATTTCGGTGATTCTGCACACTTGTAACAGCAGAATCATGAAGATTATCACTGAAAATGCATATCTCAGCTGGAAACAACAACGATACCGAAGGTATGGTAGTTTCCGCATATCAAACGCACTGTGGAGTGCTGAAAACTCCAGAAAACGTGTTTTTCGCATTCAAAAGCACGAAAACAGCGATTTCGGTGATTCTCCACACTTGTAACAGCAGAATCATGAAGATTATCACTGAAAATGCATATCTCAGCTGGAAACAACAACGATACCGAAGGTATGGTAGTTTCCGCATATCAAACGCACTGTGGAGTGCTGAAAACTCCAGAAAACGTGTTTTTCGCATTCAAAAGCACGAAAACAGCGATTTCGGTGATTTTGCACACTTGTAACAGCAGAATCATGAAGATTATCACTGATAATGCATATCTCAGCTGGAAACAACAACGATACCGAAGATATGGCAGTTTCCGCATATCAAACGCACTGTGGAGTGCTGAAAACACCAGAAAACGTGTTTTTCGCATTGAATAGCGCGAGAACAGCGATTTCGGTGATTCTGCACACTTGTAACAGCAGATTCATGAAGATTATCACTGATAATGCATATCTCAGCTGGAAACAACAACGATACCGAAGATATGGCAGTTTCCGCATATCAAACGCACTGTGGAGTGCTGAAAACACCAGAAAACGTGTTTTTCGCATTCAATAGCACGAAAACAGCGATTTCGGTGATTCTGCACACTTGTAACAGCAGAATCATGAAGATTATCACTGAAAATGCATGTATCAGCTGGAAACAACAACGATACCGAAGATATCGTAGTTTCCGCATATCAAACGCACTGTGGAGTGCTGAAAACTCCAGAAAACGTGTTTTTCGCATTCAAAAGCACGAAAACAGCGATTTCGGTGATTTTGCACACTTGTAACAGCAGAATCATGAAGATTATCACTGAAAATGCATATCTCAGCTGGAAACAACAACGATACCGAAGATATCGTAGTTTCCGCATATCAAACGCACTGTGGAGTGCTGAAAACACCAGAAAACGTGTTTTTAGCATTCAAAAGCACGAAACCAGCGATTTCGGTGATTCTGCACACTTGTAACAGCAGAATCGTAAAGATTATCACTGAAAGTGCATATCTCAGCTGGAAACAACAACGATACCGAAGATATCGCAGTTTCCACATATCAAACGCACTGTGGAGTGCTGAAAACACGAGAAAACGTGTTTTTCGCATTCAAAAGCACGAAAACAGCGATTTCGGTGATTCTCCACACTTGTAACAGCAGAATCATGAAGATTATCACTGAAAGTGCATATCTCAGCTGGAAACAACAACGATACCGAATATATGGCAGTTTCCGCATATCAAACGCACTGTGGAGTGCTGAAAACACCAGAAAACGTGTTTTTCGCATTGAATAGCGCGAAAACAGCGATTTCGGTGATTCTGCACACTTGTAACAGCAGAATCATGAAGATTATCACTGAAAATGCATATCTCAGCTGGAAACAACAACGATACCGAAGGTATGGCAGTTTCCGCATATCAAACGCACTGTGGAGTGCTGAAAACACCAGGAAACGTGTTTTTCGCATTCAATAGCACGAAAACAGCGATTTCGGTGATTCTGCACACTTGTAACAGCAGAATCATGAAGATTATCACTGAAAATGCATGTCTCAGCTGGAAACAACAACGATACCGAAGATATCGTAGTTTCCGCATATCAAACGCACTGTGGACTGCTGAAAACACCAGAAAACGTTTTTTTCGCATTCAAAAGCACGAAAACAGCGATTTCGGTGATTCTGCACACTTGTAACAGCAGAATCGTGAAGATTATCACTGAAAGTGCATATCTCAGTAGGAAACAACAACGATACCGAAGATATCGCAGTTTCCGCATATCAAACGCACTGTGGAGTGCTGAAATCACCAGAAAACGTGTTTTTCGCATTGAATAGCGCGAAAACAGCGATTTCGGTGATTCTGCACACTTGTAACAGCAGAATCATGAAGATTATCACTGATAATGCATATCTCAGCTGGAAACAACAACGATACCGAAGATATGGCAGTTTCCGCAAATCAAACGCACTGTGGAGTGCTGAAATCACCAGAAAACGTGTTTTTCGCATTGAATAGCGCGAAAACAGCGATTTCGGTGATTCTGCACACTTGTAACAGCAGAATCATGAAGATTATCACTGAAAGTGCATATCTCAGCTGGAAACAACAACGATACCGAAGATATCGCAGTTTCCGCATATCAAACGCACTGTGGAGTGCTGAAATCACCAGAAAACGTGTTTTTCGCATTGAATAGCGCGAAAACAGCGATTTCGGTGATTCTGCACACTTGTAACAGCAGAATCATGATGATTATCACTGAAAATGCATATCTCAGCTGGAAACAACAACGATACCGAAGGTATGGCAGTTTCCGCATATCAAACGCACTGTGGAGTGCTGAAAACACCAGAAAACGTGTTTTTCGCATTGAATAGCGCGAAAACAGCGATTTCGGTGATTCTGCACACTTGTAACAGCAGAATCATGATGATTATCACTGATAATGCATATCTCAGCTGGAAACAACAACGATACCGAAGGTATGGCAGTTTCCGCATATCAAACGCACTGTGGAGTGCTGAAAACACCAGAAAACGTGTTTTTCGCATTCAAAAGCACGAAACCAGCGATTTCGGTGATTCTGCACACTTGTAACAGCAGAATCGTGAAGATTATCACTGAAAGTGCATATCTCAGCTGGAAACAACAACGATACCGAAGATATCGCAGTTTCCACATATCAAACGCACTGTGGAGTGCTGAAAACACCAGAAAACGTGTTTTTCGCATTCAAAAGCACGAAAACAGCGATTTCGGTGATTCTCCACACTTGTAACAGCAGAATCATGAAGATTATCACTGAAAATGCATATCTCAGCTGGAAACAACAACGATACCGAATATATGGCAGTTTCCGCATATCAAACGCACTGTGGAGTGCTGAAAACACCAGAAAACGTGTTTTTCGCATTGAATAGCGCGAAAACAGCGATTTCGGTGATTCTGCACACTTGTAACAGCAGAATCGTGAAGATTATCACTGAAAGTGCATATCTCAGTAGGAAACAACAACGATACCGAAGATATCGCAGTTTCCGCATATCAAACGCACTGTGGAGTGCTGAAATCACCAGAAAACGTGTTTTTCGCATTGAATAGCGCGAAAACAGCGATTTCGGTGATTCTGCACACTTGTAACAGCAGAATCATGAAGATTATCACTGAAAATGCATGTCTCAGCTGGAAACAACAACGATACCGAAGATATCGTAGTTTCCGCATATCAAACGCACTGTGGACTGCTGAAAACACCAGAAAACGTTTTTTTCGCATTCAAAAGCACGAAAACAGCGATTTCGGTGATTCTGCACACTTGTAACAGCAGAATCGTGAAGATTATCACTGAAAGTGCATATCTCAGTAGGAAACAACAACGATACCGAAGATATCGCAGTTTCCGCATATCAAACGCACTGTGGAGTGCTGAAAACACCAGAAAACGTGTTTATCGCATTCAAAAGCACGAAAACAGCGATTTTGGTGATTCTGCACACTTGTAACAGCAGAAACATGAAGATTATCACTGAAAGTGCATATCTCAGCTGGAAACAACAACGATACCGAAGATATCGCAGTTTCCGCATATCAAACGCACTGTGGAGTGCTGAAAACACCAGAAAACGTGTTTTTCGCATTCAAAAGCACGAAAACAGCGATTTCGGAGATTCTGCATACTTCTAACAGAAGTCTCACCATGATTATCGCAGAAAATGCATATCCCTGCTAGAAACCCCACGAAAACCAAGATATCTCCTGTTCTGCATATCCAACGAACTGTGGAGTGGTGAAAACACCAGATAACGTGTTTCTCGCATTAAATAGCTCGAAAAGTGCGATCTCGATGATTCTGCATACTTCGGACAGAAGTCTCACCATGATTATCGCAGAAAATGCATATCTCAGCTTGAAACCCCACGAAAAGCAAGATATCGCCGGTTCTGCATACCATACGCACTGTGGAGTGGTGAAAACACCAGATAACGTGTTTCTCGCATTAAATAGCTCGAAAAGTGCGATCTCGATGATTCTGCATACTTCTAACAGAAGTCTCACCATGATTATCGCAGAAAATGCATATCCCTGCTAGAAACCCCACGAAAACCAAGATATCTCCTGTTCTGCATATCCAACGAACTGTGGAGTGGTGAAAACACCAGATAACGTGTTTCTCGCATTAAATAGCTCGAAAAGTGCGATCTCGATGATTCTGCATACTTCGGACAGAAGTCTCACCATGATTATCGCAGAAAATGCATATCTCTGCTAGAAACCCCACGAAAACCAAGATATCTCCTGTTCGGCATATCCAACGAACTGTGGCGTGGTGAAAACCCCAGAAAACGTCTTTCTCGCATTAAATAGCTCGAAAAATACGATCTCGATGACTCA